>WOFM01000248.1:37866-121406 GCA_011428145.1 Ericerus pela
ATAATAATTTTAGAAATAATGGAAATAACAATAGATATAATTATAGGGGAAGATATAATAATTATAGAGGTAGGAATAACTATAGAGGTAATGGCAATGGTCATAATGGTTATAGAAATGGTAATAGAAATAATTTTAATAATAATGGTAATAGTAATGGTAATGGTAATTGTGGGGACTCACAGGTATGAGGTAAAGGGGCTCGGACCCCTCGATGACAGTTGCCACGCCAAAGGGAAGGCTAATTACTCGTCTGTACGACGTTAAACCAAACACAAAATACGTTCGATCGTAATTACCTGCAAGTACATGCAGGTAATGTACGAGTACCGAATCGTGATATCACCAAACAATGTCACGATCCGTTCACGAACCGGCCAGCCATCTCTTATCACGATAGGGGATGATGCAACCTGGCCACCCTCACCGACGTACGTATTATCTTACGTACGTGTGTTTGTGTGCGTGTGAATAAGCCGTATATAAACCGCCCAAACTGGCTCTAAAATTGCCAGTGTTTGGTCTGGTTCTGGCTTACCCGTACTTACGTACGAAGTGGCTGAACACGCTTAAATTCTGTTGAATTTCCTTCTGGTGAGAATATCTCTCACGACAAGGTATTCCACAGTGGTGACCTCAACGTGATTTTTGGCTACATCGTGAGGTGTCTTAGGCGCGTTGCGCTATTACAAAATTCAGAGCGGTGCGCTGGCAAGATACTCGCTTGCTCGGCAAATTAAAAAATATTTTTTTGCAGAGTAAGACACCTTTTAGGTCGTCGAAGTAGAGTCTGCTGAAGTGGGAATTTATACCCCTCACCTTAAAATATATAAACAAGGAGAAACCAGACAGTAGACCTGGAGGAAGAAGGTTGGACTCATCCCCCAACTCCCCCAACTTTGACTCGACACTCTACGAATTTACCAAAAACTGAAGAAGGCCCTCAACACCCAGAATTAGCACGACTGGGAACTGCAATAAATAAAGAAGAACTAGCAGTCAAAACGTTGAGAAGTGGTCGAACTTTAAGCCAAAGTTCTGACCTGAAAACACCTGTCCTACAAACACAGGAGCCAGTGTTTTCAACCAGCAAGGAAGGAAGTAGTTCTGTGGAATACGCTTGTCACCAGAAAGACACAGCAATGGTTCCACCACCAACTGAAAACCCACAACCATCGCAGGGAGGTAGTAGTCAGCCGCAGCTGACAACCAAAGTCTTGGCTCAGATTCTGCAACTTTTGCAATTGCAGCCAGGACAGAACCCCAACTTCTACAGACGGAGGATAGAGATCCCAGAATTTCTGCCCAATGAGGTAGATTTGTGGCTGACACTATTGGAAGGCAGGTTCAAGACAGAAAATATAACACTGAACCAGCGGTACATACACATCTGTGGAGGCATGCCCCCGCAGATAATCCGCCACATTCCGGACATTATGGAATGCCCTTCGACAGAAGATGACAAATATGCCTGGTTCGTCAAGAAGATCAAGAATGTTTTCGGAAAGACAAAGAACGAAATAATTGATGATGTGATGGGTGGTATGAAGATGGGGGACGACAAACCCTCGATCTTCATGGCGAAGTTAAGGCAGAAGGCGAACAATATCGTAGCCCCTTCTGTCATAGGCAATCAATTTTGCAAACAACTTCCACAAAGTGTTGTGCAATGCCTAGCCTCCGTTGGTTCAACGGTAATCAATACATCCACGGATTTGGACTTCCTTGCGAAATCAGCAGATAATGCGCTCGAGTACACCAGGTCAAAGCCGGTGGTCAGTGCAGTATCTGCAGAGATTGGAGAATTCGCTCAACTTTGAGCCCAAATAGCTCAGTTGACCAAAGAAGTTAAATGGAACAAAAGCCAAGGCTCAACGAAACCCAACAGCAGCTGGCGACAAAGATCAAAGAGTAGAAACAACAACAACAACAGCAATAGCAGAGGATGACAGTCCCAGTCCAGAGACCGCAGATCTAGTTCCAGTACCACGGGTCAGAGTTCAACTCCCCCTAGAACATCATCTCCCAAAACCCAGTCTCGAATTTGGGATGATAAAAGTTGTTTCTTCCACAACAGGTTTGGCGCGGAGGCCACCAAATGCAACAACAGGTGCAAATGGTGGGGTAAAACCTACAATAAGGAAGCCTCAAACTAGAACGAGGGGCCATCTATGCGGCCAAAGACCCCTCGGAAAAACACTCATGCCCCTGTTCATCAAGGACAGGACTAACAGGAGTTGGTACTTAATAGACTCAGGTGCAGATTTGAGTATATTGCCAGTAAACAAAAACAAGAAAGTACTTCCTCCGAAATATTACCTCCGTACTGTGAATGGTCAAAACCTTCCAGCTCACGGACTCTAGACCAGCAAAGTCGACATCGGACTTAAGGAAAAGATGACGTTGTCCTTCACGGTTGCTGATGTTCCAAACCCAATCCTGGGTGCAGATTTTCTTGCACACTATGGCCTGATCATTGACCTCAAACACGGCAAACTGATCAATAGTGAAACTAAAAATTGTGTGGATGGTAAAACGCATGCTTACAGACTGGACACAAACATATCCAGCTGTACCAAAGTCGACGGACAACTCTTACGGATCCAGTCTGACTATTCTCGAGTCACTCAACCATCAATTCGCAGACATCCTACATACAAACACGATACGGTTCATTACATAGAAACCAAAGGACAGCCTTGCCATGCTAGAGCACGAAGGTTACTGCCTGACAAACTCAAAGCGGCATGGGAGTACTTCCATCGCATCATTGAGGAGGGCGTATGTCGCCCCTCAAAAAGCTCATGGAGCTCCCCTATCCACATGACCAAAAAAGCAAGTGGAGAGTGGCGAATTGTTGGAGACTACAGAGCCTTAAATGCCATAACAGTTCCTGACCGCTATCCAGTCCTCAATATAATGGACTTCAATGCGAATATGAAGGGTAAAACGATGTTCACCAAAATAGACATCAACTGGGTATTCCACCAAATTCCTATGGCCGACCAGGACGTACCAAAGACAGTGGTTATAACCCCCTTTGGACTATTCGAATACCTTCAAATGCTGTTTGGACTTCGCAACTCAGCACAAACTTTCCAACGATTTATCAATGGACTGTTTAGGGAATTGTCGTTTGCATATGCATATTTGGATGATATCTGCATTTGCTCTGAAGGTGGTGAGCAACAGCACGAGGAGAATGTGAGAGCCGTGGTACAGCGTATACACGCCATCGGACTCACTATCAACATAGGTAAAAGCTTATACGCACAAACTGAAATTGACTTCCTCGGCTACAAATTCTCGACCGAAGGCATTTCCCCCTTGAAGACCAAAGTAGAGCCAATACTGAACTTCCCAAAACCCTCAAATGTCGCTGAACTTAGGCATTTCTTGGGGATGGTGAACTTCTATAGACGTTGCATGAAGAATGCAGCAGCCAAACAAAGTAAGCTGTTTGCATTAATTAAGACAAGTAAAAAGAAAGACAAAACTCCACTCGAATGGAATGAAGAGGCCAAAAAGGCCTTTGAGAAAATCAAAGATATACTGGCAAATGCAACTCTATTGGCTCATCCAGACGAAAGTCTGCCATTACGTGTGAGTACCGTTGCATCTGATTTTGCTATTGGTGCAACTTTGTACCAACTGGATAAAGACAACAAAAAGTTACCGCTAGCTTTCTTCTCGAGGAAGCTCTCAAAAACAGAAAAGAACTATAGCACATACGATAGGGAATTGCTCTGAATTTTTGCTGAGTTGAAGCATTTCAGGGACCAATTAGAGGGTAGATGTTTTTCTGTGTATACTGACCATAAACCCCTAACATATGCCTTCACACAAAAAGCAGAACCGGCATCGCCAAGAAGAGCACGACAATTAGACTATATTGGTCAATTGACTACCGACATTCAGTATATAAGTGGAGAACTTAACACTCCAGCTGATGCCTTGAGTAGAATCGAAGCTATCTCGGCTCCTGTCCAATTGCCTTATGCTGAAATAGCTAAAGCACAGCTTAAGGATGCAGAATTGCAAGAGTTGTTATCGAACGATGATACTACTCTCAAATTGAGACAGCGAAAAATTCCCGGTACTGATGTTTTATTAACATGTGACATCAGTACAGGTAAGAATAAGCCATTTCTACCGGTAAGATATCGCAGGCTGGCTTTCAACAGTGTACACAACTTGTCACATGCTGGGCCAAAATGTAGTGCTAAATTAATTTTGGAAAGATTTGTATGGCCACGAATGAAGTCCGACTGCAACAAATGGGCTCGCAGTTGCCTGAACTGTCAAGAATCCAAAGTAGGAAGACACACTCGCTCGCCCCTCAAATCCTTCAAACAAACAGAGCGGTTTAAAACGGTTCATATGCATTTGGTAGGCCCATTGCCACCATCTCAAGGACACAGATACCTGTTGACGATAATAGACAGGGCAACACGATGGCCAGAAGCAATCCCTCTACACGAGATGTCAGCTCCCACAGTAGCTGCAAGGTTATACGATACCTGGATTGCGAGATATGGCATACCAGAAGTAATAGTCACAGACCAAGGTCGCCAATTCGAGAGCTCGCTCTTCAAAAAGCTGTCCAATAAGCTTGGTGTTCAACACAGTCATACCACAGCTTACCATCCTCAAGCCAATGGCAAAATCGAGAGATGGCATGGAGCACTCAAAGCGTCCATCATGTCTCATGATACTAAGAGATGGGTAGATATACTTCCTACCATCCTCTTAGGCCTTCGATCAGCCCTACAAACCGATACAGGTCACTCTGCAGCGCAATTAGCGTTCGGCGAAGAGCTACGCCTCCCAGGGGACTTCTTCACAGAATCAAAAGAAGTTAGCCCCAAAATTATGGTACAAAACATAAGAAACGATGCCAACAACTTCCTAAAACAGGCAGCTCGACATGGCCAGCCCAAGATTTACATCTCAAAACACTTGGCCAATACGTCACATGTATTTGTTAGAGACAAAAAAATGAGATCTGCGCTGGAAAAACCATACGCCGGTCTTTACAAAGTAGTATCACGAGACGAGAAAAACTTTGTGATACTCATTGCAGGCGAACCTCGAACAATTTCAATCGACAGATTGAAGCCTGCATACATGGTAAGTGACGATAAAAGAATAAAAAGATTGCAGAAGGAAAATGTAGAAAATATACAGACGGATTCACCAATAAACACAGAAGAATCCGTCGGAAAAAGTAAGAAAAATACCTCACAACAGAAAACACCAAAAATGTCAGTACGATTTTTGGACAATGTTACAACCAAAACATTTGGTCCTGAGGCCCCCTTATGTCCACGTAAAAAAGGCAGGCCCCCTGGCAGTAAAAAACGTAAAAATTCCCGCCCTTCTCGCATGTCTGAGAGGTTAATGCGAAGAAAATAACAATTTACTCCCGAAAAAGTAATATACGCTACGTAAGTCAAAACCCGCTAAAAAGTATGCGAGGAATATCGGAACTCTGTGAGACAAAAGAAACTCCGGAGATAAGCAAACGAGGAATGCCAACAAAAAGAAGAAGACAGGAATAAACAAATCCACGTGCAATACGGAAACAAAATATTGCAACGTGCGTTTACCGTTAAACACAAAGATTATCTCAACGTTGTGATGTCACAAGCGGAGATTCCTTTGTAGTAGAAATTCGAAAAATTACATTCACTGAGTTTATTTCAGGCATAACTCTGCTTAAACCGATCATAACTTAACCGGAAAACTTGCATACGGCCGAGAATTTTAAGCGCTATCCCTTCTACATGTTGATAAGAAGATTTGGAAATAAAGAAAAATAACTGTAATGGTAAATCAAAAAATGAAGTAAAATCACCCATTTCAGAACCGCCAGAAAACTTGGACGTGTTTTCTGATATTTTTGCTTCCTTTTCCTAGTTAATCTGTTCTTATGTCGCTTCCAATTACCATCCCAAAGCCCGCCACCTCCCAATTTGCCCGGAAAACTGCTGAGCCCTCACAGACTCAGCAGAAGACCGAGCAAAGAACGGAGCTGGACCGGATTAAGGAGGAGCTCCTCATGGATACGGCTCCTCCCATTGATCAAGTCTTGTCGGAGATGACAACTCCGCTACCACCAATCATCACTCCTCCCCGGTCACCAAAGGAATCAGCCCCGGAACTGGAAACACCGAGATCAGTGCCAAAACCAACGGAGACCAGGGAGCCGATGAAGTTTCTCTTCACGACTGAGCGGGCAGCGAACGAGAAAACCAAGATGGTTGCCTTAGCATCAGAGACTTCGAACTCCCCGATGTTAAGGAAACCAGTCTTCAAACAACCGCTGCCCCCTCACTCCCACCGTCACCCCTATGCCTACACAAAATCTCAACCACCGAGGCAAAGGGGAGAAAGCAGCTGCGCCCAATACCAGGCACATGCCGATGCGAGAAGACAATCCTACGAATGCGTTGACGCTGCAGTAGGGAGCGTGCTGGCTAAGTGGGAGGCAGACCAGAAGAGATGCTCATAATCCCGCATGTCCCCCCAGGCCTTGTGCAATTTTTGATCATTTTTGCGGCGCAAAAACTGGGGGGGAGTAGCTGTGGGGACTCACTGATATGAGGTAAAAGGGCTCCAACCCCTTGACGACAGTCGCCGCCCCAAAAGGCAGGCTAATTACTCGTCTGTACGACGTTAAACCAAACACAAAATACGTTCGATCGTAATTACCTGCAAGTACATGCAGGTAATGTACGAGTACCAAATTGTGACATCACCAAACAATGTCACGATCCGTACACGAATCGGCCAGCCATCTCTTATCACGATAGGGGATGATGCGACCTGGCTGCCCTCACCGACGTACGTATTATCTTACAAACGTGTGTTTGTGTGCGTGTGAATAAGCTGTATATAAACCACCAAAACTGGCTCTAAAATCGCCAGTGTTTGGTCTGGTTCTGGCTTACCCGTACTTACGTACGAAGTGGCTGAACACGGTTAAATTCTGTTGAATTTCCTTCTGGTGAGAATATCTCTCACGACAAGGTATTCCACAGTAATGAAATAAACCAAAACCAAAATAATAATACGAATAATAATGGGAATAATAATAATGGAAATTATAGAGGAAATAATTATAGGGGTAACTCGAATTATAGAGATAATAACTATAGAGGAAATGGTAGAAATTACAATCAAAATAATACGAAATATTACAAATGTGGGCAATTTGGGCACATAGCACAAAATTGTGGTAATAATAATCCACAACTAAATAATAATAATGATAATTCTAATAATACTCAAGGAAATTATCCCCCAAAAATGAATGTAAATCAACCTAATAATAACAAAAAGGATAATGCGGAACAGCAAGTGAAAATGTCTTGCATGATCAAAAAATTCAATCAAAATAATAACGAATGGTTGTTGAATGAATTAATTAATAATAATACATATTATAATAATGAAAATTATACAATGTTGAACCACAAAGCAATTTTGGACGGGGCTGCAGAGGTACATCTAACATCTGATTTTAATAAATTAGTAGATGTTAAAAAATTTGTAACTCCAATTAAATTGCAATGTGCGGGAAAAAATACTTTTTCATACGCCACTCATATAGGTAGGATGGTGATCAAAGTCAAAAATCTTAATAAAATTCAGTCATTGATAGAATTGAATGATGTCCATTATGTGCCAGATCTGAACCTAGATATTATTTCAGCAATAAAAATAACAAACACTGGAATAATCAATATCGATCAACAAAAAGATATTGCAAATATTTACTTCATTGAAAATGCAGAAATAATTATGACTGCAAAAAAGGAGGAAGGAATTTTTTATATATATTACAATATCGAAAATAATAATAAAACACTAATAGAAAATAGTAATAGGAATGCTCAAAATATAATATGTACCCCAGTCACTCAGAATATAGACGATGAATGGGATGATTTTACAGTAGAACTAGAAATTCAAGATGATGATACGAATACTGAATCACCTCAGGGGGGTGAAAATGAGGAAATAATAGAAGAAAGAAATAAAAATGATATCGATAATAATAAAACACAAATAAATAATAATATTAATAAAAAATTGATAATACATAGGAGGCTTGGGCATTTAAATGCCAGATATCTGCAAAAATTAAAAACTTTAGCAGTCGGCATTCCCAAAAATCTAAATTTTAGGGATGAAGATTTTGTAAATTGCCAAATATGTTGTATTGCCAATAACTCAAGATTAGGGCATATGGGAATTAGGACTAAACCAACCAGGAAATTGGAGATAGCGTCCTCAGATATTATGGGTCCGTTTACGCCCTCTGTGGCAAACCAAAAATATATTTTAACATTCATAGACCATTTTTCTAAATACACTTTTGTCATGCCTATTGCCAATAAGAGCCAAGTGACAAATGAATTTAAAAATATTATAGTATCCATGAAAAACAAATTCCCAGAATACCCTATAGGTACTATAAGATGTGATAATGCGAAGGAATATACAGATGCCAAAATAATAAATTATTGTAATGAGATTGGCATAACAATGGATTATGTGGTACCGTATTTGCCAGAGTTAAATGGTATTGCCAAAAGGCAGAATCAAACTTTAATGAGGAGAGTACGAGCCATGTTAATTGATGCCAATCTAGACATAAAATATTGGTCCTATGCTGTAATTACATCAGCTTATTTAATTAATAGATCCCCCACAAAAGCAAATGAAGGATTTAAAACACCCTATGAATTGTTCTATGGGAAGAAACCAAATTTAAAAAATCTTAAAGTCTTCGGGGCATTAACATATAGACATATACCTATGGAAGTCAGAAGACAGAATGCTACAAAGGCAAAATCAAAATCAAAAAATAAAATCGACCCGAAACTAGCACATAGGGCAGAGAAAAATATAATGATGGGCTATACAAATACGGGATACTGTCTTAGAGACCCCTATAACACAAAATCATATATTTCATGTGATGTAAAGATGGACGAAACACAAAATATAAAATCATTACAAATAAATAATAAACCCCTAACAATAAAATCAGCAGATTATGAATATGATTTAAGGATAATCAACCCAATTATTATGAATATCAACATTAAATACAATAAAATATATATAGAGGATAATATTCCAAAAACCTTTTCTGAAATAAATACAAACCCATTTAGGGAGGATTGGATTAAGGCCATAACTGACGAATTCAATTCTCTCGATGACATGAAGGTATGGGAAATAGTAGATTACGATTGCCAGAAACTTATAGATACGAGATGGATTTTTACAATAAAATTTGATGAATTTGGTAATCCAAAACCAAAAGCGAGACTTGTGGCGAGAGGTTTTAAAGATCGAACCGAATATGGTATTGCCAAAACCCATGGCCCGGTAGCATCAATTGGAATTATAAGATTGTTATTATCTATAGTTAATAAAGAAAAACTAATAATGGTACAATATGACGTGAAAACCGCATATTTAAACTCACCAATAATAAAACCTATTTTTGTAAGGAGACCTGAAGGGATAAATATAAATACAAACCAGGTACTTGAATTAAAAAAATCAATTTATGGATTGAAAACATCCAGCAAATCGTGGTATGACTTATTGGACATGAAAGTGAAGAATATGGGCTTTACTAGAACCAAAAGTGAAAGATGTTTTTATACAATAATAAATAATGATGAAAAAATATATTTCTTAACATATGTGGACGACATATTAATTGCGTCAAAATCGCAGATATCCATTACAAAAATAAATGAGGAATTGAAAAAATACTTTACAATTACCATAATAAATAATCCTAGATTCTTTGTAGGTCTAGAAATAATAAGAAATATCAAAAATAATACAATAATACTCTCACAATATAAACATATAGACAAAATGCTAAAGAAATTTGGAATTTAAGAATTAAAAAACACCAATACCCTTATGGAGACGGGCTTGAAAATAGATAAAATAGAAAATGGTAGAGACGATACTGAATATAGGTCAATGATAGGAGGGCTATTATATTTAGCAAGACTTACAAGGCCGGACATATTGTTCCCAGTCAATTTTTTCTCCCATTTTCAAAATAATTCTAATGACACACTCAAGAATTACGTAAAAAGAATTTTTAGATACGTCAATACAACAAAAAATTATAATATAATATATAAATCGGAAGGTGATGGCATACAGGCTTATATTGATGCCTCATATGCACCCCAAGTCGACGAAACAAATATAGAATTATATAATCTCAAAAAGGGTAAGTCAATAACTGGATTTATGTTATTTGCTAATGGAGACTTGGTGGAGTGGAATTGCTCTAAGCAAACTATTCACGCCTCATCAAGTACTGCAGCAGAAATAATTGCAGTTTTTGACACCTTGGATACAGTAAAAGTCGTACAACACATGAATTATGAAATTTTTTGGGAAAAACTGATCGTAGATATAATGGAAGACAATATTTCAACACAAAAAATATGTTCAGGGGGTAGTCAGAAAAAATCTAGAGCTCTAATGATTAAATGCTACTCGATATTAGAAGCATTAGAAGAAAAAATAATATTTTTTAGAACTGTGAGTTCTGAAAATCAATTGGCCGACGTTTGGACCAAATCTTTGGATCGTTCAAAATTCGAGAATATTATTGTCAAAATATTGAATGACACTAATATATACACATAATATAATAATAATTCGTTTATTTCAAATTAATAATATGTTGGAAATTTTCCCTTCAAAATACAAGTCGTTCCAAGTCCAAGATATAAGTTGTAACATGAAAATAGTTGCTGAAAAATTAACCTTCAATTATTACAAAAATAGTACTTAACAATACCTTTTACTAGAAAATTCTTGCAAGAAATAGATACTCGATTTCTCAAAAATTGCAACAAAGAAAACAGCATTAAAATCGAGCAAGAATAAACCCTTCAATTCGTTTAATAAAAACCCTATACTTTTTCAAACAGGCGTGAGGGAAATATACGAAATATTCCCACACGAATGATGAAAGAAAATCCACCAACAATAAACACAATAAAGATTAAAACCCATTACTTGACCACAATTAAGATAAATCAAAAAGGTTGCCTTATCGTAAAACATGTTAGATGCCAGTTCAAATACAATAGCAACATAGGAAAGATAATAAACGATGCAACATATATTATTCTACAATCCTCTACATGTCATACTATTTAGATAAGATATGAAACGTAACGTTCTTTCAAATTCAACAAACTCGTAATCGGAAATACCTTTGTCAATTTGTTTTCTCTTTTTCCCTTTAATGTAATATATGTTCGTGAATATTTTTTTTCCTTTTTATTTTTTTTCTCTCTCTATTCGAAATATACGATGAATGAATCATCTCATATACACAATATTTGAATATTGTTTTGCATGTTACCAATTTTTATACTTTAATAATTTTTTTTTTGCATACTACCATTTTTATATCATATATTAATATTGAATATTCCATACAAGTTACCATACTATTTATTTATTGTATTTATTTATCTTATTCGATTAATTTTTTTTCTCTCGAAGCACAACATAAAAAAATTATTTTACGAACCAAAGTTATTACAATAATGTTCGAATAATACGATGTCAATAATTTATTTTATTTTTTTTTATTATGCATATATTATTTCTGTACATAAAATTTTTTCACAAATAATAATAATTCGTTTACTTTCAGCGTACAATATGATGAAGAACCCAAACGGTAAAATTTCAGGGGGGTGTTGTAACGGAAATCCCACCTTCTCTCTTTCTTCATTATCATCACTATCACATTATATATATAAGACTGTAGGATAAAACGAAAAAAATAAACGACTAGTTAATTGCGACTAATAATATATTGAAGAAATTAACACTTAAGTCGATTCATATTTGAGAGAAGAGAGTAGTGTTCCGTATGAAACTGTTGAACGAAATAAATTATAATTTATAAAGTAGCGAGAGTAAACGGTCAACGAATGTAAGAACCATCCGTCGAGTTGTGGCGTGAATCGAGATAAAGCAGTAATACAACCTATAATGATAGTCATATGGCCCATCTAGAGAATGAATACGTTCATTCTTATATCCCCACACCGAGCTAGAGAAAACGGAGAATCCGTTTTTTCCATAAAATTACAAATTATAAAGTACATGACGAAAGGGATATCTTAGTAATTTTTTCTACATTTTTCGCGATACAACATTCGAGGATCATTTTTTTTGTTAGTCGTACACATTTTTCTCTCGTATTTCTATCGAATTTTATAACTAAGTTTCGCATTTTTAATAAACTATTTCTACGTGCAATTGAATGCATCTTCGTTATTCTTTTGTTTACATTTTTACTTTTTTTTTTTTTTTGCGACAAAATTCAAAAATTTTCTATTAACGCGGTACATATTTTTCTTAACTTGCTTCGAACATACATTGATTTCGGGTATGATCCCTGTAAAATAAATTCACAAAATTTGACATAGAAACAAAACATAAAATTTTCAAAATTAACTTATTTATATTCACATTAAAGTTTCGTTGAGTTTAGTAAAAAGTGATTTGATTTAACAATCCTCACTGAATGGCACTCGTTAGACGTGTTCGTATGACAACAAACTTGTGTAAGTTTGCAGGAACAGAGGACGCTGAGTTTATTCACCATTGTAAATGCGAGTATTTTGTTGAATCGTACACAAAATATTTACATAAATTCACATACTTAATACTAAAAATAAATTTCTATCGTTATGTCATTCAAGGCTCCAGGTACCCAAGAGATCTTTCGTAGGGAATCATTTTTGTGCGATGATACAGGCGTGTATTTCCCGTTTTGTTATTGTTAATTTTTACCAAGTATACCGATTTTGATCTTATTTCGACAATTTTGAAAGGACCGATACGTATTTCATCCAACTTCTCACGATTTAATTTGTTACCATTCTCTATGAAGACAAGATCTCCGATCTTGAAGTCGTAAATTTCCCTGTTGGGTTTTAAGCGTTCTTTATTTTTTTCATGACATTTTAATGAATTTACAAATGCTAATTTCCTGTCCTTCGTAAAGTCTCCCTGTTCCCTCAGTTCAATGGGTACATTTTCAGGGAGTTTTCCATACATTAGGTAACTTGGTGCAAATCCAGTTACGGAGTGTATAGTATCGTTATACTCTTTTGTGCATTGTGATGCTATATTCGTCCACGCTTTCTTTCTTTCATCCTCATTCATCCTACATCTGATCCTATTGACCAGAGTCTGATTTAGACGTTTGTTTAGTCCATTTGAGGAGGGAGAGTCAACTGCGGTGATTACATGTTCAATGTTATTTTCTTTCAGAAAGTCGTTAAATTCCTTTGAACACAATCCTCCATATTGGTCAGTTAAAAGTAATTTTATTTGTTTTTCATCGTTTACTTTTTTACATAATTTTATAAAATCTGTTGTGGATTGACCGGATGATGTGAGAATGTGAGCGTAACGGGTGAAGTGGTCGACTAAGAGATGTAAATATTTTTTTGTACCTCGTTTTCCACCTAATCCGCCTATAGTGTCTAATGACATGATCTCATGAGGTTCTTTAGCTGGGCCCAAATGCCCTAATGATCCATTCTCTGTTCTAATACGTGTTTTATTGCATATACAGACTTGACATGAGGTGCATATTTGATCTATTGCTTTATTAATACCCTTAAAATTGTAATATGGTGTTATTATGTTCTTAACATGTTTCGAACCAATGTGACCGTATTTTTCATGGATTTTTCTGATTATGTTTTTGCCAAAATTTTCCGATACTATTATTTTTAATTTGTCTTTTATTTTTACATATTTAATGTTATTTTTATTTACGATTTTTTGTGTTGTTTGTGTATCTAGTTCAGATTGATCTTTTGCGATGTCCGCTAATGTAACGACATTAACAGTACGAATTGTATCTTTTAATTGGTTCTGGTCAGGGTCAAGAACAGGATTCCTAGACAAGCAGTCTGCTTCAATGTTGGAGGGTCCGGGTTTATAAACTACTTCGAAATCGAACTGTAATAAGTTATGTATTAGATCCCCTAACTCCTCATCAGTCCTCGCTTTTATTTTTAGATTTTCGAGAGGTTTGTGATCCGAAAAGACTGTAAATCTTTTCCCCATTAGCTAATACTGCCAATACTTGATAGCTTCCCTGATTGCAATACATTCGATATATATGGCTTTCTTTTTTTTTGGTATTCATTTAGTTTTCGTGAGAAATATGCAACGGGTTTTTCAGAGTTATCTTCTTGTGGCTGCTTTAAAACTGCCCCAATTCCCTCAATACTCGCGTCTGTATATATGTTAATCGGTTTGTTTCTATCAAATATGGCTAGAACAGGCGTCGAAGCCAAATAATCCTTAATTTTAACAAAAGCATTCCTGCAATTTTCAGACCATACAAAGTCAACATTTTTCCTTAATAAATTGTGAAACGGTTCGAGTAACCTAGTAGCATTTGGGATATATTTTAGGTGAAAGTTTATTTTACCCAAAAACTGACGTATATTTTTCTTGTTTTTCGGTTGTGGAAAATCTTTTATTGCAACTACGTTGTTCGTTAGCGGTCTGACTGTGCCATTCCCAATTACATGACCTAGGTAAGTAACTCTGTCTTTTGCGAACTCACATTTCGTAAATTTTAGTCTGAAGCCTTCCTCTTGTATAGCAATGATTAGTTTCTCAATATGCGCTACGTGCTCCTCGAATGATTTCGAAAATATGAGAATATCATCTATGTAGTTCGCACAAAAGCTATCTAGCTCTCTCCTTTTTATTATGCCGGACAATATTCGCTGGAAAATGGCGGGAGCATTTTTGTATCCAAACGGCATGCTAACCCATTCCCAATGTCCGTGTTGCGTAATGAACGCAGTTTTATGGCGGTCTTTTTGTCGAATTGGAATTGTCCAGAAAGCTGAATTGATATCAAGGGACGAGAACCAGGTACACCCTTGGGCGCGTGTTATGAGGTCTTCAATTAGAGGAAAAGGTTGGCTTTCTGGTATGACCAGTTTATTTAAGTCCCTAAAATCAATGCACATTCGATTTTTTACTTTCACTTCACCTTCTTTTTTATATGCCAGAGTTACAGGGGATGCGAAAGGTGATATCGATTGTTCTATCATTCCGTGTTTTAATAACTCGGTCACCTGACTTTCAATTTCTTGTTGATCTTGGAATGAGCAACGATATGGTTTTTTTGCGACGTAACTATTTTCAGAAAGTTTTATGTGTGCTTCGTATTTGGTCACCTTACCGATATCGTATCTATTCTTTGCAAAACTTGAACCATACTTATCAATAAGATCGAATATTATTATTTTTTTTGGTTATCGAGGTGATTTGTTCGTACCTCAAACTCTTCAATCGGTATAAACTCATTCCAATTAATGCTGATTTCATTCTCACTTTCATTTTTATTTTCGCTTTCACATGGTATGTATTTATTATTATATCTCTGGTATAACTTGAGATTTTCGTCTAAACTCAAACTGTAGTCTTTTATTGTGTCTAAGCCAAGTACGATATCATATTTAAAATCCTTTTTGTTTATAATGAAAAGTCGAACGTTCTTTTCGATGTTCATTATTTTCATTTTTATTACTGTTAAGCCAATTAGACTATCGCCCCCACTCATCGTTTTATAAGCATATTCTTCATATTTTATTATTTTTTTCTCTAAGGTTAAAAAAAAATCATATCTTATCATTGAAATGTTAGCCCCTGGATCGTAGAGTGCCGAACATATTTTATTTTCTATTTTAGCTTTTATTTCGATGAGAGGGAGAATACTTAGTTTTTTTGGTTGACCTCATTAAAAAGTCCTTCAAGTTCGGTATTGTTTGCTACCTTAATGGGTTTTTCATGATTTTTATTCGTATTTCTATCTTTAAAATTTTGTCCTGCTGGATTATTCCAGCACTCGTTGATGTGGTGATAACGATCTTTGAAACCTTTCTTTTCGCAAAGAGTACAGGGCTTATAATCAGGGTTTTTATGTTTTTTGTTTCTTTCGTTCCTCTTACCCTTCTCTCCTTCTTCATTTTGTCCTACATTTTTCTTATCCTTTTTATTATATCCGGAGATGCTCTCCCACTTAGTAATTTCAGAAAGTAATTTTCCTTGTGAATCTACAAAATTCCTATCAATTTTCTCTCTCATTTCCCTAGGTAACCCCACGGCAATTATCGCTATACTATTTTTTTCGCTCATATCAGGTAGTGCTTCGACGAGAAGGCAATTTTTTTTTATTACATAATCTGAAAATGAGGTACCTGAGAGCCATCTAAAACTAAGCGCGAACCAAATACTGTCCCAACCTTTGTCTCCGAATGCTTCGATGAAATTGGCTGACCAAGTGCTCCACGTATCCTCGAAGTTAGTTGTCCATTGGGCGGTGAACCATTCCAGTGGTGTTTTGTCCAGGAAAAGCCTCATCGCCTCGGCTCTGCGTGTCTCTATGACATTGAGTCGATCACACTCCCGATTGAATGTTTTTAGCCACACCTCCGCATTTTGATTTTTGTTGGTATATTTTGAAATAACCATATCCTTCGTGATGGATTGAAGGGATTTTTTATGGTCTGTTGAAACGTCAGGATGGACATCTTGGGTGATGGATGGTTCCTCTGACTGCAGGAAATATTCCTTGAACTGGGTGTTACCTTCTTCATCGACGTAAATTTTTTTCAATTCCGAACTGAGGTTGATTGTCAGGTTCCGAAATTGTCCGCGTCTATTCATAGCTTGAATATTCCGTGCGACGGTAGGTACCTTGGCCAGTACATCGTGTTGCGTCATTGGTTGCGCTTCGGGTGGAAAATAATAAGTTTCTGAGTCAGAGCTTAAATGTATGCTCCTAACAACGTGGATGCTGCTTCTTATGTTCCCAGGAGCTGACACGTATGCAAAATGAAAGGTGGCTGAGATCGCGGTAGTTGACATTTTCAAAGTTAGAATTTCACAAAAATTATTATTATTATTTTTTTTTTTTTTTTTTTTTTTTGAAAATTAAAATAAAAGATTAAATGAGATTATCGCGTGTGTTAATTTATAAGACTGTAGGATAAAACGAAAAAAATAAACGACTAGTTAATTGCGACTAATAATATATTGAAGAAATTAACACTTAAGTCGATTCATATTTGAGAGAAGAGAGTAGTGTTCCGTATGAAACTGTTGAACGAAATAAATTATAATTTATAAAGTAGCGAGAGTAAACGGTCAACGAATGTAAGAACCATCCGTCGAGTTGTGGCGTGAATCGAGATAAAGCAGTAATACAACCTATAATGATAGTCATATGGCCCATCTAGAGAATGAATACGTTCATTCTTATATATATATATATGTCACACGTACACTCTCATCACGAAGTGCTTCCCCTACTATTTTTGAACCAATAACGCTGTTACTTCGCCATTTCGTATTTCGTTTGTGAAATGTATTTTAGTCCGCAATAAAATGTCGTTAAAGTAAAAAGTCTCAAGTTCTTTCGATCCTCATTCTGTATGCCTCACATCAGAATGAAAAAACTGGTATTTGGAAAATCACATACAAAACTGCGTATATCTCACCTTCGAGGATATATATGATGGAAACAACATTATAGTAGTTTTGGTGTCGCATCAACAGATAGCGCTAGGGCTTGTAACCATGTTGATATACACTTCCGTGTGGCAAACCTGCGCGCTCATTTCAGTATTACCAACTGTTAATTTTATGAAGATTAAATGACCGTCGATTATACCCTTCTTAATAGTTATACCTAATCATTGTCACCACCTGTACCTCTAAATTTACTCAAGTTTAATTATCATCATACGATGTGCAGCTCATTATTTAGTTGAATATACACTTGTGAATTTGAAATTTGTCCTCAACTGAACGCCTAATATAGCGGTACTGTGAGAAAATACGAACTGCCAACGGATCGAACTACACGAAAAGCAACGACGAAACCTACACTGATGAAAAGATTGAACGACGACTAGAAACACACATTACGAACACATAAATAAAAAGACTAAATATTCACTATTTCACAAATTTTATTCCACATAATATTAGCGGACATGTTGATGTTACGAAGGTTGATGAGCGACGAGAAGGCATACAAAACATATAATCACAGTTGAGTTACAAACACAAATATCACAGATTAATAATAACAACAAAAACAGTGTTGCCACAACATGTGATGTGCGAGAATAATAAGTTAACGTATAATATAATTTGCTATTATTCTCACATTCCTCCTCAAATTATATTTATACGATAAAGTCAAAAAATACTATTAAACAAATGTTCTAAATTAATAAAGTCATTAAAAACAAAAAATGACAAAGGTCAACAATAACACAACAAATTTACAACACAAAAAATATCAACACAAATGGTAAACATATACAAAAAGTTACATTAATTTTAACAGTTTACAAAACATATCAAATTTGGGCTTCGGGCAGCCCTTTGTGAAAACGTCCCCCAACTGTCGCGAAGTCTATACGTACGAATACTTAAAATCTATATCTACGTGATTGCACACAAAACAATACTTTACATCTATATGTTTGGATCTGCGAGTATTCCACTTTCCAGAGTGCAGAAGAGCCAGACAACTCTGGTTATCTTCATAAATCACAGCTCTGTCATTAATCTGAATGCAAAAGTCACTTAACAGATACTTCAACCAGATCGACTCAGTGATAGCATCGCATATTGCAATCAATTCACTCTCAGTGCTAGATAGTGCTACAGTTGGTTGCTTCTTGCTAGACCAGGACACCAGTGATCCATAAACAAAGACACAGTAACCAGAATAGACCGTCTTGTGGTGATACAGTTACCCCAATCGGCATCAGAAAAAGTTTCTAAAATATTGCCATTATCATCATGTTCATTTGAAAATATTAATTTTTTATCTTTTGTGGTAACTAAATATTTAAGTACTCTCAATAAGTATTCATAATGTTCGTCAGTGGCATAACTGGAGAATTGGCTAAAATACGATATTGTAAAGCAAATATCGGGCCGTGATCCTAGCATCAGATACATTAGGCATCCCACGAGCTGTTGATAGTTGTTGTTGAGTACACTATCACACGCATTGAGATCCTTGTCCAATTGGAGTTTGGGGTCAATAGGTGTGTAGGTCAGTGCGCAGTTATCAACGCCAAAATGCCTAGCAACAGACTCAATGAGACCCCTCTGCTCAATTTCCAGTATGCCATCTTCACGATTGTGATTGATATTCAAACCTAGATATTTCTTGACCTTTCCCAGATCCTTACACTTAAACCTTTTATTTATTTCCTTTTTAAAAAATGTGATTTGTGTTTTGTTATTTGAGCTAATCAGGACATCGTCAACATATGTGAGTAAAAAGACTACAGTCCCATCACTTTTATTTTTATATATATATAAGCAGTCATCCGCCATACTCTGCACAAAGCCAAGAGCAACAAGGAACTCGTTGAACAATTTGTTCCATACCTTGGGCGACTGCTTTAGACCATAGATAGATCTATTCAATTTCAAAACATTATTATGTCTATCAATTTTAGTTTCTATCCCTTCGGGTATCTCAAGATACACATCTTCCGAAAGAATTCCATTCAGGAAGGCACTACATATATCAATTTGTTCTATGTGAAATTTCAATTTATTGCTCACAGCCAAGAGGGTCCTGACAGTCGAAAGCTTCGCCACCGGCGCATACACTTCATTAAAATTGAAGCCCTTCTTCTGTTGGCATCCTCTGGCAACTAATCTAGCCTTATATAACACTTCATTATTAATATCATATTTTTTATTAAAAATCCACCGACACGTGATGGTGGGGGCTTCCTTTGGACGTTTGGTCACCCGCCAAGTCTGATTGGAATTCAGGGCACTTATTTCCGAAGAAATAGCATCCCTCCACATCAGACTGTCCGGTGCAGCATTCGCCTCCTCAAACGTCAAAGGGATGCCATCCTCAGCAAGATATATATTGCTTGCTATTTCATCACGTTCAGTCGTTTCCTGTGGAAGACAGTCTAAATTCAAGTCACCATCAACTTCAATATTTTCCAAGTTTGATTCTGTGACTTCTGTGAAAATATTATCATCCTTAGTATATTTATTTATATTATTATTATCTATTTTATTTTCGAAGAACTCAACATCTCGCGACAGACGTATTTCCTTAGCATTTATATCTAACAATCTGTAACCACATGGAGAATATCCTACCATTATCAACTTTTCACTTTTATTTTTAAACTTATTAGAGTCATGTTTGAATGACAACATATATGCGTTGCATCCAAACGTTTTTAATTTTTTATAGTCAAATTGTTCATTGAACCACCTTTCAAAAGGAACAAAATCCTTGTTTGTGGGACATCTGTTCACGATATAGGCGGAGCACAATATGGCTTCCGACCAAAATATCTTACCAAGACCACTCTCGAATAACAGCGTCCTTGCCCTCTGACATAGCGTCCTGTTCATCCTTTCAGCTTTTCCATTTTGCTGAGGACAGCCGCCAACAGTAGGTTCAACCACAATTCCTTTCTCAGCACAATATGACTGGAAGGTAGTGTTCAAGTATTCTGTGCCACGATCACAACGGAGTCTCTTTACATTATAACCTAATTTATTCGAGACCATCTCGTGGTATTCTTTAAATTTTGAAAAGGCTTCCGTCTTACTTGTCAACAGGTACACACAACAAAAATTTGAATAGTCATCTATAAATGTCATAAAGTATTTCGCTCCTTTATATGCAGGAAAATTTATAGGACCACAGAGATCGGTATGTTATAATTCCAGAGGCTTACTAGTTTTTCGTTCATGCCTCAAGAACGGTTTTCGGCTCTGTTTCCCCATCACACAGGGCTCACACAGCAATCTGCGGTTGGAGTCAACGTTCGGTATTAAACCTCTGTTTGACAACAACTTAACATCGTTCACATTCAGATGAGCAAGTCGTCTATGCCACACAGTCAGCGGGCTCGACTCATCCTCCAATGTCAGATTACACGATTGACTAGTCATTTTAAAAAAATCAATCGTGTAAAGATCTGAATTCACGCTAACACCAGTGGTCACTATTTTTCCACTGCAGCGTTGGATGACATCGACAGATTCCTCTTTAAACAGGGTATCGAAACCCGACTTGCTGATTCGTTTTACCGATAGCAGATTCTGCGGCAGCTCCCGAGCATATCTGACATTCTTCAATTCAATTACTATTCCATTTAACAATTTCAATTTTACTGTACCAACAGATGTAACGGACAGAGAAACTCCTTTCTTCGCAACACAGATACTATGTGGTTTAATTAAATCAATGTAGTCACTGAATAAGCTTATATCGTTAATTATGTGAATTGTGCATCCACTGTCTACTACGAATGTGGTTCGAGGCATCAAACTTATATCTCCCTTTGCATTACAGAACTTATCAATTTTGTTATTATTATTATTATTATTATTTACTGTGAAACTATAACCCACATCTGAGCAATCGTCATTATTATTAAAATTTTCGTTGCACATCTGTGCAGAACTCCTATTATTATTATTATTATTGGAAACATGGTCATTAGAACGATTTCCGTTATTACTATTACTATTACAAGCGTCATTATTATTATTATTTCGATTTTTAGCATAGCAATTTCGTGCTATATGTCCAATCTTATTACAAAAATGACATTTAATATTTGAATGTCCATTGTCAGCACCAGAACTACGACCATTTCCATTAAAACTATTATTATTATTGCTTTGTGAGTTAAAATTGTGATTATTATTACTATTACGACCTTCATTATTGGAAGATGAGTTATAAAAATTATTATTATTATGATTATTATTTTTACCTCGATTGAAACCACGATTATTATTTCGATTTTGGGACCTACCACGATTACCAGAATTTCGTCCGATACTGTAATGATTACCGAAAAACACGTTCTCCTCACCAGTGACAGCCACTGATGAAGGTTTTTGGGATGCAGAATTCAGAGAGTTACCTCTCACTGTGGATTTACTATCAGATGATATTTCACGCTGGAAGTTGTTTAGCTTCATAAACACAGCATCCCAGGTGACGATTTCTGCATCCTCTATCACCACTTTGATTGGACAAAACTCTGCAGGCAGCGATCGCAGCAATACCAGTATAAATTGTTTTGTGGTTGTCAGGTCTCCCAATTCGGTCAATCGTCTACAACGGGCACGATAATCAAGCAGATACTTCTGCAAATCAGAACCAGAAACATACCGTTTTGTGTACAATTCACCTCGTAAATCCATCAGTGTTTGGTCGTTTCCGTTGTCAATCAGGTTTGTGAGCACGTTGAACATCTCCTTCGCGGTAGTGTACGTCTGAAGCATCTCCAAATATTCATCTGTCACGTTGTTGGCTATCAGGAACATCGCTTTAGCATTCTCCTTGGACCAGGCATCTCCCCTATTATGAACAGTGGGCAAAGAATCAACAATTATATTACTTAGTGACTCCTTTGCCAGCAGTAGCTCCATTCTGAACTTCCACGTTCGACCATTCTGCCCATTGAACGGCTCGATCGTATTCTTCTTTCTCGCGTCCATCTCGTTTACAGGTTACGACGATCAGTTGCACCGCAAAACAGCAATTTCAGCAACTATCAGATACGCCGACCAACGATTCAACACGAATGAGATCACAGGAACATCGAGAAGCGAACATATCAAACAATGAAAAATGAATTAGAAAGCATGGTACTACTTGGGAGTGGCGAGCAGAATTTGACAGCACAACTTTGAAGACTCAAAACAATGGCGACCACGTTGACATCCAGGTAACTGGGCCCATAACCTGTGAGAAAATACAAACTGCCAACGGATCGAACTACATGAAAAGCAACGACGAAACCTACACTGATGAAAAGATTGAACGACGACTAGAAACACACATTACGAACACATAAATAAAAAGACTAAATATTCACTATTTCACGAATTTTATTCCACATAATATTAGCGGACATGTTGATGTTACAAAGGTTGATGAGCGACGAGAAGGCATACAAAACATATAATCACAGTTGAGTTACAAACACAAATATCACAGATTAATAATAACAACAAAAACAGTGTTGCCACAACATGTGATGTGCGAGAATAATAAGTTAACGTATAATATAATTTGCTATTATTCTCACAGGTACATAATAAAGTGATGAAACTAAAACTTCGTTTTTTAATACAAATTTTGTTTGAATAGTGAGCTAAATTCAATAGGTTATGGGCCCAGCAGCACGCTTTCACTGTGATATATGTAATTTTTTCTAGTCATTTGTTGTAAGTTTCGTTTATTTTTGTGTTCCTAGTTCCTGTGATTGATGTACGTACATAAGACAAGTTTGTTCAAGGACCGGTTCCTATTGTTTTCGCACATGATGTGTTAATTTGTTTTTTTTTCGGATTTAATTGGCAATATTAGCCTAATATGGATCGCAAAACTCCGTTTTATGCTAAACTCGATGCGATTGAGAAGAGTCACAGTCTTGGCCAATTTAATTGTACCAATTACGATCCATGGCGTTTTCATCTGTTTATGACAATCAGAGGAGAAGGATTGGCTGATTTGCTGACCCGAGAAACTGCAGGAACTACTAACAGTGATTATTGTAAGAAAGCAGATAGATGTTTATCATTAATTGTTTGTTTTATCGCAGACTCTCCTTTCACATATGCTCAAGATGTCACTGAGCCATATGAAGTCATTGAGAAACTCAATCGTGTTTATCAAAGGTCCGGTACCGCTAGTCGCATCATGTTGAAACAAGAATGGTCCAATTTGCATCTGAAAGAGGGTGGAAATCTTGAAGATCATCTACGCCGTTTCGATGAGCTCATTGTGAAAATGAAGTCCGCTGACATTCTTCTCGAAGTTCCAGAAGTAGTGGAACAACTTCTTCTGTCACTTCCACTGTCATATAACACCGTTGTTACTATTTTAGAAAATGAAAACAATCCTAAGTTGGAGGACGTGAAGCTGAAACTCTTAAATGAGTATGCGAAGCAGAAAAGTCTGTCCGTAACATCAAAAGTCAATGATTCACAGTCAGCGATGGTAGCTGGTCACTCAAATGGCAATGGTTATCAACATAATGGTAATGGTCGTCAGTCAAGTGGTTTTGGTCATCGTTTCAATGGCAATGGTCATCGAAGTCGTGATGGTGATGGTCAACATAATGGTCAACGAGATGGTTATCACCAATCGGGTAATAGTCAATCAAATCATGTTAATAATTATGCTTCCGATCGTAATTTTAAGTGTTTTAACTGTGGTAAACCAGGTCACATTAGTCGTGACTGCCGACCGAAGGCAAATCATTCTGGTAATAATTACAATAACGGAAATTCACAAATAAAATGTCATAAATATAATCGTTTTGGCCACATAGCCAGAAATTGTCGCGTTAATGTTAATAGGGCTAATTTATCCAAAAATTCGAATTGTGTTGGTAATGCTGGGTCGTCGACCAATAATAACAATAATAACAATTGTAATAGCAATTTAGGAGCTACAGATAGGTGCTCATCGTTTATGTGTTTGTCTGATTCATCTGATAAATCAGTTAGTGGTAAAGAGGTGTGGTTTAAATTAGATTCTGGAGCCACAAATCATAACGTAAATGATGCTGGACTGTTTACTAAAAGCATAACATTAAAAAATCCAATTCGAATTAAAATTTATAAAAGTGATGTTTATGTGTACGCCAATAAGGTGGGCACAATTGTTTGTTGGTCCGAAACGGGTGAAAAATGTATAATTAATAATGTCTTTTTCTCTGAAGAATTCCCCACCAACCTTTTATCGATTCGTAAGCTCACTCAGGCAGGGATTAATGTCAATTTTGATACTAACGGAAATGCACAGCTAATTCGAGCAGAAACTAGTGAGCTGATAAATTATAGTAAATCGCCTGATCAACAATTGTATAATGTTCGTTTCTTTCTGAAAGATTATTCAAAATCATATATTAATGAATCAAATGGAGATGTAAATTTTTGTCATGCACGGTTGGGGCATCCAAACTTCACAATTATGAAGAAAATGTCGAAGGCCCGTTTCATACAAGTTTTTAATTATAATAACGTAGAATTTTGCAGGTTTGGTGTTGAAGGTAAACAATCTAAACTGTCTCACAGTCCATCTCAATACCACACCTCTCGTCCACTCGAACTTGTGCATACCGATTTAGTCGGACCCATGCAGAGCACCAGTTATGATGGAAAACGATTTATATTAACGTTTATTGATGATTTCACAGCGTTCGCTGTTAGAAACAAAAGACCAAGTGTTTGAGTACTTCCTCGATTATGAGGCTAGAGTTAAAAACATGTTTGGTCGTGGTATCAGCGAAATTCGCTGTGATAATGGAACGGAGTACATGAATGTGAGACTTAAAACACAATGCAAATTGAACGGAATTGCTATTGGCAACACGGTACCTTTCTGTCCGCAAATGAATGGACGTGCTGAGCGTTTCAATCGTACATTAGTTGAAAAGGCTCGCACGATGCTGTTGCATGCAAAGATGCATAAAAAATATTGGTCCGAGGCTGTTCTATGTTCTACATACTTATATAATCGAACCTTCAATTACAGGTGTCAATTCCCGGCGAAGCTTCGGTATAACAAAGAGGTTGATCTGTCGAACATTAGGATTTTTGGTTGTGACGCGTACGCTTTAATTCCTAAAGAGAAAAGGAAAGATAAATTTGATTCTAAAACTTGCTCCCTGGTATTCGTTGGATATAATCCTGAGGGGTATCAGTTGTTAAATACTAACTCCGATGAATTGGTCGTAGCTGGAGACGTGACCTTTGACGAGACCAAATTTATGAAAAATTTAAATAAAAATTCAGAAGATAGGGAACAGGTTGCGTCTACAAGCACTTCAGGATCTAATGTAAATGGTAACTCAAATGCAAATAACGTAAATAAAAATAATGTAAGTCCATATGACATAGAAAATATAGATGATATTGTTATTGATGAGTTAAGTGACAATGACCTTTGTCATTACGCTTACTCAGTTTTTAACAAGTTTCCTATGAACTTTCAAGAAGCTATTGCTTCAGAACATAAGTCTGAATGGGAGGTTGCCATAGCCAAGGAATTGGACGCGCTTCACGCAAACAATACTTGGACTCTGACAGACCGTCCTCGTACTGCAAAGCCCATCAGTAGCCGATGGTTGTTTAAAGTAAAGGAAGACAGCCATGGCGTTAAGTTATATAAAGCTCGTTTAGTCGCTCGTGGGTTTGAGGTTAAGAAGGAATTTGATTTTAAGGAACTTTATGCTCCGGTAGCAAAAATGAGTACTCTGTGCACTTTTGTCATATTGTAATAATCATGGTTATATTATTTCTCAAATTGATATCAAAAATGCCTTTCTAAATGGAATTTTGCATGATGAGGTCTACATGGAAATTCCAGACGGCATATATAATAAAGTAAATAAAGATAAAAAGGTCCTTAAGTTAAATAAAGCTCTGTATGGACTGAAACAAGCTCCTAAACCCTGGTTCAAAAAATGGAGGAATTTTATCACCTCCATTGGCTTTGTAGCTTCAAGACATGATGAGTGTCTTTATATTAGACAAAATTTAGAAGATGTTGTGTTCGTCCTTGCATATGTAGACAATATTTTGATCTGTGGCCGAACTCATAGTGTAATTGATAAAATTAAAATAAGTCTTAACAACATCTTCAAGACCCACAATATGGGCAATGTTCGATCTTATTTTGGATTGCAAATAACGTACGAAAGAGAAAATAAAATCCTAAAGTTAAATCAAAAACAATTGATAAATAAAGTAGCTGAAAAATTTAAATTACAGAATTGCAATCCGGTCTACACACCAATAGAAGAAAAATTATATCTATTGGTTGATGACGAAAAAGAAAAAGATGAAAAACTATGCACCCATTATAAGGAGTTACTAGGTTGCTTGATGTATGTTATGCTCGGAACAAGGCCCGATATTTGTTATGCGGTTTCTTACTTTGGACAGTTCCAGTGTCGTGCCAATAAGGTCGTGTATTCTAACTTATTAAGAGTACTGAAATATCTTGTCACTACTATAAATTTGGAAATTGTATATCGTTGTGTTCCTAATTCCGAACAAATTGTTTCCTACGTTGACACTGACTGGGCCACCTGCCGACTATATGAAGGTCAGTCAGTGGGTACTGTACATTTATTCATGGCAATTTAATTTTATGGAGAAGCCGTAAACAATCTCTCGTCACTTTATCTACCACTGATGCAAAGATTGTGGCTCTTTGCGACTGTGTACTTGATACAGTTGCCATACGTAATATATTATTGGACATGTATGTAAATGTTTCGTCTCCGTGCCTCATATTTGAGGATAATGATAATTGTATTAAATTTGCCAATGGCTCAATTAGTAAGAAACATCTCGACGTAAAATTTTATTTCGTCCGAGGCTACGTTGAAGCCAAAATCATAAGTATGAAAAGAGTGCCAACCTTGGACCAGTTGGCCAATGTTTACTAAAGGATTGGGTCGTACAAAATTTTTGAAGTTTCGAGACTTGATGCTCGACTGAAGTCGCTTAGCCGCGCATTTGAGGGAACAACCTTAAAACGCCCACTGCCTTAGTGTCTGATAATAGGCACATCTGCCCTTGTACATACGACAAGTTGTGCACATGCATACTTATATATTTTAATGTATTTTAAACCATCTTTCCATTTGTTAGGAGTGTTGTATCCATTGGGAACCACAAAGTTTTATTATGTGATGCGTGTATTTTTAAATTTTGAATTTTTATCATAGTTACCGCGTTTTTATATTTTTTGTAACCGTTTAAAATGGACATATATCGATATTGATTTTTTTGTTTTGTATTGATTATTAAGCTTGCACATATATATTTGTACACGTCTGTTTATGTTCTGTGATGTTTGATAATATCGCAGGTTTGGGGGAAGGTGTTGATATACACTTCTGTGTGGCAAACCTGCGCGCTCATTTCAGTATTACCAACTGTTAATTTTATGAAGATTAAATGGCCGTCGATTATACCCGTCTTACTAGTTGTACCTAATCATTGTCACCACCTGTACCTCTAAATTTACTCAAGTTCAATTATTATCATACGATGTGCAGCTCTTTATTTAGTTGAATATACACTTGTGAATTTGAAATTTGTCCTCAACTGAATGCCTAATATGGCGGTACATAATAAAGTGGTGAAACTAAAACTTCGTTTTTTAATACAAATTTTGTTCGAATAGTGAGCTAAATTCAATAAACCACAACCATAACCAGAACAATAATCACTAAAAACTGAAATAAATTGACAACATTGATTCTGGAACCTATAACCAAAAAAAAATTTCTCCTAACCAATAACCAGTTCCCATAAAATGCTGAAACCATTAACCAGAATGATAACAAAAATGAATTTATTTTTATTGGTTTTCATGAGTTATCAATATTATTGATTGTTTCTTTCAAAAATTACTAATCATTTCCTGGAAAATTATTAATTATAGATAATTTGACCTGGAGAAAATTTTTTTTGTCTATTCTATGTTGGATGGAGTCCATGTAACTCTCATACATCTCATACATTACCTGGCAACACTGAACTCATAATATATAACTTTTTTAATCTTATTCTCACACACACTGTTACGTTGTAGTGGGGAATTTGTTGTTTCTCTACCCATACCGTCATCTGTACCTTCAACAGTTCTTTAATTGTCCATTAAATGTTGTTGCTGTAAACTCATTTGTTTAATTTACTTGAAAAAATGATCCATTGTTAAATATTATCCTCACATGATAGCAGAATGCAGTTTTTCTTGTGCATTTTTTTTTTTCAAAGTAAACTTGACAAGAACAAGCAATTCCTTTAATGAGATTTGAAAATTTAAAAGAAGCAAAAAAAAATTTAAATAATTTAAAAAGAATACTTAAAGAAGATTTCGATCAACAAATAAGAGATGTACAAATATTATGTGAATATAGAAACTACAATAATCAAAATCAAAATAATTATCAAAATAACAATTATAGAAAAATATATTAGTGGACAGAGGATCGAAAGTTCATTTGACTTCAGATATTAATAAATTAAAAAATATTCAAAAATTTGTTCAGACAATTAAATTAATGTGTGCCCTAAAAGGAGCATTTTTATATGCAACGCATAAAGGGACAATGTCGATTTTAATAGAAAACAAATTTAAAGAACAACAAATAACTGACTTATTGGAAGTACATTTTGTACCTGAGCTAAATTATGACATATTGTCGGGAATAAGAGTTACGGAAACAGGAATATTAAACATAGATCAAGGCAAAAATATAGCAAATATCTACTTTATAGAAACAAATAAAATTTTAATGTCAGCTATTAAGAATGATGGTGTCTTTGTGATAAATTATGAATTAGTAAAACACGAAAAATAGAGAATTTGTATGCCAGTCACTAAAGATGACAAATGGAATGATTATGATATAGAATTAGAAATTGAAGATGATGATAATATAAATTCACAAAATACTGAATGGAGTGATTGTGAGATAGAAGAGACTATTGAAAAGAATATAAATACACAGAATACAGATTGGGATGACTATGAGGTGTCATTAGATGTTGTAGATGAGGATGATCCATCTCATAGGGGTGATACCCTAAAAATTTTGTGAAATAAATGATGATAATGAAAATTCTTTAAATATACTACACAATAATAATAATATTGAAAATCAAATGAATATTGAAGATAATAATGATAATAGTAATTTACATATTGAAAATGAAAATATAAATATATCTGTTCCATCCCGTTTTTGCAAATGATTCAGTTCGTCTACAAAAATGTGTTGAACAAAATATAGACAACTATTATTCCTAATTCTCGGAATAATAGGTGTCTATATTAAATTTTGCTTCCCACAGATGAACACCACCAGATATGCCGACAATGAAGTGTCATCATATTTGGCTGATGTTCCATGTCACACCACCTTTTTGGTCAGCCATTTTTGATTATAACAAAGGAAACAAAAGTGATGTCTTGTCTTCTATTCGAAGACATATTCATTCCTGAACTGACAGTCCAGTAGAAATGTTAAGGTTGAGTAGAAATGTTAAGGTCCGTACGGATATCAGGTCTCACTATTATTAAGTATCAGTAATAAGTTAAAGTTTAAATGTGTTTTGTAATAACTTGAAGTTCAAATTTAATAAAAGATAATATTTAGAAATTATCTTATTTGTTGAGATAATTCAAACAGTGAATTACTCTCGCAACAATATCACAGGAATGTATAGAAAATAATGAAAATATTAATAATGACAATAATTTAAATAATAAAAATGAAGGTCACTTAGAAAATAATCTAGATGAAAATTCTAATATAGGAAACTCATAAATTAATAATAATAATAATAATAATGAAGACCAAATAATACCATTTACCAATAATACTATAGAAAAACAAAAATTATTATGGTATAGATGAATGGGACATATTATTGGGAAATACCTTAAATTACTGCAAAAACTATCAACAGGCATCCCAACATCATAAAAATTTAAAGATAATGAATTTACAAACTGTGAAATATGTCAAACTGCTAATAACAGCAGACTTGAACACACAACAATTTTAGAACAAAACCTGATAAAAAACTGCTATTAATTTCATCAGATATTATGGGACCATTTTCTCTATCTATTCAGAATCAGAAATACCTATTAACATTTATAAATCATTTTTCAAAATTTACTTTGTGTTACCAATAACATCAGGTAATGACGTATTTAACAATTTTAAAATAATAGTAAACTCATAAAGAAATAAATTTCCAGAATTCCCTATAGGAACATTAGGAACTGATAATGCAAAAGAATACATAGATATTAGGATGTTAAATTTTTGTCAGGAACAGGGAATTACTTTAGAATCTAGTCCCTTACTCACCTGAACTTAATGGTATTGCTGAGAGACAGAATCAAACTATAATGAGAAGAGTTAGAGCAATGATTTTCAACAGTAATTTAGATCTTCAATTCTGGACCTATGCAGCTACAACAGCAGCTTATCTAATAAATAGATCTCCAACTAAATCCAATCCCAATTATAAAACACCTTTTGAAATGTATTTTAATTGAAAACCAAATTTAAATTATATCAAGATTTTCAGTTCATTAGCTTTCAAGCACATACCTACAGAAATTAGACAAGAAATGCAAACACGCAAATAAAAAAGAAACAAAAGAAAATAGATCCCAAACTCAAATAGATCAGAGAAAAATATTTTAATGGGCTATACCACTACAGGATATTGTTTAAGGAATCCCTTTTCCACAAAATATATCGCATGCGATGTCAAATTCAATGAAAATAAAAATATTTCACATCTTAAAGATTTTGATAACTTAATTATAAAAAACCCTCAGAATATATTAGGGATTTAAACATGATTCCACCTATAGTTTGCAATATAGCAAAACATTATGATACTAAATATATAGAGGATTGTATTCCTAAAATTATTCACAATATAGAAAATAATCCCTTCAAAAACGAATGGAAAATGGCTATATAGGATGAATTGAAATCTTTAAAGGAAATGGATGTTTGGGAGGAAGTTCTTTATGAAAAAGAATCAAATTTAATAGATACAAGATGGGTATTTGTAAATAAATCCGATGAAAAAGGCCACCATAAGCCAAAGGCAAGATTAGTAGCTCATGGATTCAAAGACAGAACCGAATATAAATTAGGAGAAACCTTTGCACCAGTTGCACAGCCTGGCTAATTAGATGGATATTTTCAATAGCAAATAAATTTTATCTTAATATTACACAATACGATGTTAAAACAGCCTATTTAAATTCCCCAATAAATTTTCCACTATATTTAAAACCACCTATAGGTATGAACACAGACTCTAATAAAATACTAAAATTTAAGAAAGCATTGTACGGACTAAAAATAGCCTCAAAGTCTTGGTATAAATTATTGTACAACAAAATATTACAAATGGGTTTTGATTGGGTGCAGACCCTTCAATCCTTAATAAACATTACATACTACTTCCAGAATATCTTATCGACGGAAGGGGTCTTAAAGAATTTGTTGAGAGAAATAAAAAACTTTTTCTCCATTATATGGTTCATCCTTCAAATTGAAAAAGTTATGAAAGTTTGAAAATTAAGAAAATTAAAAAAAAAAACCAATTCAATCAAAAATTGCCACTATGACACATCCATCAATCAAAAATTGTAACCCCCATCTGTGTTCTATAGATGAAAGCAGATAGTGATAGGTGTGTTTCTGTAATTTTGCCTTGAAACTTGCGGATAACCAACCACTAATAACTCTCCTACAATGTATGTAACATGCGTGCAACAATGCATCCAGCAACATCATGTGACCAAGTAAACCAATTAGAGAACTTAGTCACTAGTCGCAAGCTCCTCCGTTAACAAAATATTATATTTTAATTTTTTTTGGTTGTGATAACAAATAAGAAAATGTTGTAGTTTTGTGGCAAGTATTATAGATTATGTTTATGATTTTATATGCATTTATTGTGCAACACATTGTTGTGAGTGATGTTGCACACGTGTTATATGCATTATAGAAAAGCTGTAATACACAGTACAAGTGGTTGCATTCATAAACTTTCCCTCATATGTAAACACTCACTTTTGAACCTTTGTGTGTAATATAATATTTCTACATAAAATTCAATCACAAAAATACACTATGCCAATCCACCAGCTTAGTAATATATATTATATTTGAAACAAATTTTATTTGTTTAAATTTTAACAAACATTAAATATGTTGATTTTAATAATAAGAAGAAAAATAGAAGTATAGATGTTAAAGAATTAAGATACGCATGATGCATACAACCAAAAATAAATGAAAATTAACTTAAAAAATATTACATAATTCAGATAATTTGATGATACACAAAATTAGAACTAAACAATGAGCAGTGTTGCCATTTTATGACACCATAATATGTGATGAAATCAGTCAACTGCGAACAAATTTTATTTCTTTGAAACAAAGGTTTTATAGTTTACAATTGGTTGCACATGACGATAAATTATTCATCTGGTCACCATAAAGATGTATTTCTGAGAAAAAAAAAACAATTTATTATACACCATGCTAGAACAAAATGGTACCATTGTCTATTCCAAGTAAGATGGTAATTTTTTTCAAAGGCATAAACAGGCAGCCTCTAGTAAATGTTACTGAATTTAAATTAAATGTTGCTAGGCACAATAGGAATTTTAACTATAGCTACAGCTTTGACTATACATAACTATATGGACTGATCATAGTAATAAAAATGTAAAGGCAATGTATCAAAACAAGTATCATTGGAAGAATGTTCCCTGCTTTTTATTAATCTAGAATATTGCACCACCTAATAAAGCAATGATGATGAATGAAAGGTTAAAATAACCCTGACATTAGACTTGATCGAATGATCCTCATTCAATTCATTTGGTCCATTTGGACTAGATTTACAGGTAAATATCAAAAAAGAAACACTTTCCAAGTTTATTCCTTTCTCATTCAAACAAAACTTTCATGACATTCATGACATCTGATGGAGATAGAGTAGTGTATATTGATTCATGATACTGGGGATGTTGTGCATCATTGAATGAGCCCTCATTCTTTTCATCAAGGAATATTTGGTAATGTTATGATGGAATATAGGATGTCATTCAAACTATAATATCAAAAATACTTTATCAAACAAAAATGACGCATATGGTCTTCAATTGATCGAGAAATTACACTGATTATTCAATGAGTCCACATCTTTTTAATTTGATCTAACAGGAACAATGTTACAGATGAACACTAAAATGATATTTTAGCAGTAAGTTAACTCACCTGTCATTGATTCAACAGTGAAATTATCCTTATCAAATGAAAATTTTTGACATAGTTCATACTTGAGAATGTCCAACAACAGAGAAGTAAATTGATTTTTTTTTAATTGTAACTAAAATTGAAAATTTAGAGTTTAAATACAGTAAAGTTACCACAATTCTTGTTATAAGAAACACCTTATTCCTCTAATGATACTTCTTATGTTGTCTTCAACTACACTACACTACCCACACTGATAAGCTCAGTACATACAGTTATATATAGTCAAAGAGGAACATGCACACTTATTAGTTTTCTTCACATCCAGGCCCATACTCACAAACATCACTTTAACCTCTCTTCACTTAAACTTCACTTAAAAATGACTTTTAGCCCAATTTTGTATTTAAGAGTGTGGTGTGTCATCCGGGAACATCACAATTACAGGCGGTGCTAGATATACTAGGACCAGAGTTTAGTAGGACAATAAAAAAAAGAAATATAGTAATGGTAAGAATTATAAAAATCAGCAAAAAGTATCCCTAATAAAAACGAAGAATACATCTCACATGTAAGGAGGCTAAATATTTACAGTTATGGTTCAACCCCACAGACTCCCTAGTGTACAAACTATGTCACCATCTGAAATGTACCCTACAATAGGTCCATCACAAGGCACTAGACAAGACCCCTACTCCACATTATAGAAAATAATTGTAATATATTACCCGTTGACCGACAGAAAAATAAAAGCCTTGTTGCTGCTAAACTTTGTTTATTTCAAGTTAATTCCATTATTGAGAACGTGGCACACCTCCAGATGAATGACAGCAACCAAATGCAAATCCAGCAAATTGATTATGAACGGATGATGGCAAACCCCAGTAGAAGTTTTTCAGGATCATGAATATACCAAAAAGGATTATTCTCCCGCGAGAACTCTGATTGCATAGATTATAAAAAAGAAGAAAAAAATGTCTTCTCTCATTTTTTGAGAGGAAGAACAAGTAGTTTACTCCATGGTCTTTGATGGACTGAATTGTCTTCTAAAAATTGAGAATGAAAAGGAATAAATTTATGGGGAAAACCTAATTTGGACTTGGTTGCTGTTATTCGGTGTAATTGTAAAGAAATAATATATTAAATAAAATAGGGTGAGGAACAGAAAGATATAGAAATAAAGTAGATGCCATGTTATCTAAAATGTTCGAATATATAGGAATAAATGAAGACGGCGAAATAAAATAGGTATAGCAGGGGAAAAAAAGTAAGGAAAAATATAATGTAAGCTAAAAAAAAAAGTGTGATAATCAATTCTATATCTCTCTTAGTTCGGATGCCTCAATTTCCCCCTGCCCAAATTTTAGAACTTCGAACACCAAGAAGGATAGAATTTGGTAGCTGAAAAATTAAGATTAAGTAAGGTCACCTGTAACGTTATAATAAACAAATAAAGGAAAAAGAAAAAAAAAGTTGCTGTTTATTAATGGAAAAAAAGAAACACAAATGAGGAACGAACGAACGAACGAAATAATGCCCAAAACAAACGATTTAAATAACAAAACAAAATTAAATTGGGGCAAAAAGAAACAATACTTATTTAGAAAAAGTGATAATAAAAACAACTTATCTTAAGTAAATTAACAAAAACAATAATAGTCAAAAGAAGGAACAAATGGTAAATGAATCACAAAACAAATCTTATGTTGATAAACGAACAAAATTATTATTCAAAAGAACAAAATCACGAGAAAAATATAAAAATATGAAAGAAAACAATACAAAAGGTAAAAAATTAAATTAACTGGAACTCTTGAGTTCGAACGATCCTTTGGTCTACTTAGTGTAAGTGGGTTGATAGGCTTGATCTTTTCGTTCTTTTTTCAGTAAACAACTGCACATAGAGATGACATGGATTTCTTCATTATCTCTTACTTAGAAAACAATTCCTGAAATTGCAAAATCTGATGCGTCAGTAGCAATAAGAAAGGAATGGGACCAATCTGGATGACTCTGGAGTAAACATTTAGTCATTTCCTCTTTTAATAGTTGAAAGCTTTCTTTTTCTTTGTCTTTCCATCAAAAATCTACGGATGGTTTAGTAATTTCATACAGGGCTGCGCAAAGTTTGGCACATTTAGGGATATGGGGTCTGTAATAATTCACTACTCCTAAAAACGATAAGGTTTCTTTCTTGCTAATAGGAGGACAAATTCAGTGAATTGATTCAGCTCTCTTGGGATCAGGGCATACTCCTTCCTGATCGATAACGAATCAAAGGTATCTGGCCGATGTTTTGAAAAATGTACATTTGTTGAGATTAATAATCATTCAGCTTTTGGCAATCTTTTGGAGAACTAATTCAATGTGAATCATGTGTTTGTAAATTGTTGTAGAAAATATCAACAAATCATCTACTTAGGCAGCAACACAGTAATTTAGGTCTGCTAAAACCATTCTCATTGCAGCTATGAATGCTTGCATTGCATCTTTTAAACCAAATGTAATTCTGTTAAAAACGTAAGGTTGTCCACAGGAACGAAAGTCAACATATTTTTGGGAATCAGGATCTATCGAGATCTGAAGAAATCTGTTTTGTAGATCAAACTTCAAAAAGTATTTCACTATGCTAAACTAGGTTTTGATATTATCAATTGGTGGGACAATATCACCACTAGTTCCCATGTACTGGTTGATTTTTCTTGAATCAAGCACAGGTTAAGTCTCTATGGTCTCTTTGTGAGTGATGGTTAATGGGGAAAAGTATTCACTTGCTCCAGGTGAGATTACTTCATCACAAATCCATAGATCTAGGATCGCTTGTACTTCAGGAACTAAAGCTTTAGAGATAGATGAATATTTTGGATCAAGTTTAGGAATGTTCGAGTTCATCTGTAACTTGTGAACATATTTGTTACAACATCCTACATGATTAACAAACAATTTATGATACAAACAGAGGTCTGTGAATTGTGATCAAATATGATCAGGTAGTTCAACTTTCTCAATCATATTAGTTATCTGCAATCCAATATCCCCAGGGATTTCATCTTCTGATTGAATAATCATGATCGAGGTTAATCTTCCAATTTGGGCTCCAGGAATTTGTATTTGTTGACATGGATTGTCCGGATCAACGCAGTTGAGTACTTGGCTTCTAGTTTTCGGATTAATATCGTAGTTGTATAAAAACTGATGACCAAATAACAATGGTGCATTTAAATCTTTCCATATCCAAGCAATAACAGTCATTGTTCCATTAAATCCGGTATCGGTTGTAAAGATAAAATTGATACAAACACTTCCAACTACTTTAATTTTTGGTTTGCCTAATGCAGCTCCAGTTTTTGGACAAGGTGATTTCATTTTTAAAAAGTGGACTTCTGGATTTTCAGCTTCGAGTTTTCTAAGAAAGCTTTCCGTGATAAAACTGTAAGGGGATCCTTGACCAATGTAGGATTCATATTTATTCCCTCCTTTCTGGAGTCTTACTGGAATAGCGTAGGTGTAAAGAATGGTCTTTTATCAATATATTCTTGAGTCTGGAATTCTTCTGAATCAGAATCAACATTGTCTATTAAACAAAAGCATGATGCTAATGAAGGTTTGTTAGTTTGTGATTGTTCAACGGATTCTGTAGATTCAACAGACAAATTTTGATCAGGATTTATGATCAAATGAGCACTAGGAATTTCTCAATCAGGTTTTTCAATGATGTTGGTTATCAGATGAGAGAGAGTTCTATCAATGTCTCCAACTTTGTTTTTGTTGAAGCGTCTAGGAACAGGAACAATTCTTTGTATGTCCTTTTCAGGAGGAGTGTCTACTGAGAGTTGATTTTGTTCTTGATGAAAAGGTTTTCAAGATCCAAGATGAACGAGTCTGGATAATCTTGTTTCAATTTCCAGATGCGATTGTTGACTTTTTGTAGAATTCTACAATAGATTGAATTTCCCATCCTAGCGGGATCTAACGAGATTGTTGTTATAATAATCCTGGAAACACAATTATTTTTGAACAAATCAAAAACAAACATTTTAAGTTCAGTTGTAAAATCTTCTATGTTGAAATCAGCATGAAGTACAAGTTCTTCCACAAATCCAATTATGATTAAGTCTTTTTCAACGACATTTTTCTGGACAATATCAAAGAAACGGGAAAGTGTGTTTATTTTTCTAAAACCTGCTATTTTTTCAGCGGCTAAATTGGGTGCGTTGGATAAAGCGGATTTACGGATCCAACTAAGTATTGTGGCACCACTGATGACCTTGTAATCCTTCTATTTGGGGACAACAAACTTGTTTTTGAACAATTGAGCAGATTTGGAGTTTGATGTACTTGAAGGTGTTGTATTTGGCCTTTGTTTTGAATGATTTAGGTGATCAATCTGGCCAATAATTGGCACCTCTATTCGTTTCCCAATGACAGGTTGTCTTTTTGATCAATACAATCCTCAATTTCTTCGATAGTGAGTTCTTCTTGATTAGGAACAGGATCAATTATGAACGCAGCATCTTTTGCAATTGGTTTTTGATGTTGAGGAAAAGTGATTACTTTTTGGTGTGAATAGTTAGTCAATGGTGTAGTTGAGTGAACTCCACTCATGTTTGGAAGAAATGGTCTTCTAGAAGGTTTATGGAAGATGCTATTGAGGAACTGCATTATCGTTGAAAAAGTTACAAATTCTTCAAAGTCTGAAGTGAGTACGTTAGCTTCATAAGATGTCCATATTTTGTTTCATCAAGGCGAAGATTCTCTGGATCGTTTTTCCACATTCTTGAAGTTTGGTGTACAAGTGGATCGCATATGTAGCAACATTTCCATGATGAAGTGGATCATAATGACTTTGTTGAATGAATTGAACTTCTACTTGTTTACAGGATTCATTCCAGTTGATCATAAGGAAATTTTTGTGAGCTGCATGATAGGCCCGCATCCTCTGGAGTAGAATTTTCCAGCAGGAAAGCAATTGGTGTCAAAGACAGCTCCAAATAACATGCCAGGATATTGATCATCTTTGGCGTAATTATTGGTGCATTTCTCAAATTCTTTGATAAAGGAGATTGGACTTCGTTTGTCAGAGTTTTCACTGTATTTTGTCATGTTTGATGGATTGAGTAATCGTGAACCTCCACAATAATAGAAGTTGTTGGTTTGACCCTGGCAAGGTGGTGCGGGCTTCAGAAATTCCAAAAGTGGTACAAAAGGTTGTTGATGAACTGTATATTTTGGAATGGAATTATCCATCGGGAAATAACTGGGTTTTCTTATATCTTGAAGTTGTTAAAAGATGTTGGGTGGCAGGGTGGAAGTGTTGAAAATTGTTGGTTTTCTATCAGGAATTTTTTGATCAAGAAGTAGTTCGATAATGGAGTCCAAATGGGCATTAATGGCAAGAAGATGTTCATGATGAGTCTCGATTGATTGTTAAAAGTGGCTAGAAAGGGTTTCAACTCAGTCACACAATGTACCTTTGGGTTGTTCCGAGTCTGGGATTTGCAGAATATGTGAGATGGATGCAGAAAGAGGTTATGTAAATGTTGAGTTTGAAATGGGATTAGCCAACAGGTTCTAGTTGTTTAAGAACGAAAGTAATGGCGGTACTACTTTTTGGGCATTATCGCTCATCTGTAAATAATCTTGATTTCGAGTCTAAAATTCCTGTCATTGGCTAAAGAATGGTGAAGGACTTGTCTCTAAAATTTGAGTTCAACCAAAAGTAACATGGTCAGGTTTTGAACCAGAAATAACTTTCTTGACATCTTTTGATTGTGAGTAGGAACAGCACTGACTGGAGTCGACATTGGTACACTTTGACTTGGATTAAAAGTATGGTTTTTGAGGAAAATTTCTTAAGTGTGTTAAATTAGTAAGGTTAGTAATAAGTTCCCTATCACAACAAATTTGTCTTTCAAGTTGCTCGAGTATAGCTTTCTAATCTTAACGACGTTTTAATTCTAATTGAGCTAAGTTTTTATAGAAATCTGTCTGATCAACCCCCAAAGGTGGTTCAGGGACATCCGAATAAATGTCGGAGTCATACAATGCATTAACAGACTGTTTGTTTGCAGTATCCTTATCAACAGGAGGTGGACTTTGACTAGTTTGTTGTCGAGGTCTGTTCTTCAAATAGGATCGCCATCAATATCAATGATTTGGTTTCCTCGATCATTGAAAATAAATTTGTCAGTTGTGGGATCAGGTTGAGGGTTATTAGTCCTAGGTTTAATACTCATTTTACCAAGAGCAGTACAGAGTTTTTCCATTAAAAGGAAAGAACATAGTCCAACAAGCTAAGGGCTAATAGTGGGAGTAGCCCTTCAAAGATTGAAGATTTTATAGCACGAAGATTACAACTGAATTACAAAATTGAATTGATCTGGAACAATGAAGGGAAATTTTCTCAGCTATTCTACTATTGCTAACACAAACATTATACTGTGAGGAGTAGGAAGTCTCAAGTGCTTTCACGAGAACAAAATTATCCAAAAAAGTTGGGGAATAGTATTTTTGTGGAATAATAAGGGGGACCAAGGATTTATCATTCGGGAAAAGCCCAAAAATTGTAGGAGTGAATTTTTAATATACATCGTTACGTTAAATTTATTTAATACGAACAAAAAACGGTGTTCAAAAAATCAAGGCTATGGACAGTAAATACTGTTTCGTAATGAAAGAATGATTCACACTCGTACAGAAAATTTGTGTAAAATATATGCCACCCTACAAATACATATGCAACAAACATTGCAAGAAATGACAACAACAATGGCAAGTTCCGCTAACTCATCCTCGACTCCATGCTATCACATGCAGATAGACTATGTTTTTCAGTGACATACCCTTACAAGTCAACCAGCTCAAACTAGCTTCGCACGTTTTGATGAATTCATGCATCTCTTAATGAAATATCAGTTATTTTTGCTGTTTAATTACTTTAATTGTAATTGTTTTTTCTCATTTTTTTGTGTATTTACACTTCCTTTATGTAAATTTGCGTAAATTTAATTTTAAACTGGCGTTTTTGCATAATTTGTGCATCTGTTATTGTCCGCTTAATATATTTCGTAATTTTTCAATTACGTCCCAATTATTTTCACTTATTATCATATTTTTAAAAACATTTTCGTGTTTTTTCGTTACGTCGATGTTACACTACATTCTCAAAAGTCAGAATTTGCAAAATTTTATTTAAATTTCTTTCTCTTTTTGTAAAATTTACGAAATGTAGTGGGTAGAATCCATTCCACTCATGAAACAGCTGTCAACTGCTAACTAAAAATTGGTAAGTGTCTCAAAAATCATAATCCTCATATTTACTAATAATAGTGCTATTATTTAATAATGTAATTTCCTATTATACTTTAGGTATTATCTCCGTTTATCTTAGGAAAATTCACACGGTAATATGGTAACAGGCAATTAGCGTATACATTATCATATTTAAACACATACATCGTAACTGATATTACAAAAATTCAACTAGGTCTCTAGATTCCAAAAAATCTGCATATTTATGATTGATCATTATATCAATGATCGCAATCTAATATTGAATTCTTAGGATCTAACAATCTTTAAGGAGTTAATTTTAACAAATGTTGTCAACAATATATCTTTTATCATCCCAGGGTCACGCCCAATTTTTTTTGGGCCACTGAAACTTAGTAAATTTTTCAAATTTATTGTTCTCGCGAATAAAAAGTGTTTCGTTGCCCTAAGGTCACACCCAATTTTTTCTAGAGTCACTAACATTTAATAAATTTTATCAAATTTATTCATTTTGTACTAAAAAAAATGCATATTTCATCCTAGGGTCACACTTGATTTTTTCAACCATAAATACTTGGAAAAATTTCCAAAATTACAGACTCTTTTATTACGTACTATCATATGTATCCAATAATACTCGGGTTTTTACCTAAACATACTTCAGCATGCAACCACAGATTTTTTATACGTAACCTTATTCATTTATTTATCCCGAGTGAATAGAGGCTCATGTCATTGACACGTATTAATAACTAGGTTTGAGTTTGTGTATAATATATATGCACCTACTGCTCCAATTGACTTTGAAAAAATTATTTATTCCTTTAATTTCTTTTTATGTTTATTTTATGTATAACATGGAATTATTTTACTAATAATTATAAAAAATTTGTTTTATATGTTTCTTTGTTCTCAGAACAAAATGTTAGATAACCAAGATCTTCCCAGTTCTTCTCATCAAGCACATGATGAAGACACTCTTTTAAATTTGGACAATGTACCATGGACTAATGAGGAAGAACAAGAAGAGCAATAGTGTGTAGCTGAAGAAGCTCAAAAAAAGGCTCTTGAAAAAGCAGCCAATGATAAAGTCGGATGAAGAACAACAAAGATTATTCAAACTTCACGAAGAAAAGGCTTATAAAGCTGTGGAGAAGAAAATAAGGGCTGAAGAAGCCAAAGACAATGTAAAGCTGATGAAGCCAAAAAATTATATGTTGCCCGAAAAGTGGAAGAAGCTGGAAAGCTTAAAAAAGCTAAAGTGATTGTGGACAAACCTTCACAATATAAGACATTTTCTTTAATGTCTTCCTCCACTAATTCAGATCTTTCTGATAATGTAGTGGAATTCATGGCTATTGTAGAGAACTGCCAATCCTATGCAAAGGAAGTTGAAAAACTTGTTGAGACTCAGTTTGTAATTGGTAGAAATTAGGATAAAGTCCTCTCTGAAACAGAGGCCATTGATTCTTGCCTACAGGATTTGGAAGTACCTCCAAAAGGGTTGGACAAGACTACTCTTATTTCAGCTAGAAACTTCAAGAAAGACTTGCTCATAAAAAGAGTGAATGTTTTAAAAAGATATTCTCCTCAAGAATCAATTACATCTAAACCATTACAGGATTCACCATCCTTCTGGCATGAGCTGGAAAAGGTGAAGAAAAAAGAAGAACGTCTTTGTAAAACAGCTCCTGCCAAAGAATTAGCTGACAATCTAGTGAAAGCTAGAGAGGAAAAAGAACAATGTCTGAAAACCCACAGAAACTGGGAGAAATTAGTTTTCGACATTGAAAATACAATTCAGGATGAATTTAATATAAATGTTTTAAAATTTGAGAGATTGTATGTCACACCAACAGAGGAGGCTTCACGTGGATTGTACGATCAACCACATCTTCCAAAAGAAGAGAGCTACAAATTAGACCATACAGAACGATCAACATCTAAACAACCCCGTGCACTAAAAAAGGTAGAGAACCATCCAATTCCAATAAACATTCATATGATATGATGAAAAACAAAAATTCTGTGGAACAGAGGCTGATACCTCTTCTAAAAAATGAAAAGGTGAGTCACCTTTGATTCAAATAGAAAATTTGTTGACATCTGTCAATAATGATAATAATATTAATATCTTACTTGTAATTATCAATAATACTTCTGATAATTTATCAGGACTTATTGAACCAACACAATCTGCATCAGAAATTATCAAAATTTCTGTTTTTAATGATCATTCTTTTGGCTATATACCAAAATGTTGGGAACAAAATCCTGAAAGTAATTTAGATGAGGGTTTCACCAATCTTAAAGCTCCAAAATTTTATCTAGAAAGATGGAATGGAGAAATTTTGCAGTATTATGGATTTATTAATGGTTTTAATAATTATGTCCATAAACGCAATGATATGGCAACTTCTCAAAAAATAAATTTATTACAGAGTGCACTACCTAAATATTTATGTGACTAAATAAGTCACTTTTCTCCTGGCAGCATAGGTTATATTCAAAGGTTGAAATTTTTCAATAGTAGATATGGAGATGAATCAAAAATTTGTGCAGCATTGTGGGAGGAACGTACAGCTCATCCTACCATAACTAATGAAATTGCATCTATTATAGATGGTCTTGACACTATTTCCATCATGATAGATAGATATCGTTTAGTTTCTAAAACAGTTGATGGAGAACAATTATTTAATATAATTGTCAAAAAATTCCCTCCTAGACTTACCATAATAATTTAAAATCTAATAAACAACATGTCAAATATTTATTTGAAGTTATACGTGAATTTATTAAAATTTGAGAACTTTATGATCCCACAAGTACTACTGTACCTAAAAAGGGAGATAAACCTCCTATTTAAAATCAGAATAATAATATAAATAGGACTAATAATAATTAACCTAAAGGTAGAAGAAATTTTGCTATTACTACTAACATAGTAAGATAAGGAAAAGATAAATCTAATTCTAACAAATCAGGGCCTACCAATAAAAAATTTAAACCATCTAATAGAAATACAAATTCCAATTACAAATTGTCTACGTCTTCTACTGTTAAAGGAGCAGATAATACAGAGTATTTGAGACTGCTCAAAGGGAAACAAATTCCCTTAAGCATTCTTCATGCTTCATCTATACACATGCGGGGCAACTGAATATTTTGTGATAGACAACATCACAATTTTCTTTGCTATGTTATCAATATATTTGACAAAAGCCGCCAATTCTATATGGACAAAGATTTATGCACCAGATGGGCTAACAAGCACAGTGTTGGTGAAGAAGTTTGCCGCATACTCCCACCAGCCCATTGCAGGTGGTTTGGAGGTTTAGGGTGTGGTGGCCACCACGACTTGTGCCTGAAAGCAATGTACCCAATCAGACTTGGCAAGTGTGATGCTTGGAACAAACTTCTCATCAAATACAAAGCATACTTATCAGAAAGAAATATGTTTCAGCAACACAATCCTGTTATAGGAAATGATATTTCTGTAAACAACAATGTTTCTTTATCATCACAATTCATTTTTTAATAATAATGATAGGTACTTCTGCTCATTTTCTTATGTTTCAATTGTATGTTCACATATCAGACTTTTCCGATCCTAAAAAAATTAATGGATTTTTTGATTCTGGTAGTAAGGAATCTTACATTTATGAAAAATATGCAAACGCATATTAAAAGAAAATTTTTGTTAAGAAATACAAATTCTACACTTCAAAGGTGCTGCAAATTCAAAATCACATGAGTTTTGATCACACAAGATCAAATTTAAGCTTCAAATACCTGGTGAGATGAAAATTCCCATTTTGGCAAATACAGTACCATATTTAGCAGAAAATTGATCTTAACTAGATTTCAAAGAATTTAAACTCTTTTCTCTTCACATATTGAATTCTCAATTATAGATCTTGAACATACGATATATTTACTTATCAGTAATTATTTTATGTGGACCTTTGTGGGAAATGTCAGGCAACTTTCCCTTAATCAAAACTGATTTTGGTCACATGTTAGGAGGCTCTGTAGACCCTCTAGTAGAAATTGATATTTTTACTTTCATATTTTTTACATCTCAAAGTGTAGAAAACTTTTGGAAAATAGATACCTTAGGTATTGAACCAAGTAATATAGTTGAAGCCAAAGCTGAAACTGAAGCACTTAAGACTATTTTACAAGGATATTACACTTGTAAATAATCGTTATCAAATAAGATGGCTCTATAGGCTTAACCCACCTCCTTTATTAGACAATTATCATCTAGCATTTTGACATTAAGAATAACAACTACCAAAAATGTTGTAGAATCTACAATTCTTTCATCTTTATGATCAATACTTTCATTCTGTAGTATTTGAAATGATTGAGCCTACTGAACATGATAGACCTGCTCAATTAGTACATTACCTACCCCATAAGGTATATATGATTGAACAAAAAGTACTGCACTTCATGTAGTATTTGACAGTTCCTTAAAAAAACCAAAAAGTCTAATCATTCCCTAAATGATTGCACGTATAAAGGAAAAATAATCCTTGCTAATTTAATATCTATTTTGTTAAGTTTTCATAAAAATCCTTACAGAATTGTAGCTGATGGTAAAAAAGCTTTTCATCAGATAAAACTTCATCAAGTGGATGGAGACATGGCCCGTTTCTTCTGGATCAAAGACCCTACTGAATATATGGATTTAAAAAAGCTTTTACTATTTCATTTTTGTCATGCTCCTCTTGAAATAGCTGTGGCTCCATTTCTATTGGCAGCAATTTTGTTGAATCATTTTCAAATAGTTGACAAAGAGTTTCATGACAAATTTTTACAACAATTTTATGTTGATAATTTGGTAACCTTGTTACCTACCTTTCAAGATGTCAAAGATCTATATTAGAGATCGAATAAACTTTTCAATGATATTTCAATGCAACTTGCTCTTTGGAGGATGAATTCTATACCTATGAGAAAATAATTTGACAATTCTTATGCATTGGATAAACCTCTTGAAAATGTATTAAGTCTTGTCTAGGATACAGACAACAATGTTATATACATCCCTACTCCTAACTCTTAAACTACAATTTGGACAAAAAGGCTGTTCTTAAAGTTGTTTTCCTTTTATGATCCTCTTGGTTGGTTTGCGCCAGCATATATTTATTTAAGACCTTTTATTAAGATACTTTGGTCGGAAGACCTAAAATGGGATCAGCCAATCCCAGAAAAATTACTATCTGTAGCTTCTGATATCCTTAATGATCTAATGGAAACTACTAATTATTGTATACCTAGATAACTTTATATTGGAACTTAAATCCTTCTTTGTGTCAAATACGTGTATTTAATGACGCATCTAAAATTGATGGAATTCTAACAAGGGGTACTTTGAAAGAATTATTAATACCATGATGCCACAGTGATAGACAGAAGAGTGGAATGAAACTCACGTTCAAAAAATAAGCACATTGATAAGTGATAACAGGTGATAACTGATGAAAACAAACCCAGATTTTACCATCCCCAGGTGTTAGTAAAAGAAGTATATCACATTTGATTGCCTTAATAACTGTAATAAAACCATACAAAAAATGCCACAAAACCTGTTATTAAAAAGAGTTTGTCACTTTACCTGTATAAATATCTATATATTCAGAGTTATTCATGTTATCACAAATTATAGATTAAAAGTAAGGTAATTATAATACAATTTGTCATTTATGTTGCAACAAAATTCAGAAGTAAAATATACGAATAAAATAAAAAATACCCAATATTAAGTACTTAATCTAATAAGTAAAATTAACATTTTAAAACATATTGTTCAAAATGACCATCAGTAGCCATGACAAAATATCCTAGGCATCTCTAGCATAATCACCAAAGTCCCCTGATCTCAGTCCATTGAGTTATTTCTTGTGGGGTGGCATGTCATCTTTGACTTACAAATGTGGACCATATTTTACAGTAGAAGGACTCAGCAATGAGATAATTAATGATGAGACAAAATTAGATATGATCAATTAAAGCATGTTCAAGCCGAGTTTACTGATGTCTACAACAAGCCTGGAGAAACTTCTGAATTTCAGGCTACTTTATCCCTTTCCAATGCTTTCATAGGTCACAAATTAAGTTGTCTATCTAGGCTAATAATTTTATCCAATACAAGCTGTTTCCCACAGTTTCATTTGCATAATGTCTAATAATTGTTTTGATCTCCTTTTTGTAGAGTTAAATGAAACCCAATGAAAAAAAAAAAAAAAAAAAGCATCAGGATGAGACAGAGAATCATATCCACTTTACCAACCAATAGTCATCAGATGATGAAGAGAGGGCAGAAGTTATTTTTTATACGCTTTTATTCTACTCACTCAATTGATTGAAGTACACCTGATGACCAACTTCAGCGCTGCTTTCACATGTTGCAACATACACACTCATATCCGTTTTTATCGGTTGTTTTTTTTTTCTTTCGCTGGTATTTCCGTCTTGTTATTATAAATTTTTATTCTACTCACTATTGCGATTTTAAAATACACCAATACTGCAGCCAACCTTCCGCAATAAAATAATGTTTATTTTGCATGAAGCTAAAGTCAAAAAATAAAAAAAAGTGTATCTTTTAAAAATTTGTTTTTAACCCAATTTATTAATCTTTTCTACTTTTCTTCTTTGGTTCAAGAAATGTTTCATCTATTTTTTGTTTTCAAAGATGATAAAAATTGGTAACTTTGTCCTCAAGGGGGATACGGACTTCCTTGATGACGATAATCCTTCCTTGGAATAACATAATTTTATCTGAAAATGGTTCTGGAACTAAAGTACTTTATAATATGTAAAGATTGGGTTTCTTTTAGTAGATACAAATATGCATGCACATGCAGGGCCTCACTTAGATTTTATATTCGGAGATAGAATGATAAACATTGACTAAAAAATTGTGGAAAAAGAACAAGCAAAAAACATTATTAGATAGTTCTCGCGTTCTATAATATGTATTGTAGTACTGTAGCAGTGGCTTACAGATCATTCATCATACCTATCTTTTAATTATAGCTTTTTTTTTTTTGGACCCTTTAAAAATCCCTTCCCTCTGAATACAGCCTAGAACACATTGTTTTGATGAAGTTATTGGGTACAGGTACAACTACTTCTGTTCCTCTTATATAATTAATTAATTTTTCAATTTGTTCTTTATCTCCTCTTTTCATTTATAAATTTTTCCAAATCTTCTGGTAGGATGCATTAGGATTTACTACAAGCCGTAGATTGTCAGTAGGTTGTCCAGGACTGTTCTAGAGTATTGGTTGAAGCGTCATAGTTACTGATGGTCATTTTGAACAATTTATTTGAAAATATTCATTTCACTTATTAATTACATTATCTTGATTGCTTAGTTGTACAATTATTTTATTTTATTCATGTGTATTTGTGGCGGCTACCACACATCGTCGGCTTTTATATAGCTTCTCCCTCATTCACCGTTACCCGGCACCATGGCTGAATGAGTACGGTGCTGTATTTTACGTGGCAGTGATGAGGGAGTTTTAGGTATTCAACCAGTAAATGTGTTCGAATCCCCGTGCCACCTAAATACCTAAAGTTGTGACCTCAATGTGATGCGGGAGATGACTACCAATACCATCTCTTGGACATGCAAAGCCAGTATGTAGTTTGTCACACCTCCACTGCTGAAAAGTGATGGCGCTGTAGGGTGTGTGTCATGGGGCGGTGATGAGGGAGGGCATCACCACGCACCAGTGTTCTCACCTACCCACAAGGCGCCTCCGTTATCAGATGTATTACACTTTTCTATACTGGGGGGAGTGGTGTGGCAGCTACCACACATCGTCGGCTTCTATATAGCTTCTCCCTCATTCACTGTCAACTGGCACCATGGCTGAGTGAATACGGTGCTATATTTTAGGAGTTGGTGATAATAGAAGTTTTAAGTATTCATTTTACTTTTGAGTTTTGGTGCATCGTAAATGAAGAATTATATAATATTTACCTTACTTATTCATTTTACCCCATACCGCAAAATTAATTTCCTATGGTGTGTGATAAAATGAAAAGTCCTGTATACTTATGTAGAATACTATTTCCATAATTCCACTTTTTACTCATTTTTATAATTTTCAAAAGTCTTTGGAGTCTCCAATTTTTGACAGATGATAATGGAACATGAATACAGTTACGAGGTTCATGGCTGATCATTTGTATACAAATTTTTACCCAGTTTCCTTGCAAATGGAGTACTAAAATTGACTTTGCAATAGAATTAGTGAGGCGGATGATGAAAATTACCTGTTTCATGAGATTGAAACCACTTTCCCATTTTCATCTAATTTTTTTAATAATTATACAGATAAGAATGCATATAAATATACAAGACCTAAAACGCCATTCCACAGCGCTTTGGCTTGTGCAGCTTTGAATCTCTAATAAAATTATAGAATTTGTTGTTTCGGAGGAGACAAATAACATTTATTTTGTGTCTGCATGTAGATCTGTGGGTAGTGACGTATGCGAAGGAATAATCGGCGAAATAATATCGAGAAATAATTAACTTGTACGTTTGTTATAATGATACACAGTAAAACTGGTGGATAGGATTTCACTTAAAATGTTTCCCCGCATAATACACCTAATTGTCCTGGTCCCTTTATTTGATTCACCAAACCTGCGTAAAAGTTTCTGGTTCAGGAGTTATTGGATATGAAATTTTCCCACATAATAGGTTTTTTCAGGCAGGTATGGCCGAGTTTTTCGGAGAATAAAGTCCAAAATTTTCCACCTTCAGCTCCAGATTTCAAAGTGATGAAAGTTCCGCATTTTAGGGTACACTGAACCGACCTAATTATAAGCTGCATCAACGTTTTTGTCCCCTTCAATTTTTTTGTCTTAAGACATTTAAAAAATGGAATTCAATTTTTTTTCTCAAATTTTAAGCTTTTTTCCATTTTTTACGTATTACGTTATCCCGCATAATACGTTTTTTTTACTATGGAACAAAATATTCCAGAAGTGGTTTTTCTAGGATTGTGAGAAAACTATGAAAGGGATCGAGCTGTTTTCAGGATACTTATATCGTTTTTATGTATGTGCAAGTCTGATAGAGGTTCCATGCTCATTTATTCAGTTGTTTCCGAGAAAATTGGAAAAGAAAGAATTTCTGGAAATGTGGTTTTTCCAGGATTTTGAGGAAACTACGAAAATGATAGGGCCAAAAATTTCACGAAATGTATACCAGATTTGATACAAGTTTTGTCTCTATTAATTCAGTAGTTTCTGAGAAAAATATAAAACCAAAAATTGCTGGAGAAAAGCTAGTCGTCTGTTGCTTGAAATATATTTTTCAAATTGACGACACTACGGGTTTGGAGAATCTTTACTGCGTTCTATTAATTTAGATTACTAATCGGTTTGTTTTTTTTTTTTAATTTTTGATAAAAATTGGCAGACTGGGTTTTCTAGTCAAGTATTGCTGGGCTGGAATTTTCTTTAATTCTTGCAGTATTTTCAGAGGGGGCAGCTTTTAAAGTTTTGCAAATCCACTACATTGTAATACTGATAACTCGTGCAAAGTGAAAAATTATTCGGTAAATTTTTATGGCCGTTAGAAACTATGATAAGGACCGGTTTGGTATTGAATTTGAGCGAAATCGGTCCACTGGTTTTCGAATGGAAGCCATTAAAAAATTTGAAACTTTTGGAAAATACACTTACCGCGGTCGATGCGCGGAAGAGAAGAGATATTTTAAAGTCGATTCAAAAAGATTTGCACAGTGGTCATTGGCATAAAATGAGTTATGCAAAAAAGTCATCCTTACCAAACACGCCGAGAAACTGGACAATGGAACGCAGCTGCGGAATATCAACTATTTCAATTCGACCGGGCAAACTATAATAAAATTCAAAATAAACTGACAGTCATAATTAGCACGAGCCCTGCGAACCATATGGCATATACCGCACAAATAGGCCCAAAAAGTGTTACGAGTAAAAAACTTCGGCGCGTTAAGTTCTCTCACCTTTTGAAACGCACTGCACTCAAATCGTTCAACGACAGAAGGGTACACGACAGTAAGTTGGAGGAAAACGAATAGTACAAGTTGAAATCGTCGACGTTTTCCAATTCCAACAGCAACTTCTTCTTGATCATAGATCCTAATTTCGAATCATCGGTGAACTTGTCAGCAGCAATCTAATTTCGAAAGCAAACAAAAGTACATACAGCTATATAAATGAAAACTGCGAAAGGCGTTCGAGCAATCGATCGTCGAACGATATGCTTTATAAGTACTCATTCAGATTTCAATTTGAAAAGAGCTCTGACCAAAACATCAAGCAAGTAATAAGTATGTTCCGTATTTTTTTAGTGTGGGTATTTTCCAAAGAAAAATACAACTATTTCATTCGGTGCAGCGGCGGGACCTGGGGGTGGGACCTGTGAAAAAGCGCTGATCCCGAGTCGTACATCACAGATATTATATTGGTCACTCAAATACTTCTGTACCCAACATATATATGTATAAGCCCTGAAGCTTGGCTTCTACTGGCCTGTCAACACTGATCAATTCTTCACTAGAATGTAAACAACAGAACGTTTGCAGTTGGCACATGCGCCTTAACTTTGTCTAAATATTTTTCGTTAAATTTTGTTTTAAAAATTCGAGTTGTACGTTTATTATAATGATTTCCACTTTTTGCTCATTTTGGCACTTTTTGGGAAATGTGTGGAACCTCCACTATTGAACCGATGGCAGTGAAACTTGGAGTAGCGTTAGAAGCTTTCATGGGATACACATTCGCGTTAAAATTTTTGAAATTCGTCCGTTAGTTTCGGAGGATGGGGTTCTCAAAGTGCTGCAAACATACCCACCATATTGTCATCACGATAACTACCGTAAATTAAACGATTTTGGCTTAAAATTTCCATGGCAATTGCAGACTATTATAGGGACCGGTTTGGTATGGAATTTGAGCGAAATCTGTCCATTGGTTTTCGAATGCAGCCATCATTACAAAATTTAACGCTTTGGGAAAATACACACTCACCACGGTTGATGCGTGGCAGAGGTATCTGAAGTTATAGGTATACTTTTGGCGTATTTGTTTTTATGGGATACAGTTAGCTGGGGAATCAGCGTAAGCGTATGATCGCGTCTTTCATCGAATGATTTGCTGTCAGAATAGGACCTATTTAAAAAGTGCTAAACAATTCAAGTTTGTGGAAAGAAAAGTAAATTATTTGGACAGGAATATAAAAAAATTAAGTTTATTTCGTGAAGTTTTGGGAGTATTGACAGACCAGAAAAAATTAAAATACATACCTATATATTTTGAAAAAAGGAGCCAAAAGTCGCAATTTGTAATTTTATTTTCTTAAGGCTGAATAGTTTTGGTTTAGAAGAAAAAAATTTATTGGCAATCGCAGCGAATAACCTATTTAAAAGTGGGAAGCAACATAAAATATCTACAGCTTGTATACAGCTATATGCAAAGCTATAAACAGAGAGCTGCAAATATTCAGACATGAACTTAAATTCGGAGAGTTTTCATTTTCAGAGTTTTCGCCTCTGGTTTTCGTGTATTTTGTCCCACCACGCGGCGACTTCACCGAATACGAAATTAAAATTTAAATAATTAACCTGTAGGATGGAGCGGCAAATAAATAAATAGCCGCGTAAATACGGAATAAATAATTGCAACCAAAATGCAGTATTTGATTCGATTCTGCACGCTGATATTTTATCATGTACGCGTCCAATCAACTGTAATTCGTGCAAAGTTGCCACAGCTTTTTCAAAATCCTGCAACAGTCGTCGCTAAAAATGAGCGATCCGTAAAATGGAGACCTATACGAATAGGCTATGTACATATGCTATACCCATTCCCAGCTACGATACTATATATTATTATTTTGCAATAGGTACCTGACGTTCGAAGGGTTCGAAAAATAGGAACTCGTATTTGAACAATTTCCTGCACAACTTGAATCGCTCAAATAGGTCATCTGCAATGTGACGTAAGTTCGTAGTCATAAAAATTCGACTCAATTTGCGGTTACATACCTATATACGTAAAGTACGGTACTTGAGCCCTACATTCGTTGAGCGACTGTTGCGAATACAAAATGGAAACTATAATGGTCGGGTTGACTAGAAAATGGTAACAAGAATTGGAATAATGTTGAACAACTATGACCGTCGTAGCATTTTCCAGTATATTCCTATCTGTCGTACCTGCAAAAATAATTCGACAACCGATTCGAGTAATCAAGAGTGGGTATAGGCTATACGTACGTAGCTATAATTACAAAGACAATCAAATTATAGATATAGGGACATTTACGTATCCTACCGCGGTAGGTGTACGGTGTGATGGAAATAGCAGTCCTTTCTTCGTTAATCTTCAAAAACGTATGCATTCTCAACGTTCGTTTGACGTCTTCTTCGAAATTATCTGAGCGAGCATAAATTTACTTTATTAGCAACAACTACAGCAGTTGTACACCAGTAGGTAATATTTGCGTAACTTATAACTGAAATGCACGATAAAATTTTCAAAACTCAAATTTCGAAAGAATATCTTATATGGTACAAGACATGTTTTCGCTTTTTGATGCATGAGTATCCGCATGGCACTTAAACAGTCTAAATATAGGTCTACCTATAGCGCACTAGATTTCGCAAAGGATTATCCGACAACTATACATATATAGACGCAGTCGTCGTTATTCTATGTACAGGCAAGTTTCATTACCAATACGTGTGTATTACAAAATAAAGACAATCCTATCACATCCTATATCCTAATCCTATACTATAATACGAGCAGAAATTTTGTGTGTGTGTGCACGCGATCTGTGCATTCGCACAGGGCGGCAGAGTGCAAGGGCGCCATACTAACCAAAAAAAAAAAAAAACTTAATATAATACATTGTCATACATTGTCTGGATGATGACAAAGTATATCATTCTGATTTAGGTAATGGGAGGGCATCAAAAAGTTCGTTTCCACAGGGTGGCAAAAAATCCAGGTATGGCCCTGTGTGTATATATGCGTGTATGTATGTACGTGTGTGTGTTTGTACGTATGTAGGTAAGTATGTAAACGACTAAACGCGTTCTGAAGAACTAAACTAACGATGTTGCTGAAAATCATAATAAGGAGGTTTTTGAGTACAAAAAAATGATCTAGATGGTATCATGGGCTATGCCCACGATCTCCTGCGGGCCTGGCGGGCAAGTAGTAAACTTGTTTACCGAAGAAATTTAGGTAGACGAAAACTTGGCTGGGGAGGTTGCCGTCAGTCATTGTCAGATCTAGGTGCGCAAAATGTGTGCAAAATGTGTGCAACGATGAGATATTTTATAGTCTCTTGGACGATAAACAAAGTATTGTATAAGTGCCTTCATCTGTAGTGTCTCTGCCACTACATGATAGCAAGAATATCGAGAGATTCACACTGAACTAGATCCTTTCTGTAGAATCTGATTCAATTAAAAAACTCTCAAATTGAAACTCTAGCAAATTTTAATTTCTTTCTGGTGCAAAATGAAAACAGATTCTCACTTTAATCTGTTTTCGGAATTGCTTACTGCACTTCCACTTGTAAACAAAATCAATCCCTAAGAAAGGAATTAATTTTGAGGCACTTGACATTTGAAACTATAGTTAGCTTCGAAAACGTAATAAAATAATACTTTTTTTTACTATAAAAAGCATTTTTTTTAGCCAAAAGTTATATAAATAGCTCTCGACTATTAGTGGTTCAGTGATTTTAGAAAGAAAAAGGATCACTTTCAGAAAATTAAGAGCACAAAACTAAAATAGCTTCCAACTCAGTAAATAATTACAGCACAAACTAAACAGCGAAAAAATTACTGTTAAATTATATGTCTCTATATAGGTATTTAATTTATGAGACAAGCATAGCTTCGAAAATTTGGTAAACAATAGAGACATCTGCACCAGTATATTTAATGGAAAAATCCATTAGCCAAATATAATATGGAAAGACATTGATGACACCAAATGAAGTTTCACTTGTTGTAAACATTTACAAAAAAAGTGGCTAAAAATTCCGTCTAAGAAAATTTTTAGCCTCCCGAGCACACAAAGGATCAAATTCTTATGAAAAGAATTCGATAATAAGAATTTGATACGTACAAATATGTGTTCAAATAACAAAACAAGCCTATCCAATAAATAGACTCAAACCAAAAAATGGAAGAGTTTCAGTACCCGCTCTCCCAAAGAAAGCAGGGAAAAAAGGATAACATTTAACCAAACAGATGTTCAAAAAAAATTTGTTGATCTTAAAGAAAGATGTAAATGTGAAAAAGGTTAAAAAAACATCAATGTCTCTCACTCACATCCAGGCAAAATTAGACACAGTATTAAAGAAGACAGAACATTTAGAAATCTTCTGTCCAAACAGAAACAACACTAATAGGCAAAAAACTAAATGAATAAAGACAAGAAGCAATATCCTCCCCTCAAAAAAGAAGAGGAATTTACTGGTCTTCATTGTTTTACTAGAAAAAAATTACCAGGTCAAACCGGTAAGTCGTAATAATTTATTCCTTGACTTGTGTAAAATTTAATTTCACGTAAATTAGTTTTGAACTTCATAAAAATCCAAAACTTCGAAGGCAACAAGCACCATAATATTAGCTCAGAACATTTTAGAATGTGCTCAGAATTATTCAGGGACTTAATCCATAAAATGAATTAGAACCCATCCTCGGAAATCAAAAAAACAATTTTTGAGGCAAAATCTTTAGTGCTTCATGTCTTCGAATTATGTTTGTAACAATAAAAGTTATTATTTTTTCATATTTTATAATCCTGCAAAAAAGTTTGTGCAATAGTTTCAAATATTGCATATACTCAAAAATAATTTAACGTACGCAATTAATTATGTTGAATTAGTTCTTCGCAGACCATGCCTCATTGCCCCTTATAACTACGCTTCAAATAATACCTCAAAGAATAAAAAAATTAATCTTCGAAGTATGGCAATAGGCACATTGAGGTACGATGTATTTTTGATATTTGTTAAATAAAATCCCCTTTTCTGCATACAAAATTTATTAAATTTTCAAAGCCTCTCGTAACTTTGAAACAGAAATCATGACCTGCGATGGAAAAATCTCACTAGGCCCACAGGTCATGCAAAAATTTTCAAAGTCACTTTTCAACTTTGAAACTAATTCTCTGATTTTGAAAAGCGATCATAACCCACAATGATAAAACATCATTGCGCTCATGGGTCACACTAAAATTTTCAAAATTGACCTTGGACTTTAAAAATAATTTATCTCTTTCAAACACTGATTGTGACCTGTGATGAAAAAACCTAATGCACCCATGGGTTACTCCAAAATTTTCAAAATCGCTTTCATACTTTGAGAATAATCACAATTTTGGAAAAAATTATCACAATCCATGATTGGAAATCCTCATTGCTCCTATGAGTCATTCCCAAATTTTTCAAAATCACTTTAAGACTTTGAAAATACTCCAAAATATTAAAATAATTTGTGAATTGTAATAAGAAAACCTCACTAAGTTTACGGATCATGCCCAATTTTTTAAAACTTCTTAAAGTCTTTGAAAAAATACCTGTTTCACAAATTACCACGAGCAAATCTCATCCTATACATGACAAAACAAAAACATTGGAACAAAACACAAAAATATTATATAATTTTTAATTTTTCCAATCTTACAGAACATAAAAAATGGAACAACAAAATGTTCCACCGCATCTGTCACCTGCACCACCATTGCCAGAACCACTATTAACCCACTTGGTAGCCCCTGCTCCAGAACTGAATATGACCCCACCTGCTCTGCATAATAAGCTGATGCAACATTCAGGTATTTCACTGGTCATAGGAAATTGATTTTTTTTTCTATGTCGTAACATCATGCCTATTTCACTGGACGGATTCCTACAAAATTTTGATCCCATGTAGATGCCTATCCTTGGATGGTTTCTGTGAAGTTTTGTTTCGAAAGCTCTATTCTGAGTGCTGTGATTTAAGTTCGACCTATTCCTTAAAGAAACAGTCAACCTCAGGGCCTACTGCACGAGTAAGTTGAATGATAAATTGAAGCCTCCACCAGGGACAGGGCAAGCCAAAATCTGCCACAAAACATGTCAAGTGGTAGATCCCACTACAGCGTAATGTTGATGATGGAGGTTGATGACTTCAAAATGAGAATTGAATTACACATTGACTCAATTGTGACAGCTAAGTTTTATACAATAGAACTCAACAATATGCTGAGCCAGCCTGAAATAACTTGAGTTCAGGCTTGCAAACAGCTGCTGGTGATTAACACAGTAATTGATAGACTCAGTAACCTCCATCAGGAGTTGAAAAATCAAAAATACTCTTGGCCAGGGCTAACATTCTCAAATTACATGCTAATAAGGGGAGGCCAGGTTTACATTGTTGACACCTGTCCCCCAATCTTCACCTGCACCTGTAACAGAGTCACCAGCAGCTGAACCAACACTTTCAACATTGCAACAAGCGAGACATGGTGAGGGTCAAACAACAGAATGTTTGTCTGCAGGTGAACATACTGATGCAACACAGCACTAAGCAAAGTGCCTCCAGAATGAATGAATGGAGAAACAGCATCTCCAGCAGCAATAGCAGGAACAGCAGTGATGCAAAGCACAGCTGGAGGTACTTGCCAACTGAGCAGATTGGGACCAACTTTGACTGGAACAAGCTGAGGATGAGATTGAGCAAATTCAATGGGACTGCTCCGACATAATCAAGCATGTCAAAACAGAATTTGGGCTCAATGTCAAACAATTCTGCGACAAGTTTGTGCATCCTGCCATCCAACAAGGTAATGATACACTTACTTTAACAGACTCAGACAAGTATGACAAACAAAATTGTCCAGATCATGAACCTGGTTTTCCCTATTCCAATCCTGCAAATTCTATTATGCCTGAACCAGTTACCAACAATTGCGCTCCTCCTTTAAGGAATGCAGTTGATTCAGATAAACATGATTCAGTAACCCAGTTGGTCCCCAGACCTATAGCAATTCATAATAATGTACCAGAACCAATCCCCCAATATTGGGAATTGGACCCACTCACCTGGAAAAACCAACTATGAATCTAAAACCACCCAAATATTTTATAGATAAGCAGGATGGTGTGATTCCTAATGATCCAGGGTTTATCCTGGGCTTTAAAATGTATGTACATTTTTGTACAGATATTGCAGTTCCACAAAAAATTAAATTGCTTCAGCAAGCTATGCCGAAGGAAATAATTAAAAAATTTTCCTAATTTGCGCCTGATGATGTTGACTATAAACAGTGTTTTCAATTTCTGCACAACAGGTATGTGAACCCAAGTAATGTTAGAGCAAAAATTATTTGGTATCAAATCACCGAATTTCCAAACACTACAAATGGACTTTCATCCATCCAAGATGGTATGGATGGAATAACAGTTCTAATTGGTCATTATCAGCTGGTATCAGTGGTAGTAGACAAAGAGCAATTATTCAACATCACTGTTAAAATATTTCCATCGATATTATACAGAATTCATCTCAAAAACAACGAAAGACATGTCTGTCATCTCTTTTAGGTAATTAGAGAGTTCATTAAAATTGAAGAGATGATTGATAAGAAACATCTCCCCCCAACTCAAACTCTAAAAAAAATAATCAGGGACAACCTAAAGGCAGTCCAAGATTCATGGCTGTGAACTTTACAAAAGGTAGCGATCAATCAGAGAGAAAAGATAAATCTAATCCCCACAATTCTAATAAACACTCACACAAAAATAAGGAAAACTCATCAAAGTCTCCTAAAAATTGTTCTGTGTCAATGCATAAAGAACAGAACAGGAGCCTGCAAGCTGCCAAGAATACTCCACAAAGCATCTTGAATGTCCCAGCCATCCAACAAAAAATGTGCCTGTTCTGCACAGAGAAACACATGACATTTCTCTGCTTTAACCCTTGCTATAACACGCTCAAAGGTTGGCAGTGTGAGTACCAAGTATGCAACTTGCAAGGTGTCAAAAGATTGCTTGCAGAAGGTTGCTGCCTGCTGCAGATGGTTTGACTGCCTATCAGTCAACCGTCATAGCAATCTATACCCTAATGTTCCTTACCTGATCTATAAGGAGCATGCAGAGATGTGGTACAACACACTTCGCCAACACAAGGAATTGCTGAATAAGGAAACATGTGATTTTGCTAAAGTCTCAAAATCTGAAGATTTTGATACTAATAAATCATATGTTCAACAGGGCAAATGAGATTCTAAAACAGCAAGGGCCAGGATGGTGACAGAGCTGAGCACAGATCAAAAGAGGTGCTTACCCATTAGCAGTGAGTACTTTTCATCATTTATTAAACACAAGAAAAGTTAAACTTTTCTTGTCTTTCAAACATATGCTAGGTCACCACACTTAAAAGAACCAATCAAAATTACAGGATTTTTTGTGGTAGTGTGACACTTTCATAACAAAATCTCACACTTTTGCATCCTTAAAATTAAAAGGATATGAAACAGAAATTATAAGGCTAAAAGGTGCACAAAATCAGAGCTCAAATATTTTCAAATCCAGTTTGGTAGATTTCAAAATTCTGACATCAAGGAGTACAATGGTTCAAATAACAGCGAAAACTATTAATAGAATTACACAAAATTTGATGCAACCCAACTTGTTAGAATTTTATACAAAATTCCCAGAAAATCTGAGAATTGAGTTCTTTAAAACAAAGAGCATACGATTGACTTATTATTAGGTAATGATTATATGTGGTCATTTGTAACAGATATCCATCACATTTCACCAACTCTCACGTTAATACAGATCTAGTTTAGACATGTGTTCGGAGGGATTATAAAACACAGTTGATGAAGTCTCTACACCAATATTCTTTAATAATCCTCAAGAATTTGAGAATTTATGAAGATTGGATGCTATAGGCATTGAATCAAATAATTTGGTAGAAGCACAGGCTGAAGCGAAAGCTTTACAAATTTTCTACAAAAATGTAGAAAAGGTGATAGCAGATTGCTCAATCCACACCAACTGAAATCGTGATAACCTTGTCAACTATCACAATTTCAACTAAAAAATTGCTAACTCAATTCTATTTCTTCCTTACAGTGAAAATCCTCTAAAGCATTGAACCTGTCAACATCCATTCCCCAGAGAAGCATTCGGCAATTTGAACAGACCACAAATCCCAGTTGGGAGCCACTTATTGACTTCCTACTGGAAGAAAAATTAAAAATAAATTCTTTTTCTTCTGTCCAAGATTTGTGGACTATGTAAATATTTGTTAATATTTATTCAGTAGTTATAAGTACAATTTTTTGTTTTATTTTGTTATATTTTGTATAATAAACAACATTAATGTACTTGTATGTGTATGTAACTCAATCTAATTTTTTATAGATCTATAGGGACAGCGAGTCTTGGAAGACTGGCATTTTTGAAATCAATGATTTGATAATTAAATTTGAAAAAGAAAAAAGAAAAAATTTTTAATTTAGAAATCAAAAAATAAACAATAATAATAAAAATTAAAGAAGTAATTAAATAATTTAATTAAAATAATAAGAAAGAGAGGTAAAAAAATTTGAAGTCAGTTTAATCAAGAAAAAAGATTTGTTGGTTTGAGTGTTTGAGAATAGATATGAATTGTTCGATGTTTTCAAGAGACAATTGAATATTTCAATCTTGACGACAAAGAAAAATTTTCAAGAAAAATCACAGTATGATTTTCTTTATTTAGGCTTCCAATTGAAGGCAAGTATATACAGCTTATTTCGGCAATAAAATTATGTTACTTTTGGTGAATTTTAATGGTGTTTTGGTGAAGAATTACATTTTTAATTTGGAAATTACGCTTTTTAGGATGAAAATTATGTTTTTAAAGTTTTAGTTTTGATGTTAAAAGTCTTAATTTTGAACTATGAAAAATGTCTTTTGAATTTCTCTAGATTTTTGAATGATAAAAAAGCTAAATTTGAAAAGTAATTTGGGGAAATTTCAGTGAATTTGGTTGATATTTTAACATTTTCTGACTTGATTAAGCATGAAATTGTAATAGTGAATGATTCCAACATAACAGTACCATAAAATGTTTGAAAATGTGGAAAATTTGTGATGTTAATCCTAATTATCCATGATTTATTCTCCCTCAAAGTAGTTAAAAAGTATTTCAAAATTGTTTTTAGAAATAGTCATCAAACCTAAAATATTTATATTACAATCTGCTGAGAATTTCATCAAAATTAATTTAATTTTTCAAAGTCAAGAATTTTGATATTTTTTGTTTGAACTTTAATAATTTTGATTTTGATACTTCTGGTCTCAAAAAATCTTCTGTAATAATTACCCTATTAATTTCAGATACCCAAGAACATACAAAGCAAAAGTATTTAAAAATATATTACCATAAAATTCTAGGAAACCTTTTACTATGTCCGTTACTAAATTATGTTCTGTAATGTACTGTTCTTGTAACGCATTCATAAGAATGAGTTAGTTGATACCAATAAGAAGAATTTCCAAGTTGAAGACATGAAGATCACCAGAGTTGACGTTGAATCAGCCAAGATTGTCGTGTGAAGAAGTCCAGCGAAGAATTGTTGAAGTTTAAATAGGTATTTGAATAAACCAAAATTTTGTGTTGATATTCCTTTCTGTTGAGTTCTTTTTTCAACATTCCTCGAAGTCAAGTTCCAGCGTTCGAAGTTCTACATATTTCTCATCATCATTTTGCAGGTAAAGTTAAAAGAATTTCCAACAACAGAGTATTCCTACATTGAAGTTATCCTCAGCCGAAGTCTTAGGGTTGTGTAAAAAATGAATTGTGTAAATTTTGATTGACTTGTCCGGCTTTCCAGAGGATAAAAGGAATATGTAACGCCTTTTTTCAAAATAGTTTAAACGTTCACAAATTTCAGAACTAACTACTCGAAAATAAAATTAAAAATTCACGAATCTCTAAATCAATTAACTCCCCCATTGAATATCCCAGAATAAAAAACATAAAAACTAGGAGAAAAAATGAAAATCAAATTTTCGTAGTACATTTTGTAATTTAAAAAAATTTTGCAAGAAAAAACCTCAATCTGCTGTCACATGAGGAGGTTGGTGAACTGTGGATCATATTTCCGTGCAATAAATCATAAAAAAAATAACATAAGTTTAATAAGGCGAATGAAAGTAGTAACAAATTATATAAAGTTGTGTGGGTTGAAAAGTCAGACAGTCCCAAATTATTTACGACAGTGTACAAAGGTGTAAAAGATTATAAACGTACGTGTGGTGATAGGTGGTCATTGACGAATGAGTGTGCACTACACACTCGTTGACCACCTAGCAGGCCAGTGGGGTAAAACCCACAAACTCTGTTTTTGCGCTCACGGCTGTACATTTTGTCTGTGCAGCTAAACTTGTTTACTGGGCTTGGCACCCACACTCTCCTCACAGTACACGCAACCGACTGTTATTGGTGTTTGTGTGGTGTCGTGTATTCACACATACACACACCCACAAGTGGTGACCTACGACGTAAGTATTTTATTTTTGTTGTTGATGTTTCACCGTCAACAGGGGAAGGAATCGTCACCTCCTTCCCCACCGCTTCCAACTAGCTTGGAAACAAACAACCAATCGCCTTTCAATAGCTGATTTCCCAAACCACACCCCCTTCTTCAAACGTTGGCATACCAGCCAACAATCGAAGAAGTTAGTCAGTCAGCTCTTGTCAGCCAATGGAGAAGGTTCTCCTTCTCCTCCCCTTTTCCCTCATTGCTCGTCGGTACTTAAGTACCAACCAACGTCCACAAAAATCAGTCGGCATTTGACAGCCAACGGAGAAGGTTCTCCTTCTCCTTCCCTTTCCATTTCCCTATTTTTCACTTTTCCCTGTCCTCTTCCCAGTCACGACGACATAACGCAAGTACAGTCCAGCCATCCCAAAGAGAACCAAACAGTCGGAAATCAGCTGCCATTGAGGAAAGTGTATACTTAACCTCTTCTCCCAACTACCACCATGGCCTCCAAAATAACTCCGTCATCCCTCGACAACCTGGTTCTTCCGCTGATGCCTGCAAAGGCCACAGTCAGCAATCCTTCCAGGACGATGGAGAACCAGCCCAACCCCTCAACTGCTGTCCACTCAACAGTTTGTCGAATGTACCAAAAAACTTGGCAATCCCCCAGTCCTCCACGCTTGTAAACTTAGGCCCATTCCTCGACAATTACCTCCCAGGCAAAGAGCTTCTGGTCAACCAGCACCAGCCAGTTGACAGCTCTGCGCTGAGGTTATCACCCATCCTCGATTGGCAATCGTACTGGCAGGAAGCAAATTCCGCAGCAATTGACTGTAACACCGCGCCTCCCTTACAAGCCCATCCTCCCCAGTTACTCACAGGCCTTCCACCTTTCAATGTTGAGAATGTGCGTCTCTGGCTGCAGCAGATTGAGAATCTTGCTCACGCCAGTGGCAATACCAGCGAGTCTCAGCTCTACCTGGCAATCTCTGGCCACTTGCCAACCCAGGTAGCAAATACTGTGTCGGAATTACTATACAGTTCCGATGACTCGCTGCACACTTTGTCCAACCTCCGCAACCAAATCCAGCAGGAATTTTCCCCTTCCTCCTACACCTGCATTAGAACCTTGCTGGAAAACACCCATCGTCTACCTTCCGAGAGGCATTTGGTGTACAACCGCCGAAAGAAGAGTCAACGACAATGGCCTCCACAACCTTCTTTTCCAATCCCTCCCAGTCAATATCCGCCAAACATTGGCCATGACCAAGCCCTCAACCTCTTGACAGGCAGCGCTCGAAGCTGATGGGGCAATAGTTCTCGAGCAAACCTTTCTGTCGACAACCCCTGCCACTAGCACCATCTCTGCTATAGCAACTCCCGCGGCATCCCCGTCAACAGCACCAATGACTAATTCTTCTGAGTTAGCTACCATTACCCCGCTGCTTCAACACCTCTTGGCTGGAAAACAGGTGAGTTCTGTCGACCCCCCTAAAGATTTACTGCCTCCAACCCCGATGAGCTCGAAGAGCGTGTTACCGAGGTAATTTGGCATATTTACAACGCTGGCCTCATTGTCAATGGTAACAAATCCGAACATGAACGTGAAGAGCTCACCTTTCTTGGCCATCAAGTCAACAGGGCAGGTATCAAACCTACTCCCAAATGTGTCCAAGCTGTACTCGATTTCCCACTTCCCAAAACCATTCATGACCTAAGGCGCTTCCTCGGAATGGTGAATTTTTACCAGCGTACAATTAAACATTGCGCTCACATTCAGATTAAACTCTTTGCACTTATCCATTCCAATAAAAAAGGCGACAAAACCCCAATAATTTGGACTGACACTGCCGAAACCGCCTTCCACGACCTCAAGCAGGCGTTAGCAAATGCTGCTCTTTTGGCGCATCCCAACAACTCCAAACAACTCGTCTTGGCAACCAACACATCTAACCACGCAATAGGGGCTACCCTCTATCAAAACGGTGCCGGATCGCCAGAGCCTTTGGCATTTTTCTCCTGCAAATTATCAGTCACCGAATGCCGATATCCGACATACAACTGCGAATTACTGGCAGTTTTTGCAGTGGTGAAGCACTTCCGTAAATTGGTCAAAGGGTGTGTTTTCTCCGTCTATACGGACCACAAGCCTCTCACGACTGCTCTGTTTCAGGCGTGTGAGAAAGCTTCACCACGCCAGCAAAATCAACTAGAGTATATCTTGCAGTTCACGACGGATATTTGCTACATCAAAGGAGAGGACAACATAGCCGCTGATTGTTTGTCACATATATCAATCTCCACCATTACCTCTCCCTGTGTTGTGCCCTATAATGAAATGGCCCTTAGCCAACAACACAACCCTCAACTCGCCCAATACCTTGCAGACCCCAACTCTGCCCTCATCCTCAAATCGTTCAGAGTACCCAGACACACGTTACTCATAACGTGCGACACGTCCACGGGGAAAAAACAACCCTTCGTACCCACCAAATATTGGAAAATGATACTCGATTCGAATCACGGGCTCTCGCACCCGAGTGGTTGGACAACTGCCCATCTGATTGCTAATCGATTCATTTGGTCTGGCCTAAGTTCTGACTGCCTACGTTGGTCGAAAGAGTGTCCCACATGCCAACAAGCTAAAATTGGTAGACACACCAAAGCCCCTCTCCAAGCTTTACACCACACCAATCACTTAAAGCATGAGCACATCAATATCGTGGGTCCGTTGCCAACGGTTAGCAGTCCTCGTCATTGTCTGACAATGATTGACCACACCACACAATGGCCTCACACCATCGTGACAACGGATATTTCCGTGGATCAAGTGGCAACACTCTTTGTCCAACACTGGGTGTCCTCCTTCGGCATCCCCAAAACCATAACGATGGACCAGGGATGCCAGTTTGAAAGCGCTTTATTCAATTCGGTTGCGCGCCAGTTGGGAATACACAAAATCTCAACTACGGCGTATCACCCCCAATCAAACGGCTAAATAGAGTGCTGGCATCGAACTCTCAAAGCCACCATCATGGCCTGCGAGAAACCCAAAGACTTGCGTGGAGAATGGGCAGTAGATTTGCCTCTCATTCTTCTCGGTGTACGCTCGATGGTCATCTCCAACCTTGGCGTATCCCGAGCCCAACTCCTTTATGGTGAAGAGCTAGGTATCCCAGCTGACTTCTTTGAAGATAGCCCACCAAGTGTTGTCACTCCCATCGACGTCACCAACCTTCCAAAACACATTTGCGAAAGTGCGAATGCGTTCAGCCAACTCACCCACAACCACGGTGACTCCCCCTCATATGTCCCAGCTGATTTGAAAACAGCCCAAAACGTATGGCTACGCGTTGATACACCTCATAAGGCACTCGACCCACTGTACTCTGGCCCATACAAAGTCCTCAATTGTACAAATAAATGGTTCGAGATCGACATACAAGGACGACACACACGCGTATCAATCAATCGCCTAAAGTCGGCCTATGTCTACTCAGATATAGAAGCCAACTCAGATGATTCAACTTCCGTTGATGATCCTTCCGGACCAACAGTTGGCTTGTCATCTGATGTCGTTTTACCTAAAAACAATGACTCACCCCCAAATGCCTCACCCCAACCTTTGACGTTGTCTCCAAACACAGACGACACGCTCGATTCTTCCCCGATTGTAATTACACACAATCAAAATAAAGAATCGCATTCCGAAGCGTTATCGAAGGAAATAACACAATCGCACCCCATCGGCCAGTCTCCTAGTCGAACAGCTACCAATTGCAATTTCCCTTCCCCTCCCACACTCATCTAAGTCGGCTCACGCAACTGACGACAAGTCAAGCGTTGTAGATGACAAGGTATTATGAAAATTGTTTCGTGGCGCCACCCAGTCGCATAAATACGACGCATCTTCTTCCTCGGAAGACAAACTGGCCCCGCCTACAAAACAAACTTGTAATATTAATGTGCAACAACGGCTGATGCAACCGCACCTTCGTTCGTGTTTACAAGACAAAAATAAACAGCCGTTACGGTCAAGAAAATTAGTAAAATTCGTGTTTTAGAAACTCACTCTTCTCTTGACGCATCCAGCAGTTATATACTCTTCATCAAATGCTGTTCATCAGGCACTTTTAACTATATTTCACAGAGCATAATAGACTGGTGAAATGTCCCAAGAGCGTCTTTCCACCAGCATGTTCGAGATTTCGGACGATGAAGAAACAACCCTTTTAAGGGCTACATACCCACCAACAAAGGGCGGTAACGGCGATGCTCCATCGTCTCCTCGTGCAGATGACCATTGCTCCCCCACTCCCTCCTTCTCTCCCCCAACATCACCTGCTGACGTTGTCCCATCTCCCTCCTCCACGACTACTGCCACCTCTCCTCTGGTGAAGCAGACATTGCCTGTATCCTCTACGTCCGATCAAGTATTGGCGTCATCCGTGACGCCTACCACTGATTGACCTACACAAGAGGGTGCAAGCCGTACTCCTTCTCGAGTACCGCAACGACAATTGACACTGTGGCAGAGGGTGGAGTCTGCTGCCAGGGGTCAAGGTGCGCCCCTCTGACAGTACCAGCCTGCTCCTGGAGTGGAGGCCCAGGGCTCTGAGATTGTACAGCACAGACTTGTCCGTAGCTCTCATTCTCGAGTCTTCGTGCCCCTGCCTAGGAAGACTGCGTACTCGTTAGAGACGCCACCTCACACTCAGGCCACTGTACAATTAGGCAATGCGCAGATTGACACCCGCTCATTTGCCAAAGTCGTACAGCGCATTCAATCTAAGGGACCTTTGCCCAGTCCTCAACCGTCTTCCTTGGCGGGTCTCCCCTCTGGGGAATTCCCGCTGCTCAAGACGGTCAAACAGATTGAACCTCTTCCTCTTCAGAAGCTCCGAACAAAAGCGACTGCCATGTTGCGTACCAGCGGTTTTAAACATCTGTCTGCAGCAACAAAGCAGTCCACCAACCATCAACTTCCAAAGTCGCGGAGGCACCAGTAGCCACGCAAAAGGCATCGTCAGTCCCAAAAGGCAAGTTGCCTCTACTTCACCCTTTGGTCAAACTGACTGCCAAGGAAGAGACAACGATGGACATCAACCCTACTCCATCCCCAACTGTCCATCTCCAACCAACCCCCACATCAGTCCCTCAATGTGTACTCTCACCAGTATGTGAAGAGGTTGAACTGACAGAACACGCTGCCATCGATAACTCAACCGTTATCGACTTAACAGCAACACCATTGCTGGAAAATGTCCCCGAGCCTCAGCCATCCACCTCTCGCATTAAGAGTCCCCCGGCTGATGGCAAACCGGCGAAGAGTCCAAGTTTGGGCTGTGAGGCAGGTGGCCGCGTTTGGCGCAAAGCTCACACTTGCGGCCTCTCCTACATGGAACTTAAACGGGATGAAAGATGCAGAAAGACCCGGACCCAAACTCCCACTCTATCTCAGGCTTCCACACAGGAGCCTGCCCCATCTGTGGTACAGACCCATGTACTACAACCGGTGGTTCCTCCTGTGTCCCAGAATCAAACACTGCAGCCTTGGGAGCAATTTACCGCCACTGTGCTTGCAGCACATAACGCCCTGTCGCTCGCCCTGCAACAACACCGATGCCACTTCCCCAAGTTGTGATGCCACCCCTGGAATTTCCATCCTCCGCATCTACAACTCTCGGCACTGGTATACCCTCAGGCCCTGGTTATGCCGCCTTTAAGTGTGCCACATATAACCTACCTGCCACCCCTCATGAGCATTCCCACGTCTTGACCCCAGACTCCGCTCATGAGACCACAAACTCGAGTGCGTCCCACTCCATAGCCTTGAGTGCCCCGTACACACCCTTCCTGTCCCACTCTCCCGGCTAACTTTGGTAAGCCCAAACCAAAAGGAACTGGTGATCCTACTCTGTGAATGACATCCGTGAGCGAAGTAGTGAATGCCATGCCACACTTGACTGGCGTCACAAGTCACCGTAAGTTTCTCCGGAAACTTATTAGGAGGAGAGTGGTGTGGCGACGGGTGGTTGTTGACAAAAGAATGTGTACTACACACTCGTCGACCACCTAGCAGGCCAGTGGGGTAAAACCCACAAACTCTGTTTTTGCGCTGACGGCTGTACATTTTGTCTGTGCAGCTAAACTTGTTTACTGGGCTTGGCCCGTACACACTCCTCGCAGTACACGCAACCGACCGTTATTAGTGTTTATGTGCTGTCGTGTATTCACACATACACACACCCACAGTACGTATGTATGATCAGTGTTACTGAATGTATAACTAGATTACGAGAGTTACATGGACTCTGTCCAACATGATCCTTGTGGAGCCTCCACTTCCTAATAGTCAATGGCAGTGAGTGACAACAAATGATAAAAAATTAATGGATATGACATGCTGCTGTTCACAAATGGGATCGACTGTTGTTAACACCTACATCAAGTATGTGTACACTGGCATACAAATTATCCCATATCAATAGACTTCCACCAATTATATGGAGGATGAAGACCGATGAAGACACAAATAAGTAACATAAAATAAAGTATTGATTGAAGTAGCATCCAAGAAGCGTGTATATTTTGTAACAGTTACATAATTTAAGTATGAGTACAGATTGAGTGAGATAAACGAGTTTGTACGGAGATGGACAAGTGAAGGGCGGAGATGGTAACACAGAGTAGCCGCGAACCGAGATATAAAATAAAGTATAAATGTAATCGTGTGTTCGCAGGAGTGAGAGTAGAGAAGGATTGGTGGTCTCAACAAATTAGAACGATCAGATTCTCAGGAATGAGGTAATTTGTACGGTAGTGTTTATAAATGCACGTCGCGATTTTTTCCTCAAATCAGATTTTTAGAAAGCAAAACACGTACAGCGCTATCCATAAGTGCGACACCAAGACCACTTTTATATCATCTCCATTGCTGAAATTCTTTAGCTTGATTTAAGTTAACAATTTTTTTCTATTTTCGACATCGAGCAACGCTCATGAACCAGGTAGTGATATATAAATGATTTAGACTCTGGAAATATCTACTGACATTTCGTAGGTATGAAAAACGCATAGTTTCTAAACATATTTTCATCTCCTCGAGTGATTTTGATTGATTGTTAACACTCACCGGTCAGAAAGGAAAAGTGGTCGTGGTCGAACAAAAATTTTTCCAAATACCCATTTTTGTAGATACGTCGGTAGTATAGGTACTAAAATAAATAAAATATTGAAGAAACGTGAAACAAAAGTTTTTAGACACTTGAGGTGCTGGTTCTGACTACATATCAATTTATGTAAAAAATGTAGACCATACTTATGTGTGATTTATTTATAAGAATAAAAGCGTCACACCGCGTACATCAAAAATCGGAGGAATCAGTTAGAAAATCAGTAAAAATAAAATTGTTTGAAATCGTCCAAACAACCCTTGTACGAAGAGAAATCATCAATAATAAGAGACACCCGAATGAGTAGGTACCTACGTGAAAAATAAAACTTAAAAGAGACAGAGATGCTTTTGATGTACCGGTTATATCTATTTTTCATTTTATACAAGGGACCATAACGAAAAAAAATTCATGTTTAGTTTTTATCACTTACAACTGCGCGGTGGAAAACTGACACAAATAAAGGTAAGTACCTAACTTATACCTAGTCGTAAAAATTTATTGTAGATTATGTAGGCCTATTAAAAAATAAATAAACAAATAATTTAAGAGGAAAAACCAAAAGACGTTCTGAATATAGTTTGGTTTGAGCAAAAAATTACCTCACAACTAAATGTTGACCGGCTTAAATTTGAAGAGCGAATAATCGAATGATTTTTCTTCAATTCGATTGGTAAATGACAGATGTAGACATTTCACTTTGCACAAATCAAAATGGCAAGAATAACTACAACACCGGTACGGTGTGAACTGGTTTCTGACCAACGGAAACTAGGAGTTATCAGTCTCGCTGCATATTATTCAAACATTCGATTAAGTCGAGAAATCCAGCTGAAGTATGAAAACGCTGCTGTCAGTATCATAAATGAATAGGCACGGTATTTAAAAAAAATAATATGTTTTTGAATCGAAATGATCGCACAAAAACTGTGTAAAAAATTGAGGGTGAAAATTTAAATATTTCGGGATAATAATAACGAGTTGTTTTTTACCAAAAGGAGCTAAAATGGCGCCGAGAAGGGTTAATGCTCTCCGTAGTTTTACAATAACGTCGTGTAAAAACGTCAAATTCGCAAAGTTTTTACTTCTCGACATAAGTCCACACATGACCGCCGTACAAAACAAATTTGAAAATGTGACGACAAGATTCTCTTGTTGACTGTGAAAAAAAAAACAACAAAGAGTAAAGTATGAAATTTTGTTCATTCAGTCGTTCGTAGTGATTAGATCTACTGGTTCCTTTACTTTTTCTCCTATTAAATTAAGATGGAAAGTTGGAAATTACGTCGAATAACGAATAGGTATATTATGAACAAAGGTCAATACAGTCGAGCTTCTTTCCGTGTTCAGTCATGAAAATTTGATTTTCAAATTTCAACTTGAAATTTCCAATAGTAAGCTTCATTCTACTCTAGTAGATAGGTACATATAAGCAGGTATACTTTCAACAAAAATTTCTTCTCACCAAGTGGCTCGTTTCGACCTGACCATTAGATAGGTAATCATTTTAGAAAATTTTCACACGTTTTTCTTTCATAAAACTTTTAAATGCGACTATTTGTCTCAACAAAATTAATTAATTCGGCAAACTAATTTGTAATTTAAAAATTTACTTAAACTGCATAAAATAGGTAGATGGTCAGGCTTGATCCTAAAAAAGTGAAACAATAAACATATAGGTAGTTGGAAGAATGCTTCTACAGTGCAGTAACAGCATTCAACGGAGTTTTATATATATACATCTTTATACGATCATTACGATTAATCGTTCATAGTTGGGCCAATTCATTAATACTTAAATCTGTTTTTCCTGCCACACTTAACATCGACTTTCTCACCTTTTGATTATGGTGTTGGCTAAATTAACGAGAATGTCATCCGAAGAATTAAAGTCTTGTTCGAAACGCTTCAAAGATATTTCATTTCCGAAATTTATGTAAATGCTGCCATAAAAATCCTCCAGCATACCCATAGCTCGTAGAAGACTCTGTCCAAACAAATAATTACACATTATAAAACAAAGGAAGAGAATTCTGGAAACGAAAAAATTTACAAAATTTAACGTTTTAACGGCGTAGCGGAATGTTTAGCTGTTCAACCTTACAAATTGAAAAATCGTAAGATGAGAAGCTGAATTGGAATTTTGCATTTAATTTTTTTCATTTGACATCTTTTTCTCATCGCTCTAAGCTCTACAATAAATGAATTTCTCAAAATATTAGGCTACAATATTTTTAGTGCTATATCAGCGCACTTACTTTTTTGAGGCCCATATTAATTTCACATTAATTTTTCGATTCATTTTCTTCTTAATGCAACATCTGGGAATTAAATGAGAAGCGTACCTGCATTGTTTTAAATTTAATCTGATTTACAAATTACAAACGTACCGTTCTTGGATCTGTCATTAGTATCATTGGCCATAATTAAATCCAATTCGATAAGGACCGTTCATGAGGGCGTTAAAACAAAAATATATTTATCTGTATCAAAGATGAAAATGCTATTACCCAGAAATTTTGAGCACATCTTGAAATTATTAAAAAAAAAAAAAAAATCATCATCGTCATCAGAAATGGGACTTCCTATGTAATTAATCATCATAAAGGTGCTAAAAAAATTAATGTAAGTATTACATGAAATAGAAACTGAAATTAACCCACTTTACCACTGGCATAAAAAGATACAATTATTAGTGAATAAAAGGACATGCAAAATGAGTATCGATACATCTCAAGGCATCGAGTTCAAATATACAATCCAATTTTGGATTGAACCACTCTTCGGTGTCTATGTGGTCCCAAAAAGTTGTTTAAAACCAACTTTTTTCGCACACATTATTCAATGACGTATAATTGGATATGCTGCTTGAAGTTCTCAGTTCAATTATTTCGTCGATTTTGACGTCTTTATGTCTTTAGGCTGGAAATCAATCAAAATTTGAAAGACTGTAATAGTAATACAGTATTGTGTCACATATTTCATCTATTAGGTAGTGAGAAGTCCGAGATCTGGACCTTTAAATAAAAATTATTTTCGACAAACATAAGACAGAATAATGACGTCACAAATTTAGACAAATTTTCGAGAGACAAAACTCGAATTCGGACATTATATTATCCGAATTCGAACTCGTATTCAGATGACGACATGAAGACAGAAATAAAATCTAATTCTCTTGCAGGCAATTATAACGTATTTTATTTCAGCGACAACTAAGCCAAAATCAGACAATTTCAGACAATAATTTGGTTCGATCCGACAGACTGGCGCCATGAAATATATAGTAAATGAAGACGAATCGAATGGTAGTGAAAACCCATCGCCGGACATGAATGCAGCCAACCTTTTTTATCTTTGCTCGCTCCACGCTTTGCTTGCGGTTTGCAGTCATTTAATACTATATTATGCTTTATCAGTCATCCACGTGCGCTTTTGCCTATTGTATGTCGACGTATATTTAATTTTAAATATCTGTAATTTCATTGGTTGTAGACATTTTGATAATTTCTCTCGCTTATATTATCGACAAATCGCATGTTTAAAGGCAATTAACAGACAATAAGTGGGGAAATTTCATCGACAAGAAGAACTCATTTGTGAAGACGAATTCTAGTATCAACTCTCTCTCGATTTTGCACTGGCGACACCCGGTACTAGGTTCGTCTTTGCAATTGAGTCAGTCCTTCTTGTGTAGGCGGATGATAGCTAAGTCCAAATCACAAGTCGTAAGTCTAAGTCCTCACGTTAGGCAACGATATAAGTGTACCATCCACGGATGTAGATTATGATTCAACCGGGTCTACCTTGAAGACAACTAAAATAGTAGTTTGTGTTCCGGATAGGTTCAGTTGAAGACAAAGGCTAATTAGGGGTGCTCGTTCGTCATGAAGGATCAGTAATGACGACACGCAAGGCATTCTTAGTTTCGCCAGTTGACATATCGCACTTCAAGGCGATCTTTTAAAAATACCTACGAGGTAAAGTAATCGTCGACAATACGATCAGATGGAGTTCCTGGCATCTGCTAGGAGGGAAATTTGGTGTGTTGAAGACAAATTTCAGACAAGCTTGGTTCGAGATGACTGCCTTGCTCTGTCAAATAAAGGCCGCGTAGAGCCTTCTTTCGCGCATAGTGGATTTGATTCCATCTATGTTAGTATTTCTTTCACCTCACCCTCATTCAAAACCAAAAGCTCCGAGACCTAAAGTTTCAAATTAGGAGTCTTTTACACAATATAACCATCATTCCTGAAGACACACAATTAGGTGAAGACACAACATCTTTCTGATGGTTTCCCCTATTTGTTGTCTGTAATAGCTTTTTTTTTATCTTTTTATTTTTTCTGCTACATGCTATGCTTTGTTCCGCTTTGTCGACACTATAGTTCCTTTGTAATTATAGTCTTTGACAAAATAATTCTGCTGTTCGTTTTTGTAGGTTTCGAACCTTGTATGGATCGAAACTTTGTTAGGCTTTTCTTTCCACACAACTTAGCTTATTGCTGATTCGTCATATTAATTTGCTGAGGTATGAAGACAAAAGTAAGCTGCGTTTTGCCGTGTCTGATGAAGCCTAATTCACGTCAAGAAGAATTCAGCCGTAGGACATAGTCATAGTCAAAAAATAAAATGTCTTGAAGACACAAGTCAAGACCCCCCGAATCAGTGTTTCGGCGGTATGATGTCCTAACTTTAGGACATTATGACGTCATTAGCATTTAAACACCACTATACATTAAAGGTTGACTTTATGACACGTATGAGAATCGATTTCGTTTGCCGCACATAATATTGGCGACCGTGGCAGGGATCGATCTCGGACGCCTCAGTAGTTATCTTACCTATTATGTATTTTATTATTTTCTAATTTTATATTGAACCACTCACGTGCCCCAAAAAAAGAATTTATAACCACATTTTCATTAGTTGTATGATATAACTTTAGCTGGAACTTCGGACTTGATACACCAAACGCTTTTTCAATATAGTATATGTATACTCCACCACTTTCAACCAAATATCAAACCTTCACAAAGGGAGGGTACTGTATAGCTAGTTAGCCTAGTCATAAGGATGTGCCGTCCAACTTCTCGAAAACTACATAAACCTGATTCATACTTGGATTGTTTTCATGCTACTAGCCAACTACTTGAGGTACTCTTCTGTTGATAATTAAAGTTACTTGTCATTTCAACCTTTCTAAGTCAACTTTAACTTGGCGGATTGTTATGTAAGATTCTAATGAGATTCTTTGAAGACTATCCTCCAAGCTAAAGTTATTTTAAAAGGCTGAAAACACAAACTGACTTTATCGGTTAACGGAATAGTACCCCTAATAGCTCGCTAAAAGCTACAAAGCGAGCTAAGTGTGAATCAGGCTATAAGGCAACCTGGCGATAGATCAAAAAACATGGTTTCAAGGCCAAAATAATAATTTAATAGATGCGGAACTCAACCATAAAAAAAGAAAAGCACAGGAAACTTTTTCCAGAATGGAAACAGGGTGTCAGGCCAAAATAATAATAAAAGACAGCCACATTGCAGATGGGAAATTAAGAAAACTATTACATCACATTGAAGGCAAAAAACATAAAATAAAGTGTGCTCTACAACATCACATCACAAACATTCCCATTTCTATTTCAACTACTCCCCATCACCCCTATCCTGACTTTAGCCACTTAACGTGATCTTTAAACTGATCATCACAAAAAAAAAAAAAAAAAAATATTGTACTCATAAATTACTGCAGGAATAATAAGTCAGTCTTTCAGGAGAAACATCATTTTCATTCAGGAAAGCATTTGGACAGCAATATAACTCAGCAATTTGATGAAACCAGCAAAACTGAGGAAAATGTTCTTAATAATTCAGAAACATTCTAAATCCTTGGGATACGAATTTTATTTAAAACCAAAATTAATGAATTTAATTATTTATAAAAATTGGATAGTAAATAAATTTGCCAACGTTTTCCGTATTAACACTTTTGAAAATTTGGAACAATATTTTTAGACTTAAAAAATTTTACTACAACTTACAATGGGGCTCAAAAAACAAGAGCAAATAGATATGCTTCTATTAACATTCAAGACAGAACTGAAAAAAGGTAAAAAAATTGTAAGATGAAATAACCATTTCAGTTAAAAGAAAAAATAAAATAGCAGAGCAAATGTGGAATACCTTGTCGTGAGGAAGAGTGGTTTTAAAATACTCTACACTCATTGCGTTTGGATATTGTTAAATTGGAAGAAGGACTCACAACTCTTAGACAGATAAAGTTAAGTAAAATGATAAAAAAATTAAAAAATGAAACTTCCAGAAGGATACAAGTACCGGACTCCCCAGGGAATTATTAAATTAACATTTTTAACCAGTTTTTACTGAGATATACCAAGCAGGTTTGAGATCTTTACTGCCAAATTTCACATGTTTGTGAACCTGATTTTTAACGTGGTAATATTTTCCCTCCTTTAAAGACAAGACATACGTGTCTGTGGAACAGGGAAATTTTTATATTACCTGGCCTTATCTTCCTTCTATCTATAGAGATAAACCCAGGCACTCTTAGTTATGTCTTGCACTGGCGCAGTTTTCTCTTTTCACTCATCTCAAATTACCTAGGCCTCTAGCCACATTTTCACTATGTTATAAGTTTTCAACTTTTGCTCCTTTCAATTACTTTTTATATTATACGCTTTTATTTAACTTGCTTTGATTAGTTCCAGCCGCCAGTTCCCAGGTAGCGCTACTTGACAACGACAACCTTTATAATTATTTGATGTGTGTGTTTTTTATCAGTTGAAAAATTTAAATAAAATACCTATAATTGCTGTAGTGAGAGAAGTAAGTATAGATTTCCCAGGTGTGGACGAATTGAAGAGAATTTCTTTTCTTATGTTTGTAAATCATTCAGCTGATGGCCTCTGTTGCCGAAACATATTAAATACTAGTCATTTTTATACTTTGTCGTTTTTATGCGTTTTACTCTTTTATTCAATGGTGATATAATTCTCAGTTCGATTTGTTCCTTTCCATACTTAATTCAGTTCGCACGATGATAGTTCCTGAAGTTTAAAGTTTCAAACTCACAATTGATATATATCGAATTACTATTAGTAGTTTCCATTGCCACTGGGAGCGCTATAGTCAACAAAAATGTTGATAATAAAGTCCTCCTCAAGTATTTCTGCAGGTTATTCTCGTAAGGCCTTTATACAAACCTGCTCGTTACATAGTATATAACCTTTTGCTGTATTAATTCGTCGAGCGCATTTTGTCTTATCTGTAACACTTTTTTTTTGGACAAGCAATTCGCGATCTTTATATATTTTCGTTGCTGTCCTGATTCGTACGTCCAAGATGGATGAGCTCAATAAATTAGCTCTGAATTTTACACTCGTTTTATTTAATTCACAAGTGCTTCTCGATCTCAAACCTCTGTAAATCAACAGGTTATGGGCCCAGTTGTTTCGCTGAAGCTGTGTTTAATGTCTTAAATGGGAATTTCGTTTTTTTTTATAATTATGTTCTGTGTGTGATCGTCCTTTAATGGAAACAGGAGCAGGTACGTGCAAGCTAGGAGCTCCATTGTGTTAATACATCATTTTTCTTTGTTCGAGAATTTGTGGTTGCTGTTCGATTGTGGTCAACATGGATTTCTGCCAGAAGTTAGAAGCTGTGGAACGAAACAGTGGTATGCATAGATTTTCTGGTGAGAATTATGATTGCTGGCAATTTTGTCTGTTTGTTACCATTCATGGTGAAGGCCTGGCAGATATGTTGGATCATGACACTGCAAATACTGCTGCTAGAGATTATCAAAAGAAAGCTGATCGTTGTAGTGCGCTAATTGTTCGTTTCTTGGCTGATAGTCATCTGTCATATGCACAAGATGTCAGTGAACCATTTGAGATACTGGAAAAGCTGGACAAAGTCTACCAGAAATCAGGTACTGCTACTCGAATCATGTTAAAACGTCAGTGGTCTGAATTACGTCTTGAAGAGAATGGGAATCTTGAAACCCACCTCCGTCACTTCGATGAATTGGTTGTCAAGCTAAAATCTGCAGGCGTGAAGTTGGAAAAACAAGACATCGTTGAACAAATGGTAATGTCAGTTCCAACCAGCTATAATGTCACAGTTGAGGTACTCGAGAACGAGATAGATCCAGACATCGACCAAGTAAAGCAGAAATTGTTAAATCAATATCATAAGCAGAAGCGAGCAGTTTCGTTGTCGAAAGCTGATACTCAGTCTGCGATGGTTGCTAATGGTGCGAATGGTCATGGTAATCAAAAATCGAGAGTCAAATGTTTTGGTTGTGGCAAAATGGGCCATTTTCGAAAGGATTGTTGCGTGAATCCGCCAACAGTTCCAACTGGAATTGGTAATGTTAATAGTAATAATCCTAGTAATCGCAGTAATCGATCTAATAATGTTAAATGCTATACATGTAATCGTTTTGGTCCTGTTTCTAAATATTGTTGTAATGCTAAAGCCAACGTTTCTGAAGGCTCTAGTTATGTTCTAAAAATGATGGATCGCAGTTCCGATGATGCATACAATGATAAATTGAGTTCGTTTATGTGTTCATTCATGTGTTCAACTGATGATTTGGCAAATGTTGCGATGAGTGACGTGATTGTTTTTACGATGGATTCAGGTGCTACAAATCATAATATTAACAATGATAATTTATTCTCGAAGTCTATAACGTTAAAGAATCCCATAAGGATCAAGATTTACAAACATAATTCTTATGTGTTTGCTACAAAAATAGGAACAATTTTATGTTGGTCAGAAACGGGCGTTAAATGTGAAATTAAAAATGTATTCTATTCAGACGAGTTCCCAACCAACCTACTGTCAATTAAGAAACTGAACCAGTCAGGGATTGATGTAAAGTTTGATACTCAGTGTAACGTAACATTAATAAATGAAAATACTGGTCAGCTTATAGGTAAAGGAAGATCACTGGACAATGAACTTTATAAAATTTCGTTTTTTAAATTTAATCCAATTCAAAATTTGAAATGTTTGGTTGCTGAGTCCAGTAATGACGTAAATTTGTGGCATGCAAGGTTAGGGCATCCCAATTTTGAATTAATGAAAAGAATGAGTAAAGCCCGGCTCATCAACAATTTTGATTATAAAAATGTTTCCTTATGTGAAAGTTGTGTTGCAGGCAAACAGTGTAAGCTGCCACACAGTAGCACCGATTGTAAAACCACTCGTCCGCTAGAACTGGTCCATACTGACCTGTGTAGTCCGATGCAAACCACTTCGTACAATGGAAAACGATATGTTTTGACCTTCTTAGATGACTTTTCATCCTTTGTGACTGTGTTTCTGTTAGAGACAAAAGATCAAGTGTACGAGTGTTTTCTAGATTATGAAGTGCGAGTTAGGACTCTTTTTGGGAGTAGAATTAGTGAGATTGGATGCGATAATGGGACTGAGTACATCAATCAACGCTTTAAGACGCAATGCAAGCTGTTAGGGATTGCGCTAGGTAATACTGTGGCCTACTGTCCTCAGATGAATGGCAGAGCTGAGAGACTGAACCGTACGATAATAGAGAAGGCGCGTACCATGTTACTGTATGCTGAGATGGACAATAAGTACTGGTCAGAAGCTGTGTTGTGTGCAACGTTTTTGTATAACCGCACACTTAATTATCAAAATGAGAACCCGGCGCTAATCTGGTATAAACGTACTGATAATAGTTTGAGTAAAGTAAGGGTTTTTGGATGCAAAGCATATGCTCTGATACCTAAAGAGAAACGTAAAGATATATTTGACTCAAAAACTGTACCTCTGGTGTTTGTTGGGTATAACCCAGAAGGCTACCGCCTATTGAATACCAATAGTGGTGAGATTACCATAGCTAGGGATGTGATATTTGACAAAACAAAATTTATTAAACGCCTAGGTCTTGTAAATAGTAATGTCACATCTGCAAGCGCTCTTGACAGTAACGCAATGGGAAATTCAAGTAATGATGTTAACGTAAATGATTCTCGTAACGTCAATAATGATATTGAGAATATTGAGATTGATCTTGTGGTGGAAGATGACTTATGTCATTATGCATACTCAATTTTTTCTGAATTCCCAAATAATTTTGAGGAGACAAAGGCCTCAGCGGACAAATTGGAGTGGGATCGTGCAATATCCAAAGAGCTTGATGCACTTCATGCAAATGATACATGGAAATTGATCGATCGTCCGAAAAATGGTGACATCATCTCCTCTAGATGGTTGTTCAAAATTAAGGTAGATGGTCAAGGAGACAAACTTTTTAAAGCCAGATTAGTCGCTCGTGGGTTTGAGGTCAATAAGTGTTTCAATTTCAAGGAGTTGTATGCCCCTGTGACAAAGATGAGCACCCTTCGTACTTTGTTTGCAATTTGTAATAAATTTGGTTCTCATATTAGTCAGATAGACATCAAGAATGCTTTTTTAAATGGGATCTTGACAGACGATGTCTATTTAGAAATCCCCGAAGGGATTTACCTTAACGTAAATAGAAAAGAAAAGGTGTTAAAACTCAATCGTTCTTTATATGGCCTAAAACAAGCCCCTAAGGCTTGGTATGATAAATTAAAAATGTTCGTCAGTTCAATTGGTTTTTGAAGTAGTAAATTTGATGAATGTTTGTACATCAATCAAAATCAAGAAGGTGTTGTATTTATTCTGGTTTACGTTGACGATATGCTTATTTGTAGCTCTAATCAAATTTTAATAAACCAGATTAAAAGAAAATTGAACAACACTTTCAAGACCCATGCCTTGGGCAATGTAAAATCATATCTTGGGTTGCAAATAGATTATGATCAGAGCAATAAAATTTTAAGGCTTAACCAAAGGCAACTGATCAATAAAGTAGCGACCAAGTTTAACGTACAAAACTGCAACCCAGTGCACACTCCTATAGAGGACCATTTATATTTGAAAACTGACGAACAGAAACCTGTAAATGAAAAATTGACCACAAAATACAAGGAGTTGCTAGGCTGTCTCATGTATATCATGTTGGGAACTAGGCCTGATATATGCTACGCAGTAAGCTATTTTGGACAGTTCCAGTGCAACGCCAATAATATTGTGTATTCACATCTCCTTCGCGTATTGAGGTACTTGGTCACCACTAGGGATGTAGACTTAGTGTATCGTGTCTTCCAATTCAGATGTCATTAAGACATACGTTGATGCCGATTGGGCAAACTGCCCGTCTACCAGGAGATCCATCAGTGGCTATTGTGCTTATGTATTCGATGCTCTTGTTGTATGGAGAAGCAAGAAACAATCCTTGGTGACATTGTTATCAACCGATGCTGAAATTGTCGCACTATGCGATTGTGTCTTAGATACTGTTTCATTGTGTAAGATTCTGAGGGATCTAACTATCGTTGTTAACTATCCCTGTCCTATATACGAGGATAATGAGAACTGTATCAAGTTTGCAAATGGCTCCATGAGCAAGAAGCACATCGATGTGAAGTTCTACTTTGTGAGAGATTATGTCTCAGATAATGTAATTAGCGTTAGACCTATAGCCACATCTGACCAGGTAGCGGACATATTTACAAAGGGGCTTGGAAGAGCTAAATTTGAGAGGTTTCGAGCTGCTCTGTTTGGCAATGACGAAACTCTCTCTATGCAATAAACTGCATTTGTGGAACAACCCTGATCTCCAAGTTCCTAAGTTCCGTGACCTGCAGACATTTTCTGCTGTGATATTAAACTAAGTGTAACTCGATAAACTATAAATTTTAAATGTACGAATTTCTGTTTTTACCATTGCTTGTCATGTAATCCGTTCTAGAACCAATTTGTGTGTATTTTTTATGTAACCTAGTCTGCTATTTGTTTATTGCAGGTTTGAGGGGAGGTGTTGATAATAAAGTCCTCTTCAAGTATTTCTGCAGGTTATTCTCGTAAGGCCTCTATACAAACCTGCTCGTTACATAGTATATAACCTTTTGCTGTATTAATTCGTCGAGCACATTTTGTCTTATCTGTAATACTTTTTTTTTGGACAAGCAATTTGCGATCTTTATATATTTTCGTTGCTGTCCTGATTCGTACGTCCAAGATGGATGAGCTCAATAAATTAGCTCTGAATTTTACACTCGTTTTATTTAATTCACAAGTGCTTCGCGATCTCAAACCTCTGTAAATCAACAAAAAAATAGAAGTGATGGTGTGTTATTAAAAATAGGTTTGTTGGTTTATAACGGATTCTATTAATGAGCCATTCACAGTATCCATTGCAAACAAATAGACCTATCCAAATTTTTGAACAAATTCTTGATGGTTTGCCGTTTCAATATTGTTTCTGCATCTCTAAAAGGACATGTGTCTGCTACCACACCAATATATTCAACAATTTGTAGATAAATAAATTATAACACTTATCCCTTCAAGACAAAATAAGAAAAATCAAAGAAAAAAATAATTTTACATAAGATTTACATTGTTTATAACATACACCATTACCTCTACTTTAGTTTAATAAAAATCCACTAGATGTCAGCCACTTTGATGGAAACTCCCAATATCCTATGCAATGGAATTAGAAGCAAACTCACAGTCACTGTTATCACATAGGTATACAACAAAAATCGATATTTTTTGCGATGTAATTATGTTCTTCACCAGATCGATGCAATATTGTTTTTCGATATATTGATATTGAATAAAATACATATTTTGGGAATTTTTTAGGCAACTTTTTGAAATTTTCTTTTTGTATTATGCCAGAAACCTTCTCGGAGGATACTGAACAACTTCCAAAAGTTTCATGGCCATCGGATGAATGGTGTAGTAATGCATAAAAAACAAACAGACATACATTCTCTTTTATATATATAGTGTGACATCTGATTACGCGTAGCCTTTCCCCTCACGTCACCACCGATTGTAAACTAATATTACGATAGGGAACGGCTCTTGAACTTTAAGATTATAATAGTGATAAGATGAACGGGAAATACCCCGATTCCCCAACGGAAATAAATTCCCCAAATCTAAGAAACATCGAAGACACATCGATTAACTACTACTTAACGATATGGTGACGTGTAGAAATATGATATTCGATCATTGGTGAACCAATCCTTATCTCTTTTGACTGTTCACGTTTTTGGCCTAAGAGTGAACAGTCAGTCTCGTTTTAGACGTGATAGTTTTTCCGTTTGTCGTGAATACGAAATATTATTCACGACAAAATACAGCTCTTTTATACGACATTAAGTCACCTTTTAAATTGTTTTCGTCGATACTTTCGAATGTGAACATCGATAGTAATCCAAATAGTTCACGATACTACTTCTCCGAATTCGAAGACGAATATAACTTGAGATTTGTTGGTTCACCAAACTTCGAGAACCATGAGGCGAGATGATGTATAACCTGCACGACCTGATATTAGTTACCATACTTGTAAGTAACCTTTTTGATTGTAATAAAACGTAAACTGTAATAATGGGTCGGCCAA
>WOFM01000249.1:0-10818 GCA_011428145.1 Ericerus pela
TATCACGCGTACTCTTTAGGGGCGGGGAGCATTCTACACAAATCAATATAAGGAACTTGTTTGTCGTAAATATAATTTTCAACATTTTTTGAAAAAACTATTTTCTAGCTAAAGTTGATATTACTCGAGAAAACAGTAAAACAATGATTTGAAGGGCACATTTCCCCTCATTCCCACTGAAGCAAGCGGAAAAGGGGTTGAGACTTTTAGTATGTTATTTAGGACGCCTAACCCAAATAATCTGTGAAAAAAAAAAAACATGGCAATTTTCCAGAATAAAAGTTAATTTACATGTTATCTTTACTAGACTATACTGTTCTGACCTGAAAATTTATCAAGGTGGTATTGAATGGAAAACAACATCAAATAATATTCACTCACATGGGGAGGCAAATGATAAAAACATAGAATAATACAGGGCGTAAATTTCAAGAACCACAATTTCATAGCATCGTAACAGAATTGCGGCACATTTCACAATCGAACATTTGTAGCAGAGTAACAGGCTGACAAAAATTTTCAGAACATCGACCCTGGATTAGCCCTCTGGAACACAATGAACAGTAAACACAAAATAGTTACCCTTGTGGTAGTGACACCCACGAGTATGAATAGCTAACAGATAGCGAAAAACTGAAGGGGCTACAACGTGGGAATTTTTAGAAATTTTTCAACTCATTAAAAAAATAACAATGGAAACAAACCACAATTTCACGTGGAAACACATTTTAAACATCAATTGCTGACAAATTCTAACTCGAGCGAATTTTTCCTTCATCTTCTCTCCTTACAAAGGAGGGACGTTACACGCTCACTCACACAAAAAAAGTCATCACTCTCCAGTTTTTCAACATTATTTTTTTTTATCAACATATTTGCCTTGTTAGAAATCAATTTCCTCGACTAATCTTCGTCGTCAGTGACCTTTTCTTTACGCTTTCACAGTACGCCACCCAGTCCCCCTTCGCCTATCTTCATCCGAATCACACACCCCTTATAAACAATATACTGATGAGCGACGTTGAATGGAAAGTTTTTGTTAAAATTACGTCCTCGTCGTCTTTGTCGAATACAACACTCTTGATATGGACACTGAAATTAGGTTCCGGGTAAAAATGTCATCTCACTCCTTTTCTCTAGCTCACTCTTATCTTCTGTCTTTTTTCCTCTCCACTCTCATTATTTTGGTAAATTACGCGCCCGTTTCATTAATCGAAGGACAAATAAAAACGCCGCATACCTATACGAGGGTAGTAAAAACCGATCGTTGTCCTTGCTTGTCTCTTTTAACCATTCTTTATTTCTGAAGGGATAAGCGTTACTTTATAACGACCAACAAACTTTTATCTTACTCACACAGACAAAAGAATCATTCCAGCACAGCGAACCGCTCCACCGAAAGTGAAGGTTTTCAAAAACAAGACAATTACAACTAAAATTGGAAATAAATATGCACCTATAGATCACAAATAATGATAATGTTAAATTTCGTAGTCATTAATTGAAAATTACGTATATTAGAACCCGGTATCAGCATTAAATCAAATATGCATCTGAAGTATCGTTAGGCCGATCCGCGCCAAAATTGGTAGAATGTTAGAATAGATCATAGCAAATAGTTGTCTCAAATGTGGGACACTGTGGGATAGCGGAATATGAATACAAATTAGGTCAAAAATAATGCTCTGAGAAAAATCATCAGGCGTACATCAATGGATTTCTGTTTTTGACAAAACATAATTAAACCTTACAAATACAAATGTTTTTCTACAAGTTAATAGAATTGTCTAATTAATAAATCACTTATAGAGAAAAATTAATTAAAAATTCTATATAATAAAATTCAATCCCAATTTTTGTATATTTATCCTCGCTTTTTGCAACATTTACATTTTAATTTTGAAAAAAACTACTCTTTTCTTAAATCACAATTTCTCAGCTACCATTGAAGCTACAAAACTGAGGTTCGTATTATTGAAAAGAGGAAGAAATTTGCTTGAGTTCTCTAAAAAAATTTGTTTCTATATCACCATTAGTTTTTCATAAATTAGCGATAAAAAAAATGCAAATTAATGAAAAATTTGGGGTTTTTTAATCTGAAATTTATTTCAAAAACTAATGATGACAGAAAAACTTTTCAGACACGATCCCCCAACTTTTTAGTGACAAATTCATTTCCACCATCAAATTTCACCCAAAATGAATTAATTATGAGATAACGGCAAGAGAAAATACAAGAACAAAACTGGAAGCTTTCCGTATTACTATACATATACAGAAAAGTATATACAAAGTGCTTTCTGCATAATATTTCGCCACTTATCGCAGATATGTATATGATTTTGGTCATCTAGGATTTTTAATTGAAGCGGGTTGAGAGGGCGCATAGCCCTTTCTTCCCATGCTAGTATTTAAATAGAATTTAAAATTCCGTATACTAAAATCATTAAAATAAATATCTGAATCCAAATTTACCTCATTAACTCCAAAAAATCTTCAAAATATCAAAATATTAACGTTCTATCGTGTACTAGTAGTTTTATACAGTTCAACTGCGCATCCACACAAGTATTTTCTTAAAATTATTTTTCAGAATACTCTATATATCACTATTTTGAGATGAAATTGTGCATATACGTAGAAGAAATGTAACTTAAGATGATTATAATTATTATAACTTGCCTTTTGAAACTTTTTTCTTAAATTCTAGATGAACTAAAAAATGACTGAACAGGCTACATCGATAAACGATGTTGCATTAAAGTTTTTGCTGCACATAATGATGGGCGATTATTCGATAACAGATTATTTCAAGCAATCGATTTTATCATTTTGTACATACACCAACTTGCAAACTTAATTTTTGCAACACGCATTAATTTTGAGGTAGAATAGAAAACGTTTCTTCTGTAACCGTCAACAAGTACGATTTTTTTCATCTATTTCTGTTTTCTTTTATTAAAATTTTGTGATTCTTGTCCAAACCTCGATGATATTCGATTAATCAATTAATCAATTAATTTTACAAAAATAAATGAAGTAGCAAAAAATCGATTAGCTGATAAATAAAGGTAATCGATTAGTCAAACCAACCAATCGATTAGTGCGCATCATTGGCTTCACAGATGAAAAACAAAACATAGTTAACTGGCTGAAGAAAAAGAAAGAAGAAAAAAGACAGCAGAAGGAAAATAATGGTGATTTTAATAGGGTTTTTCGCACTTCTTCAATGATAACAAAGAATGAATGCACATTTTATATATAAATTGTTTGACTTGGGTTATACCTAGTGACGTATTTAACCATTACCAGCGGAATTCTAGACAAAAAAAAATTGCTTTTATTTAAAAATTTCCACTATGTACCAATCTTCTCTAATCGAAAAATTTTTGTTTTCATTTTCAAAACTGCCGGCATTTACTAAAATGTCAGGGGCGTTTGCAAAATGACAAATTTCTCATAAGGCCTACGGCATGTCCTACATATATTCATACGTAAGTGTTACAGGCAAAGTGTGAAATCATGAATTTCATGAAATAATGCGACAATGTTATTTTTCATCAGTTGCCATTCTAATTAGTTGGTAACTATAGCAAATGTTTGTGAAAATGGAAGATAAAAGACAAGTTATTTTCAAATTAAAAATTTTGAAATACAAAGTATCAAATTCATTAATACCAAATGAAGTTCAATTGAATTAATTGGAGACAAATATGATCCAAATCTCATTTTTGAAACACATCCAGCCCACAAATCTGATTTTGAAACACGAAAGAAGAACAGCCACTTGAATCACAACTATGCAGAGGTCCAGAAGAGTGAAGTACTTTAGACGCTAAGAAAGATGCAATTTGAAGAGTGACGGAAGAAGCCAAAACATAATTATTTCATCTTATTAATATTACAATGAATTGTTCATTTTATTTATCAGGTGTATTTATTTTTCATAATTTCGCACTCTGCTTCACTGATTCCAGGGCATGTATAAAATGCTGGGCCATTTCATCCAGTCAAATTGTTTTCAAATTTGTCTATAAAATCGCTATAGGAACTTCATAAAATACGCATTGCCTGGATGAATTTGGGCTTTCGGAACCAAACTTTTATTTGAATTTATGAAACAAAGAATTTACCAACCCCCACCCCCAAGTTTTTCGTGCGATCGAAATTAATATGTAGATTTTCAAAAAAAACATACATAAAAGAAACGCAGAAGAACAGTCACAGCAGAAGCGAAAATCCGAGAACGTTATTTCAAGTGCTTTCAAAAAACTGGCTACCTAATTTGTAGAAGAGTGACCCTGGAGCAAGAGAAGCTGAATAAACCACGTCCTCGAGACCCCGTGACTCTAAAATACGAAATTATGGCGACATCAAAGCCGTTCGTGAACTCGAAAAATTTGAGTACTTACGTAACTTACGACCAGTGAAACCTAACCAAATGAATAAATCAAAGATGAAGACGACCAAATGCCGGACAAAGAGTACAGAGCTCTCAGATAGACTCTTCTAAAGGCTAAACTGGCTCAAAGTAAAACTAAAACGAATTTCCCCTTTGCAAAAAACCCCACACTTGAACAAAAAAAGAATAAAATGGATTTTTCATTAATTCAAATAACTAGAGAGGTCCGAGGGGGCCTATGCCCCTTTTCACCACACACAGCATCGACCTTTCCCACTCCCATATTGTGTACAGAACAAAATCATCATTAATCCCAACTCCTAGGTGGCTTTGGGCGAACCAATAAAAGGATACATAGGAGAAAAAATACTTCCCCCAACAAAATGCATGAAAAATTTTTCTTTCTCCAGTGGGCGGACGAAATCAAAAATTGGTTGAGACTTCGGCTAAAATTAATGAAACTGTCTCCCAAAGGAAGGAGGGTGTCACAGTCGAGAAAAAACGATGATCATTGTCCAAAAAAAAAACAAAAAAAACAACGTAATTTAATATCACAAAAATTGCCGTTGCTGCCTCACCTGTGACTATAATAATAACTATCCGCATTTCATTGGCGGATTTAGGAAACACCTTTTAAATTTCCAGAAAGTCATATAAGTTCGTAATAATTCAATTATTATCAATAATGATCACAAGATTTTTTTAACACAAACAAAAAGTGTGTTTTTTTCAACTTCTGACACATAAGTCAGAAATGTCTGACGCCCCAAAGTGAGAAAGAATTGCTGCAATTTATTTCATACGGTGCATTTTTTTAAACAGCAGGAAGGAAACTAAGTCTGCATCGTGCGGGAGTAGGGCGCGATTATCGACTTTCACAAAATTTTTGGATTCGAGCTCTTGATTTCGAGTTTAATAAGACAATCAAGTTGACATAATAGAACAATTAAAGTAGCAGGGGCAAGTAAAAAAGCTCATTCAATTACCTGAATCAACAACTATATTAAATTTCAAAACCATTATCAAGATTTGTGTCAGTTAAAAGGTAAAGGAGAATTTCTTGTCAGTCTAAGAGATATCCAGTTTTTCCCCCAAATTAACCTCTAAGTAGCCACAAAATGGAAAGTAGTGATAGTTGAATTCATTTAACATACTTAGTCGTACTAATATATGGACCAAATCTTCACCCTTTAAAATCCCATCTATATGATGAAACGGGGCCAAAAATACGCAAATTTTCAAAATTTTATATAATCAAAAACTTGCATTTCTGGAATCATCAGAGGTTGTCCAGGGTTACCCTTTGAATATTTCATTTATCTCATGGGTATGTAACACCGTACATGAAACAACTCAGTTAAACAAATGTAAGAAAATCTGAAAATAACTTGAAAATCCGTTTTAGCTTTTACATAATCCATCCAGATTGGAAAAAATCCATTTCTAAACATAGTTCCATATCATCATAGACAGTAATCACAGTACAACACATGTACAAATTGGATTTTGAATAAAGGTTTTCTAGACCCGCAACTGCACCTGAATCAAAGTTCCATATTGTGAAAAAAAAAAAGAAGGAAAGTACATTGTTCCATATTAGTGTTTATAGTCTGAAGATCAAAAACTATAAAACTATGCAAGACTTTATTATCAATATTACCCGAACTGGAAATTATATAGTTTCTTATCATAAATCAAAATAAAACTTCACCCTTAAATACAGAATGAAGATTTGTGGCTACGTAGAGGTTAAGGTAAAACGGCGCAAACAGGACGAATTTTCCTCCACAAAGAATACTACAACAATTTTAAAATGCGACGACGAAGCGACGTTTTTTTAATAGTGTGGCATTGTAAGGGAAAAAAGGGAAAAACTGCATACAAATAAAAAAAAAATATGAGTAAAAATAGACACATAAAATACTCTTTAATAAAGTTAAAACTTCGTTTTTTGTTTTTTTTCCTCCAAAAATAGTTTTGTTCGGTGCACATCCTTTCGTTCATTCGGTTCACTTTATGGCTTACAGATTTTTTTCGCTTTTAGAACTTTCTGAAGAAATTTGCAACAATAAAGGAATTAGTTATTTACGAATTTGCTATTGCAATTGTTTTATGGACAGCCCCCCTTTCTAACCGCCATCTTCAGCACTCATGTTTGCTCGTTTGGGTTTATACGAAGAGTGCAAACGAAGTCGTAAACATTACGACTCGATTCGTTTACAAGATTTATAAGGCATAATTACCGGCATATTTACGCACATACAGGATGTCTTCACTGTGTTACAGAGGTGAAATGTTTCTCACAAGGTAGATAAAGCGATTGTACACTGGCGTAGCAATGGTTGCCAACTTGAATCAGAGGGGTTGCGAAAATCTTCGAATTCACCGTTCAATTTCCTTTTATTGTAACTTTTTCCCCGCTGCCCGCTAACTCAAGATGGAAGCAGGGATGAGGTGTAGGTATAGTCTATCTCAAATAAGAACGACGTGACGTCATAGAAACGTTCACAATTCAAACTGACATAAAGCGCAAAAACGTATTTGTAAAAACCAATTTTGGATGCAGCCTTGGTTGAGTAGGTTAAATCTCTAATTCTTCCTGTCCTCCGCTGGTCCATCCGCTCATACGACGTCAGGTCTTTCTTATTTGAAATTCAATATATGTAGAAACTAGGGATCTGCAAGAGTAGGAACACAATTATAGCCCATACATAGCCTATCGTATCGGAACGCAATTCTTGCAAATATCCCAGCACAGATCTTAGTGCGTAAGCTACTCAATGATCGTAAGGAAAAAATGTATCAACTGGTAAACATATAACTTTGGGGGTTACGCAATTACCGATATATTCGATATTACTGGGAAATGAATAAAGGGAAGAAGGCTGATAAGATAAACCAGTTTTTGGGGTTCATACTCTATAGTACATAGGTACTCTGTACACTTACACAGAATAAACGTGTTTTCTTACTGGTTTCATCCCATAATAGAGAAACTAAAGGAAGGAACATTTTCGGATCCAAAAGCTGCTTTACCCAAAGTCCGATACATATTGTTCTATTTTGATTATTACGACAAATTTTAATAAATTAAATTAAAATCGAGTTTTTAAAAAATACACTTTTGGCGAAAGAGGAAATAAAATTTCTCACATTTTTTCCGAGACAGAAACAAACAAAAATTGAAAAAACTACTGATAAAAACGGATATAAGTGTATTTGTGCGTGCGTCGCAACATGTGAAAGCAACGCTGAAGTTGGTCATCTGGTGTACTTCAACAAACTGTGTGAGTAGAATAAAAGCGCATAAAAATGAATTTCATACAGTTTGTGTGGAATATTTAAGAGTGAAAATGGGATATTTTTCATGTATTTTCATTTTTCTAATATTTTTGTAATGACGCTGGGTAATGGCTCCATTGGCGCGAATTCCGGGGCTCCTCGGGTCTGCCAACAACTCTACACCATTTTTTGGGGGAAAATCACCCCATCAAATTTCCCCCAACCACACTGATTTTTGTACTTTTTTTAAACTCATGTAAATTTCCCTTTGAAAATTAAAAGTTTATGGACTAAATGAAAATGATCGTACTTAGTGGTTTGATTGAACGGTGGCTGGAGGAGCGAGAATCAGAAGCATAAAGATATTTCTTCGGCTTTACCCTCACCTAATAAAGGAACATCCTGTATAAGTATGTACGTACTGAGCAATAGAATAAAAAATGTTTTAATTTTTTTAATTTTTTTAATTTTTTTAATTTTTTTTAGTTTTTATCTCTAAACGTGAGTGAATACTGGATACGAAGTTTCACGTTTCCCAAATTATAGTCTTTGAAACTGTTAAAAAAAAAGAAAGAAGAGAAAACATTTTCAATGTCACCATAAAGTCTGTCTCATCTTTTCGACGTTCAAGCTATATTCGTCATCCGCGACGCAAAAAAATTAAGTCTTCCAGGAATCATATTTATAGGAACGGCTATAACTTAAAATATTCTTCGTTCGGTTTTATGCATTTTTTTTTGGATGCGAAATGCGAATGTCACCAAGCAAAGCAAACCTACATATATATTTACTTTCAGATGGTTCCAACAGCGACATAAGTGATCTACTATTTGCACGTTAACCTATCATAAATTTGGTGAGAAGCAAGTCAATTTTGTCTTAAAATAATTGTTAATGAACGCGTAGATCTTACATCGCAAAAGCGATTATGAACGAGAATTTGCCAAACAACAGGTAAGTACTCTGCAAACCAAGAATTCAAGATACAATTTTCTGTTCATCATCTTACTCGATACTAATGTAGAGGTGAGCCACATAAATTGGTTGAAATTGTAATGCATACGAGACGGCTCATTGTCTGTCTGTCTGTTTGTCTGTCTCTGTCTCTGTCTCTGTCTCTGTCTCTCTCTCCACTTTTTTTCTTGTATTATTAAATAAAATGTTAGCATACGTCTCCCTCCATATCTGACCCTGCTGAGAAGGATTTTAATTTACGTAAAAAATTAAATAAATAAACAAATAGACAAATAAATAAATATATATTTTTAGTGTGTTGAGAAGAGATCTAACGGTGTGGTATTTTTGTCTAATGCTCTCACGGTCAGTGATTAGCTTAATGACCACAATCAGAACAGTGAATCATATATTTTAGCTACTGATAAAATATAAAGCCTTTTCAAAGATCCACTTTGTAAATTAAGCATGAAATAAATTTCGTGAAATCCAATTAAACTACTTCCTTTCCACCAAAATTTCCAAATAGTTGAATAATTAAGTCGGAAATTATGAGAATCGGCGATGATTCAGCAAATGAAAGTTTTTTAGTATACTTTCCAGGAATATTTGATTCAATCGCAAGACTCCTAATGGAACATTCGAATAAAGTGGATAGGATTTAAATGAGGCTTTATTTCAAAAAAAATTTCGATACCGACGTCAGCTATATTACAAAATATGGTAGCTTTTGAATAAACGATAAGTAATTAATGAAATAATTATTAGTACTCAATTTAAATTCATTAATGCAAGAAGAAAAAAATAACTCGGAATGAAATTAATTCAAGTTTTATGATGAAGGGAGTCGAGAAAATACAAAGAGTATCAATCATGTGCTGTTGAGACTTCATTTTTCGGGAACAGTGGGAAAATTCACAGTGTTGAATGAAAAAAAAAATTAAGTATGCTCATTGATCCAAAGTGCGCTTCTCGACTTACCCCCATATTTTACTACATACAGAAAACTCTGGCTCTACCACCTATAACTACCATTCCCAGCAACAAGACTAGTCTCACTCCCCCAACCATCTCCAGCACTAGCACCACAGATACCTACTTCAATTTTATACGCTTTTATTCTACTCACTCAATTTGTTGAAGTACACCGGATGACCAACTTCAGCGCTGTTTTCACGTGTTGCGACACACTTACACATACACTTATATCAGTTGTTTTTTCAATTTTTGTTTGTTTCTGTCTCGGAAAAAGAGTAAGAAATTTTATTTTCTCTTTCACCGTTATTTTCTTCTTCAAATTATAAAAGCTTATTTTTTAAAAACTCGTTTTTAACCTAACTTATTATTCCTGCTGTTATTTTCGATGCCAGAGCTGGTTACACCATCTTTTCCAGCACTAAAGCTAATTCTATCCCCTCTGTAATCTACTGCACTGACATTGACCATTTCTACTTCGTCATCTCCAAACTAGTTCCACCTCTTATCGTCTCCAATAATCAAGTGAATGATGCGAATATTCAAAATATTTTGGCTTCTCAGCTCAAGAATTGTACTTTGTCAGTTCAAATTAAAGGATACATTAAATGCGCACTACACAAACACACACAGAAATATGGAGAAAGAGACACGCTGAAGATGTTATGAATATCACGTAATTACATACATACATATACATTTAGAAAAAGTGGTTGTTATGCCTCTAACCCTGATGAACATAGACACATGACAAAATAAGTTAACTCAATTTCGTTTACTTTTCTTTATTCATTTTAGTCACATCAATTACGTTACAAATTAAATACTTATACACTTTCATAACTATAACATACCTACCCTATTTATGTTCTACCACTACCAGGGCAAACTACTAACAAGCTTGTGCCAGCGGTGTTTTTAGACTTATCGGAAAAAGACAGGTAGCTACTGCTCTTCAGTCTGTAAGAATGGCAAGTGAAGTCCTGGTTTAAACCAAATTTCCAGGTCGCTTCATTTTGTTGCCTAAATTGCTTATTCAGTCAAAATGTACTTGTTGTATTGTCCTTTAATGTGCTGACAAATATGCTGACTTTAGTGTTTGTCTTCATATTTATTAGCTATCAATAAGTAGAACATATTTGGATGTAACAGTGAATATTTCACTAGAAATATTTGCTGTTATTTGTTTTAAAATATTTAGGTTA
>WOFM01000249.1:13746-247349 GCA_011428145.1 Ericerus pela
AATAAAATGAATATCAAATAGAAAAAAAATACTTAGTATACAGATACAATGGGTTATGAGGAAATTTACAACAACAAAATCGGTCTGATTTTCTTCATGCATGTTGATGTTTCAAGGTTCCCTTCTAATTCGTTTCGAAAATTTGTTTTTAATTGGGAAGGGGAGAGATTCTCGAATTTTTGGCCTACTCTAATTTAATCCAGTCAAATGAGAACAAAAAAATACTTTCATTCGAACAAATTAGAAAATTTTTCATTTTTTCACTAATAGGCTTGCCATCTAAAATAACATACTTAAAGTCACACTCCGCCACTGTAAGTGTCCACAGATATGGGAGTGAAAATTCCCCCCAAACGGTTTTTATAGTTTATTTCAACAAATATTGATATTTTCAAACAAATAACACAGTATGAAAATGTTTGGCACCAAATTTCCTTCAGAAAAGATCATATTCATTTTTTGCCTCTGACATACCCCTCCCCTGCCAAATGAGAGTGAAAGATGGTACTTTTTCATCATGAACGAGAACACAGTTTTTATAATGACGCGATATCTTCAACTTATAATGACTCAATACTCACAGTACATTTATTTTCGTATGGGAATCAAAATGGAAGGCAAGGGGGTTTCTTGCCATCAGTTTTTTTTTTTCACCAGCTAAAATGAAAAATTGTGAATAAAAAATGAGAAATATTTTTAAAAAATTCTTCTGTTTTCAAGTTTTTTCAGGACCAGAATGGGCCTCCTATTTTACCCAGGACCTTTATAGAACATACTTAAATCTTCCACCCCTTTCGTCAAATCTGAAATAAATTATCAACACAACATTTTTAAATATTCCTCTATTTTTTATCCTACTCTTTGTAATTTCAACCATAAAAAAATGGGGGAACTTGCCATGCAAAAATGAATGCATTGTGAGTATTGTTTCATTATGAATTGAAATTATTGCGTCAATGTAACAACTGTAGTCACGCTTTCTATGCACAATGAAAAGGTACAATCTTTTGCGCTCATTTGGCAGGAGAGGGGATGTCAAATAACTAAAATATATATAACATTTTTTACAGGGAATTTAGGGCTAAACATATTCATACTGTACTACTGTTTTGAAAATTACTGAAGTTGGCGTTAATTGAAAAGTTTTATCCTAAAATTTGACAAGATTGACTTATAATTAAAGTCTGCATGGTAAGAAGAAAAAAAAGCGCCGACTTCAATAATTTCAGTCCCTAAATCTACATCTTGCTGGGGAAGTTTTAAAAGGATTATTTTTCCCTTTTTATTGCATTTTTTATATTGTTTTTTTGAAGTCGGTTCTATTTTTTGAAAAAAATTATTAATTCACCATAATGCATTTTCATTTCATTTTAATTCCAGTAAATTTTACTGGAGAAATTTTAAAAGAATTATTTTCACTTTTTAGAACATTTTTCTTCGTGTTTTATTTTCCGAACTGACTGGTTAGTAAAGAAATCAAATCTATTCTATTTTGAATAATTAAAAAATTGTAATATACTATATAAGATAACTGTTCATCTGTTCCTTTTTTTTTTAAATACGAAAAAATTACAATCCTAAATTATTAATCAGTAGCTATGGGCTTTAAGAAACGTATTTACGATAAGGGGTTGCACATATTTCCAACTTCAACACATTAAATTTTTGCAGAAAGTGAAGAAAAATACTATTTTTCAAGGTTTCAATAGTGGTTGCACTGATTGACATCTCAACTGCTTTTCAAAGTTACATATGGATACCTCAGTGCAAGAAGTACATTATCCCTAAAAATGAATTACATAATGATTCTTAAAGGAAATTTCACACTCTTTTCAATGGTCACACTGGTTTTTCAACCCAACTACTTTATTAGTAATTTTTTTATAATCGAAGATTGGGTATTTTATAAAAAAGTTATTAAGTTCAGATTTTGTTATGAAAGAGTTACTAAATGCACTACTTTTGAAAGAAGTTACGAAGTCTTATCACATTCTCAGTTTTCATAATTTTATATAGGTACTTTTTTTTCGATCTTTGTCGCAGTATTAAAGTTATTAATTAAATATTAACACTTTTTAATGCAATAAAAGAATTAATAATAACTAACATCGATGAAATTAACGTAGAAATTAAAATGAATAAAAAAGAAAATGAAGAATTTACTAGAAAGTGCAGTAATATTTTTTATTTGTCCAACAGATATTATTTAAACAATTTATGCACATATTAATACCACAGAAACATATTCTTACTTTGAAGAAACAACAATAAATTTAGGTAAAAAAAGAGAAAAAAATGCCTCGAGATTGGAAAAAAGATTTTGAGAAAATGAAGAGAATTAAAGAGAATTGTAAATCATATTAACTTTTTTAGAGCAATATCATTTTTGCTCGTCTGATTTCTACTACTTTGAATGTTGAAGGTGAAAACATAAAACGTGCGATTGAAACAATCAGGAACTGCAGATGCAAATGCTCAGAAAAATTAACCGAAAACAAACAGAAGATTTTAAATGGCATCTATCGAAACTTTAATACTCACATGGAACGAACACTGTTTCTGCAAGGATGTCTTCGTGCGGAGGAGAAATCATAGCCACAAAAAAGTATCAAAGGAATCTTTCAATTGCGTCCTTGAATTTCTGTCTAGTTAGCCGTGTAAAGAAACCACTACTGTCGAGAAAATAATGTGTCTAGAGAATACCTATCTAATGAGCTAAATATTACCCGTCTTCATCAGAAATTTTGCTCTGACTACCCAGCTTTTGCAGTATCTGATTACAAATTTCGATATATATTCACTTATGAATATAACTATTCTTTTGGTTTACCTAGAAAATATATATGTAATAAGTGTACCAAATTTGAGGCAGATATTACATCGGCAAAATGGAGAAATTATTTGAGAAAGAAGCCAAATTGATAGGTACCTACTTCTTTGATCGGCTACAGATCACTGGAAATCAAAAATTCTCCTACGTTCTTTCTATCTTTTTTGGCTTCCAAAAAACCTTCAAATTGTCAGTCACAAATGTAACTGATGGGTATAATCGACGTCAGTTACGGCTTCACAACTTTGGAATTCATAATCTTATTTCGGGACAAGCTCATATGTATCTGTGTACAGAGAACTATGGAAGAAAATCACCGAATGAAGTGATATCTTGCTTGGTTGACTTTATTCGGAACAACAAATTAGAAAACCTACGAAAATTATTCATTTTCTGCGACAACTGTTACTCTCAGAATAAGAACCGACTTATATTTGTCCACTTACAACAACTTTGCCAGAACGAGATTTTCGATGAAATCGAGATAACATATCCTTTATCTGGACATTCTATGATGCAAATTGATTCAGATTTTGATATTATTGAGCATCGTAAAATGAAATATAAAAAAATTTATGATCCAGAAACATACGTGAAGATTATTACACAGCGTAAAACAGACAAGAAGTTTGAAATTCATTTTGTCAGCCACAACCTTGGTCCTTGTGATAATGGTATGAGAGAACTGTAGAAGTAAAAGATTACAAATTATATTATATGAGAAATATATTTCAACGGCTGCAAGCGGCATGGCTGATGTAAGAACAATTAAATTTGCTAAAAATAAAATGCCTCAAGTTAGACGATCATACAATGGCCCCTTCTCTACATTCAATTTATGCAAACCTAAAGAAAAAGTCAACATTATTGTTGAAGAACCTTCAAAAGCAGACAGCAAAATTCCAGTAAGGCAAAAAAAATTATAAGATATCGAACATCTTCTTTAACTTGTTCCAGCCGATAGAAAAGTTTCTATTACGTTACCCAGTCTGTTTAATAAGGTAAAGGAAAAAAATAATTGAGTTGTTATATGAAGAGGAGGACTCATACACTAAATTAGAATTGGACTGAGCCCTTTTCTTTATCCAACTTATTACTAATTCCAAATTTATTTTACTTTTTAATATCTTATCACCTCTGAATTAAATGTTACGAAGTAGTATAATTTTTATTTTAGAAGTTACCAAGTGTGAAATTATTTAATAAAAAGTCACGAAGTTAACATCCTCGTTTCTCAATTATATTGTAATAAGATTATCAGTTGAAAAAAGAAAGGGTGAATAGTTTCGTATGCAGCCAATAACCTTATCATTAAAAAGAATCAACTAGCGCCACTGTAATGTAAGTGGTATTAACAGTAGAAGTTTATAGAGTTTGTTTTTTGTCTCCCGTGAAATGGAAAAACTGTACTTGGCAACTTCTTGCGCTGAGGTATCCATTCTGCTTCATTTCATTCATTTCGCAACATTGAAAAGCAGTTGAGATTTTAATCTGTGCAACTATCCCGCGCCCTTTGACACCATTTAGCAACCTATACAACAACCGCTCTTGCAACCTTGTAAGACAGTTTTTTTTTTTCCTCAAAAACTAGTTGCAAATTTCCAGTAGGGATATACGTATTATTAATTTCAGCTTTCGAAGTTTGAATTTTCTTTGAGTCATAAAACAAAAAAAGTACTGGTTTCTAACCGTAGGTTTTTCCATGAGATCAATTTTAAGAAGTAAATTTTTAAAGAAATCCTGTTTAAAAATGAAATACCATCGACAAGCGCAGTTCATTTCTCGGGAAAAAATTAATTTGAAAATTTTCACTGCGATCAAATATTGCGTAATTTTTATTTTTAAACAATAAATCAGATCATTTTTCTCGATTCAATTTGAGTTTAAAGTACACTAGTTTAAAAAGAGATCTACAACCCTTTCTCGATTGGTATAATCAGATTTGTTGTACCACCAACTGTTTCCGAGTTATCAAGAAGTTTATGATGTTAAAAATTGGGCAGGCTAATGTAAAAAGAAAAAAAAAAGCTTTGAAATTTCTACAAAACGGCTGAAAATGCGAAAATTAAGTAGTCAAGAAGACAACATTTTCTTTCTTGATAAATGACGTTTGGTATAAAATCATACAAACCAAGTTTTGAAATTTTAACCTTCACATCCTGCACATGTGAAACAAATATGAAGAACTAATTTACATAAAAGTTTTCTTCTTACATTCTTCTTTTTTCTTCTTTTATTTTTTAAGAAAGAAAGAAAATTAAAAAAACACTGCAGCAGCAGCAGCGCCGTTAGAAAAAGCAGGTTTTCAAAAATGGATTGTATTAAATTTTTTAAGCTGTTGGCCTTAAACTACACAGTTTAAAACCATCATCCTTTTCAAAATCGAAACAAAAATGTACGTTGCATCAGTACCGTCCGTCCGATCCGTACAAAAATTAGTAACATATTACAGTAGATAAATAAAATAAACAAAAAATATTATAGTAAATAGTTGTTCCAAATTTCGAAGTTATTGGTGCCTAAACTAAACATTTTAGAGCTAAAATAAAAACTAAAATAGAGCTACTAGAAGTACTTTATGGACGACCAGCAACAAAATCAATAGGACAGGTCTTTGGCTTAGAAGTAGTGAGGTTCCTACTAAATTTCGTGACTATTGGACAAAAATTGTGACAATACCGTGGTAAAAAGAAAAGTGAATAAAGGCTATACAATTATGTAGTACCCTGATTCACCGAGCATTGCTCGGATGTGGAAATTAGAAAAAATTTTATCAATTTAATTCAAGCTGGGGAATTTTATGAATATATTTTTATAACAAATCTCGATTCTCGAAAATAAAATTAAAGACTGCACCTACAAACTCATTACTTTATTAGTCTTAAATCATAATAATCATACGCAGCCTAGGCCTACCAAAATTCGCTAATAAAACCTTACCTATCCGTCAGCCAGGCAAATTTTTCATCATTCATTGTTATCGCTTACTGCGCTGATGGATAAATTGAGAGGCTCATATTTCTGTTCAACGAATTTTCTCAAACTTGAAACCTATCTAGATACTTTTTTTGTACCAAAAAACACATTTCCTGTAAATTTCAGGAATATTGTTAGCCTAGTTCTTGAGAACGCCGTTACATATATGTATATATGTAAAAAGAACACTCTTCTTTTTCAAATGACTACAATTTCGTATGTTACTCTCGTTCTTTCATGAATTCGTAATGTTTATTTTTGTTTGACCCACATAAAGAAATCGACACTATTCGACTATCTAATATTTACCATTCCGATCTTATTATCTTTAAGTTACATCATTTCATGTATTATCGACTCGACCATCCTTTGTTAAATGATATCATTTTTGACCATACTCAACATGACTATTTTCCTTTTATAACGAACGTTGATTTCATTTATCAAATTCATTCGTTCATTCATTCGTCTGTTAATTGCCGTTTCAGAAAGACAGATAAAACCTAGTTGTATTTTCGTTCGTTTCTTTGTGTATAATAATCTTGAATTTTCTAATTTCACTACCGTTTTTAATCGTGTCAATAAACTCTGCTTTTAATTACGAGTTCATGAAACTTTATTTACGTGCAAATTAGATCGAGTGGAATACCCGGAAACGAACTTACATATATATACCTACATACATACATACATAAATACAATTACTGCTCGTTCTATAGTATAGGATATGTCACTATCAATATGATGAATCTAGGTAGGTATTTTTGAAATTCAGGGCATTATGTTGGCGTGCAGTGAAAATTTTTCATGATTCTAGGCGCTATTCTGGTTCATTAATTTTTTTAAAATTTAGCAGACTTATTCAACTTGCTAATCAAAATATTTCTAACCGATTAGAAAATGGAATTTCAAATCAATGATATCAATAATATCGTGATATAAAATAATAAATATAATTTTAACGATATAAGTAACAATATATTTTAGGTTTTTAAAGTTCCAACACTTAATTAAATTTTCAATATTATCAATTATTAAATAATTAAAAGCATCCTCATGTTCATCATCGTATTTCATAGAATAACTTTTACTTTTTTTCGGAACCTATTCACCAAGCAAAGATGGGATAATCTACATTTTTTGAGAAAAAAAAAACACTTCTTTTTTCGGTTTCAACTTTTTTATCCGAGTATATGGAAAGAAAATTTTTGAAAAAAAAGTTACAGAGGCGCACTTTTTATCGTGTCTAACATAGCTATTGACCTGGCATTATTGACAATGACCTATTTATTACATTAACCGTAACATATATTGTATGTATATGAATTTCAACGAATAGTTCCAAAATTTTCTTGATGTCATAAAACGGAAAATGTAACCACCGACATCTCTACGGGCTAATACCGGATCAAAATTAATAATTAGATTTCCATACAAAACCTTTAACTATATATTACTGGATCAGTAAAGCTCCATAAGCCAATTATACTTTGTAACGTCAATATATGGCAACATAAAAGTAGACAACCAGCGAGTACTCGGTGCGTACTTTCGATGTTTTGCTCGAGTTCACCAATTTAGAATACATTTGACAAAGGTCATCCTTTCAAGTCCACAAGTATAGCGTACATAAAGGTAGTTAAAAATACGTCATGTGATCCACAGTGGTTGCCCATTTAGCGCCGGCATGCCTAACCAGAAATCATTCTTCTTTACTGGTGCAGTACTAAAAAATCAAAGTAGAAAATCTAGATACTTAAACAGGAGTAATTTATTCGACAACTCGCAACAATAATATAGTGTTTTCAAAGACTGCAAATATAGCTACTTGAAGCTATTAGAAATCAAATTAAACTTCCAATATACCTGAAACTTCGTAACACTCAAAATCTCAAGTACTACATACGGTATTAAAAATAAGAGGAGAAAATGCAAAACATTATTGAACGTTATAAGCTGTAAAAAAATTAATTCACGACGATAAGCAAAGGATAAAAGGAAGTAGATGAAATCTTTAATCATTTGTACGATGCTGCCGGGTACTGAAAGTTGCCTTCGCTTCGGGTCGTAAGAGTTTTTTATAACATAAAAAATTAGCCCTAAGCTTCGATGGGGATAAACAATTTTTCGAAGTTTTGAGTATCTTATTTTTCGTATTAACAGCTCTAAAAGATTAACATAATAGGGGAAGAAAAAGTATTAATTCACAAATTCTTTTCTCTTCCTTCTTCTCCCTTTTTTACGCCATTAATATGCGAGAGACAGGCATGGTCATGAAAAATTTTCGAAACTATATTAAAAGTGAAAATTACTGGAGACGAAGGGAGCAACAAAAACGTGACGTTCCAAAACAATATTAATATCCGAAATTTTTCTTTTCATAAAACCGTGAGCGACGGAGGTTGAGACGAGAGAATAACAAAAAATAAATAAAATAAAATAAAATAAAATAAATCCAGGCTAATATAGAGGCTTTTACAAGATAAGAGATGAAGTCATTGAACATTAAAAAATGATTAATGCAAATTTCGTAGGTAATTTTTTCCTGGATATAAAGTTAAAACCGCAATAAGCCATAGACGTCAGTCAAAATAAAATTGAATTTTTTTCCTTTCTTTTTCGCTATTAGTAGCTCATTTTCCTATGTATGTCTATTTCTGGAGGATTATTACGACAATTGCACATTAATTTGTTCCTTTTTGTTTTTGATTAACAGAAATAAAATATTTCATGAACTTGCTGTCCGCTCCGAATGGTGTCAGCTTCAATTGGTCCACTTGCAAAGAGTAGTCAGACCCTTTACACAGAATGCGTAATAAAATGAGTCTCGCTCCTCTTTATTTTCCCTGCCTGTCTTATTCTTTTCCTCTTCCGTTTATTCCCCATCACCTTCAGACCTCATATCTTTTATCGCTCTCCCTCTCCTTATCCTCCCTTCACACTCATCATCTCAGACTGTCATTACAAACAAAAAGTAACTAACCTACCAGTCCCTCCATCTCGTTCTTTATAGTCTTGAGCTCCGGTAGACAAAATCGGTTTTTAAAAAGTACAAAATTACTTACTAAAAAATTAGAAATAGATCGTAATATTCATGATTATATAAAATTCTGTAACTTTTGACCTTTTTAAAAAACAGTTACCTCTTTGACCCTTTTAAAAACAATTACTTCTTTCAAAATCGAAACAAAAATGAATTTTTTGGAAGTATCTTTCAGCCGATCCGCACCAGAGCATTTGCAACAAATTATAGAAAATATTTTATTTTTAATAAATTTTGTAGTTACTGGTTCAAAATCAGCACTTTATACCCAAAATAATATCAAAAATAGCTATACTTTAAGTAGAATCCAGCCGATCTGCACAAAAATTAGGGACATACTAGAATAGGTTATAACAAGTATTTATTCTGAATTTCGTAGATATTGGTACAAAATAAAGTATCTTATAACCAAAATAAAAAAACAAAAATAAAGGTACTGGAAGTACCGTCCGGATTTTCCTCGTGTATTGAAACGAAAAACGTACTTACTCCCAATCCCAAGTTGTTTTGTGACACTAAGATTAATAAATAGATTTAAATAAAAAATCTACTTAAAAATAATTAGAATGATGCCTAGATCCACAAAGTTCTTAGGATTCTTTGGAATTACAGAAGTCATTTTTCCAACAGCAGAAAAAATAACTGGGTACCTTATAATACACATCTAAAAAATATACATTTTCAAGCATCCAAAGTGTGTAAAGAGGCAAATTTCTGTACAGAGCTAAAAATTATCAAAGAATTTGCGTATGCATCTTACAAAATAATTCATATTTTGAATTCCGCAGATGTACACTTTTGATTTTGCAGCAATTACTTATCTACTTTTCGCACTCATATCACAAAACTATTCTTGCCATCCCAAATCTCAACTTCTACAATGTATACACAAAAATATGGTTAGAGGATGGAGCATTTTCATGATTCACCCAGGAAACCACCACCATTGAATGTATACATTCTAAAAGATCTTGTTTTGTTCGAAACCAAATACACAAAATTTCCAATTTATATAAGACTTCATTAGGTTCAGAGAATGGCACAGACGATGAGTCCTATGCAACATCCTCCTCCATCTCCAACTTGGAACTCTTCACAAATCAACTCAGTTACTGAGTCATTTATCTTAAATTAACCTATATAACTTCAAGTTATACACGCAGAATGAACGTAATTCCCTTTTTCAGCTCTATATCATCGCACTTTTTACTCATTAATTGGCTTTCAAATAAATCAATCAAAAGCTAATTATTCGAAAAACCAATCTATAATGGCCTGCTGAAAGTCTATTTTTTCTCTAACTCTTATTCATACTAACTTCGGCGATCAATTCATCTCGGATTGAATTACTCATTTAGCTAAACACTAATCATATCCGAACTCATCAAGATCATAATTTCGAACTTGTAGAAACTGAAATCGGTTATTTTGAATTAATTCCCACAAAAAACTCCACCCACATTTTCACTTCAACATCCCAACTCGCAACCACCTGAAAGTTACATTCGCCTATACCTCAAAAGATATATACTCGAAACCTGCATTTTTCGTTCCTTTTCTTTTTTCTTTTTTTCTTTTTTTTATCAGATCAATCCACACATTTCCAGTCACTAACAAACAAACTCATACGAAGAGCCAAATTACAAATTAAGCCACGATTAAAGATTCGTTTTTTTCAAATTCTTCCATTTTTTCTCCAGTTGTAAGTATGAATTCAATATTTCTCACCAGTATAAGAGGGATTTATCCATAACGAAACGAATCTTTCTGATTAACCAGATTAACTGAAATCGGTGGGACTTGCAGTTCAGTTCTTTTGTTGGTTAAACTTTTAATAGCTGAAGTAAGTTTTTTTTCGATCGTCATCATCATGGTTAACGCGACGATCATTTTTGTTACGGTTTGCTGACTCTGCAATGAATCCAACATGTTCCCAGTTCTACTTTGAATTTTCGGTTCCAATTTGCGACTACCAATCTGTTATACCTATAACTCAACTGCTGCAATACTTGAAAACCACTACTTCAATCGACATTTGAAAACGTAAACACTCATGCAAATAAAACTCAACTTGAACTGTGACTCAAAAATTAATGAAAATTCAAGAATTCTGGGTCCATTTTCTCTCTGAGACATTCAGCTGGCCTCACTCTCCTTTTTGACCTCGTCTAACACGTATATTAGCATTATACACAGTTTCTTTGATCAAAAAACAAATGTCTACGCACTAAAAATGTTAATGTTTCTAGCTTTAGGTATAGATATGGCACGTGTAAAATTCCGAATTCTTTTTAGCTAAGAATATAATTTATTTCGAACATTACCAAATCAACGTTATACGTGGAGGGTAAAATTTACATTTATCTGAAAAAATTTTCGCCACAACTTGTAAATTGTAACTTAAATACGTTTTATTAACTCCCTCATGCAAAATATTCAAGATTTCTGCACCGATATAACCGACGAAATTTTACAATAAAAAATAACGTGAGCCAATTTACGAAAGTCATTTCAACTTTGTTTGAAAGTAAAAAAGGCGAAGCCGACGAAAAAATTTAATCCTACGAATGCGCAAAAAAAAACCTCAGACAACAAAATAACTTATTAAACGAATTGTAGGTCTTTCAAGTAAAATGTAAACACGCTGGAAGAGCATGATTGAAATGGTTTTTGGCACAGACATTTCTTCGAAAAATCTTCCATCATCTGAATTCATAACTGATTTACAGCGCGAATTTTTTCGGCCAGAAAGACGTAACAACTCTTCAAACCAATTTCCCTTTTACTAACCACCCTGTCACAGAACTTTATTTCTTACATTCGAAAGCAGGAAAATAACATACTGTCCAACAGGGGCGAAAAATAGGGAATTTCCTCACTTGTTACACACTAAATTTTTTGCAACTCATGAGTACGAAATGCTCTATTTGAACCAGTAGACAATAAAACGGGAAAAAATGGCGAAAACGATAAAACCAGAAGAAACGTAACATAAGAGGGAAAAAAGGTGCGAAAAATTTTTTCTCAAATAGTTATAGAAAAATAAAATAGAAACCTCTCCACCATTTAAAGAAAATTATTGTTCCATTAGAGTTTTACATTAATTTTCAGTGCGTAGGTAAGTACATTATTTTAAAGAAATGAACAGAAGTAAACAAACACAGTAAAAAAATAATAATGGAAAGTCTAGATTTAAAGGTGTGTGAAAAAGAGATTCAGAAATTCAGGCATATGTAAGTATGTTTCAGAAGTCAAAAAGTGGGTAGAAATGTTGATAAGGAACCAAAAAGGAGAGCGAAGAGTAAATGAGAACTTCAGGTTCTAAAATTGGCCACTTTCCGCACGCCATAGTAAGCCTCGAATAGTTATTTGTGATACAAGTGTATAAAGTAGGTGATTTTGATCAGAGTGTAATGCAAATCACACGAACATCAATCACCTACTATATACACGTGTGTCTCACACACTATTTTTTGCAACACCTCTCGCTACATTCGCTACATAAAAAAAATGAAAATAGGAAACATATAAGCGCAAATTATCTGCATCTTACAATGAAACCTTGTGGCGTACTGTTTACGGCGTTGGCCTTTCAAAGCTGAAGTCAGAGGTTCAAATTTACGAAGAAAAAAAACTTTTACGGGAAAAAAAATTAAAAAAAAATTGTTTAAGAAAATGAAAGAAAAATAACAATGTAGTCCTAGGTACAGTAGTAAGACCAGCGTATAAAATGATGCATGCGCCCAAGGCGATGTATAAATTAAATACCGATGTATAAAGTAATTACTTTATACATCGGTCCTAAATGGTTCTAAAATTGCCTGCTCTTTATACATCGTCAAGGTGCGTATAAAAATGGAGTTTATAAATAGGAGTTGCAAAAAATAAATTATTTCCGATCCCAGATTACAAAATAGTATATTGTCTAACTGGAGTGGAAAGTAGGCAATTTCGTAAGTGTGAAGTTTGCATGAGCCATGGGCGAGGGCGGAAAACTTCATAGAGAGAGAAATTGCATTTCCGCGTTTGTTATACACGACACGTTTCGTGACAAATAAACGGAATATCGGTGGGCGGTAAGAACGTAATAAAAGAGAAAAAATTAGAGAACTACAAAAAAAAAGTGGAAAAACAAAGAAAAACCAAGACATCGAAAGAAAGGTGCGATAATAGGAAGGTAATCTACAATAAATAATATAAGAAAACAGAATGCTCGAAATCTCCCTCCCCTCCGCCGTAAAAAAATTAGGATTGTACTCTTAAATTTTAGTTATTTTCAATGAATTTAAAGAAAAAAAAGTTAAGTTATGATAAACAAATAAAGACGAATTATCTCGTGGCATTAAATAAAATATCTGAAATTAATTTCTTTGCTTTCTCACGAAGGTGGGTTAAAGTGTTTGAAGGCGGGTGGAAATGAAATAAAGGAACAATGAAAGCATTAGACTAAAGAACCTCAACTGTGATGGAACTGACCTTCAATACGCTAAACATGCTCCACAGGAGCGTCGTTTCATTCACATGATACAAAATAGTATATCGTCTAATTAGTGCGGAAAGTAGACAATTCCATAAGCGAGAAATTTTCTTCCCACACTTGTTAGAATCCATACTTTTTGTAACAAGTGAAAAGAATTCAAGGGGAATAAAAACGTGAAAACAAGGGTATTAGAGAGAACAATAAATAAAAAAGAGAAAAAACGCAAGAAAGAAGTGAGGGAAAGAAAGAAAGATGAACAATAATTTACAATGAATATGAGAAATAAATAAAAAATATCTTCCCCTCTCCATACCATAGGAAAAACATTTGCGGAATTAAATTTCATGGATTTTACAAAATTTAAGAGAGAAAAAATTTACGAAAAAACAAATGTACGCAAACCAATAGCATACTACCAACTAGCTCTGGAAACACAGTTGGTTACAAATACTGGATTCATTACCGAGGGCCGAATGCAAGAATAATACCCAAGTATCAACAGTGACTTAAGAATTAATTATCTAAAAAAGTTATATCTACACATGTTTATGTACGAATATAACTGATAGTGGAAAAAAGTGAAAATTACGTAAGTATCGTTCATACATTCGGGCTTCACGGGTTACGGGTTCGAATCCTTAGAATGGAGAATTTTTCAGGAAAAATAGAATAAATAAAAAATAAATAAATGGATTCGCTTCGCAGAAGGCCTACAAGAAGTGACTAGTGATAGAAAAAAAGCATCGAAAGAAAGGATGCAGAAAGCAGTATCTAAACTAACAGAGAGGCATGTGAAAAAATAGATAGCTACACTGCTCCGGAATAAGCTACTTTAGGCACGCTAAGCATACCGAAAAATTGAGTATTTTGTGCTGAAGTTATAAAAAAAAACGTTTTACTGGACATAGTAGGAGTACCATATAGCGACACAAAAATAAACTGTTTTTTTTTTGTTTTTTTAACATCAAAAATAGAATACCTACGTTTTCAAACTGAGAAGTTTTCAACACAGCTGTCCTATTTGATAAAGAAACTGTCAAAATTAGTCACGATTGAAATTCCCAGCGATAAATTTGCATCTAGCCATTCAGACTTTCGTTAATATTATTTTTTGTTTCGTCACGAAGAGCTCGTTGAATTGAAACTATACCACATTTTTCATCTCTACAACGTTACACACCCCTAATTTTGTTGATGCAGTAGCTAAAAAACTCGTAATGGTTATTTATTTTATTAAGACACGCTAAAGGAAGAAAATGAATACACGATGGAGAAAAAAAAATCAGGAAATAATAGTTTCTCCAGCACTACGAACCAGCGAACCCACGTCTACATTTAGAAGAATTTTTTCATTAGTGAAATTAATTCCGTACTCAGGAAGAGACTTATAAATTGAGTAGATGGAGACAAAATCAGTTTGACAGGCCGTCAGAAAAAGAGAAAAGAGGAAGAATATTTCCAATGAATGGTGAATTTTGAGCAATTAATACGTGTATTTTCTGAGGCAGTAGCAGTCCGGGATATTTTTAAAGGAAGGGCTAAATCTTAATTTCAATTTTTTTTCTCTCTAATCATCCATACCCATAAATCGGGAGAATTCGAATTTAGCCAAAATATTATTTCAATAGGGTGTACTCGGACTTGGTCACAACACATACCATACACTAATTGGACCACGCAAAGAAAAGAAATGAATCACTATGATAATTCATTAATATTGAACTTGTAAATGCTAGCTAGAGTTAAAACAGGAAATAAAATATTTGCATAACCACCTATATTTCAACTAGCTTCCTTTTATAAGTGTATAAAGAGTGTTTTATGAGAGGACTTGAACTCGTTACAGTTTGCAAAATCAAAATAATTCCAACCAGATTCCTCGGCATGCCACAACCGAATCGCTTACAGTCTCAGTAAAACCGGTTTTCTCAATTCATACACCAAAAAGAGGTTATTATTAAATTGATTTTGGTTATCTAAGTGATAGATTTCCAAGTCTATTCGAAATGGTCGACAACGATTTTCATATTAATGAAGTTTTTTTTCAAGAATATATGTACATGATGAAGATGACAAGCTGCTATTTTACAATAGGATCGAATGTCATTAACATCTACATCGAGCACATGTTCATTGGCATACAAAATACACCACATCAAATGACATCAACCAATCAGATCCTTCAGAATGGAGTAATTTGTACACTAGTGTTTATAAACAAATGCATATGGAGATTTTTTTCTCTAATCAGATTTTTAGAAAGCAAAATGTAGCATCAGCATGCTATCCATATAGGTGCAACACCAAAACCACTTTTATGCCGTCTCCATCATATATACATATATACTCGAAAGAGTTTTTATTTGACTTTTTTTTTGTTTATTTCTTCATGGCATTGTTTACACATATGCAAGTAACAAAATGTCACTAGGAAAAAGCGCCATTTTAAACTTTGAGTATATATGTAATGGAAGGCTGATTGTAGTGGTTCCATTCTTCAACCATAGAGTGTTTCCGGAAACGTAATTACTTTAAGATGTATATCTATATAATTCCATAAATATAGACATAGTATTGTGTAAAACAAAGTAATTTTATTCCTTGAAAACATTATCTATGTCTGAAAGTAACTACCTACAGAAATGTTAAGAGAATCAACCCTCCATTACATATAGGCCCATATTCACAAACGTCACTATTATCTCCCTTCACTTTAATTTTAGAAAATTGTTTTGAACTTTCTTACTTAAAAATGTGAGAACATTGTATCTCTTAGAAGAGTTCCAATGTAAAAATAAAATGTTACCACACTCTTAAATACAAAATTGTGTCAAAAGTCATTTTTAAGTGAAGTTTAATTGAAAGGAGGTTTAAGTGACATTTGTGAATATGGGCCATATACTCAAAGGTTTTACGTGATGATGCCCACAAACAACCAAGTTCACCATTCCATAATTATTTAATTATTGTCTAAAATAATATTCATAAATGAAGTTCATTCGTAATCAAATAAATAATAACCTTTTCATGAAAAAAATATCGTACAGGCGAGTGTTGAGTATTTTAGGTAACTTACTGCAGCACATATACGGAAATGATGAGATAATAAATGTAATCCCTGCCTCCTATTAAATTAATAAAAGAACGAATGAATGAATAAATGAATAAATAGATAGATAGATACGAAAAAGTATACAATTAGCATCAACCTTCTCCACAAATTTTAAAGTTTAGCGAAGATTAAAGGCTATTTTTTGTACACTCGGTAAGTTTGTTTCATAAAACAACGATTTTATGCGGTTTTTCTCTCTCATTTGTTACACGCATAATGCGAACAGAACAATATGTATATTTTGAGTCGTAAAATGGCGCACTCACTTGCTGCAAATCCACAGAATTTTGTATCTTTAACACGCATTTCTTGTCGTCCAGCAACACCGCTTTTTGTGGACTGAGTCCAAGTAGTCTGGCCGGCTGAAACAATAAACGATTTCGTTATTAATGGGTCGAGAACAAACGCGTTTAATTTATCAATAAAAGAGTAACGACAAAAATACACAATAATCGAAAATTTGTGGCTACACCGACGAAGACGTTGTGCGGAGTATGGCATACCCTGCGGAGTCGACGAGGCAAAATAAGATGGTATGGCAGCGGATAGATGGATGCGGGCAGAAAAAGAGAGACTCGTAGTCGGATGCTCCTCAAAGAGAGGTCGTTAAATAAAATTTGAAGTGGGTGGAACCGGAAATTGAAGAAATGAAGTAAGAAAAAAAAGAACAACAATGTTACAAATGATAATAGGCTAATGCTCGAGACAGAAAGGATGATTTTAACAGCAGCTACTAATTTTCCAAACTATAGTATTCTCCCAATTTTCCGAGTTGTTTCATTCATTAGAAAAAAGAAAAAAGGACCAAGTCTACCGTCCGTCGACCACAGTTACGTTTCAGACAGCTGAAAAATCGATCCAACAGTTACCGAAAATTACGACATAAAAGGATAACAATTTCATTTTAATGCGAACTTGTGGGCAGAGAATGAAGAAGGACATCGAAATGACAAAATCGAAAATAATGTACGAGTGAAGAAATGCTTTTTCTGCTTCTACATTTAATACAATAAAGGGTTGTAAAATGAATCCTAAAACATCAACAATATGAAAGTTGAACCCGTCCCTGACTTTCAAAAGCCCATTGACATTAATAACAGAAATAACACAAATACTTATACGAAGAACTTTGGCCATGACATTATATTTAGACCCAAAAAACTGAGAAAAAAATTCTGCCAACCAAAAACTAATATAAAATTCAAACTGAACGTTTCACAGAATACACGCAACATAATACTTACACAGGGTGTCCCTACTTTAAAACGAACCATACTGCTGTACCTCCTGAACGATTCAAGAAAAAATACCGTAAAAATTCTAAGGTATATTTTGACAGCGTTCTTCATCTAATTTACGTAAATGTAGTTAATCTTAAAATTTTTTTCGCAAAAGTGGTATCTTTTTGAAAAATGAATGTTAGATTAACCTTATGATTCGATAAACCAAATCGACATGCATTCGAAACTAAATCAGCATCAATTTATGTCGATTTTTTATTATTTTTTCATCCCAGATTGCGTCGATTTGTTACACTTTTCGACATAAAATTGAAGACAAATCGACCGAAAAATTGTCACGAAGTCCATTCAATAATTTGGTCGATTTAATGTCGACCTCAACTCGAAAATAAAATTAATCTTTAAATGGATGATGATTGGGAAAAACGTAATTACTGGATGTCTCGAACTCGAATGACTTGGTCAACACGTCTCTATCAACACCTTCCCTTTCAGCACCGGAACTTCGAATCTCAAATACGAAAGCATACGTACGCAGTTGAACTTCTGGTGGGAAACTTTTGATTCCCACAATATTCAGGAAACAAGAATAAACATTTTTCGCGATTAGCATTAATTAATTAATTAATTAATACATATAATAGGCAAAATCGCTCAGTCCATAAAGTCTGTAATGCTACAAAGACGAAGAAAAAAAAAAATGGAAAAAACTTTCTCTCTCTTCCCTCTTTTCCACACTCATTTGTTTGGTCGCCAACGTAAGTAGATGAAACAGGAACACCCGATTACCTTGTCTTATATTATGAAACTTTTCATACAGATAAATTCTGGACACCGCATTGAACTTAGACATAATTTTCAATTGTTGGGAAGATCATAAATTCTTTCTTCCCAGACCAAAATTTCCTCTCCTTGGCCCTGATACATCTGAGAAAAAAAATTTTTACCCTCCTTAGTGTGGGGTTTGCCCACCTTGGAATTTCACTCTGGTTATGGGACTGCCAAGAAGATATTGAAATATTCTGATGCAGATCGGTCGGAAGGTACTTCCAAAAAAATCTATTATCGTTTCGATTTTGAAAGCGAGGTAATTGTTTTCAACTGTGTAATTTCACGTCAACAGTTACAAAATTCAATACGATCATCACAATTTTATTACGATCTACAAATAACTTTGTAGTAAATAATTTTCTACTTTTTGAAAACCTACGTTTTCTAACGGACTTGCTGCTGTGTCAGAGTTTTTTTTAATTCGATAATAATTGGAGGATTTTATTTTTGATAGGTTTATTTTTGAGTACCAAAAATTGTTTTGATAAGTTCATCAGTCAATTTAATTATTGACACGAGAGGAATCCCGGCACTTATATCAAATTTACTAGGAAGGAATTGGGACATGCTAACTGGGGTGCTGAAAATTATAAGGAAGAAATCAAACTGCATCGTAAATGAAAAAAAGTAAACTGGGAAGAATCCGGTTGCTCCCAATGAAACAAAAAATAAGCATTCTAAGTAAATTAAATGATCAACAATACACGAAAATTAAAAAAGCTTTTCTTTTTATGTCTCTCTTTCCGTTTTGGGTTTTCTCTCTTTTTTTCATTGTTTTTTTCTTTTTTATTTGTCTTTGTTTGTTTAGTGGATTTGTCACTCACTTTTTGTTATGATTTGACAAAATTTTTAACGACTTCTATAACTTTCCACCCTAGACTTGGATTTTTATTGAGTTAACTATTTTTTGAAATAGAACTTTTCTTCAGAACTAAAACAATCAGTCTGTGTTACGAAATTCTTCACATTTCATAGAAACTGTTTTCTTTCAATTCTAACTGAGAATCAAATGGCCCCTTCAGAGAACTATTTTCCCTTTTTTTCGAAATCCAGCATCTTATTTAAAAAAAAAAATAAAAGTTTCGACGTTTTTCATTAGTGGACTTGGATAGCAACGTAGCCGACAGTAATTGCCTAGTTAAGAAACGGTAGCCATATAGGCTACTTTTATGAAGTCGACCTAATTTCATTTTGTTACAGAATTGGGATGAACAAGAAGAATAATGTCTAAATAATGATTTAACTCAAATTTTACATAATTTTCCGTTTTCATTCTACAAATAATAGTGCCTTCGAATCCATATAGTCGAATAACTCTTTCTTAGCACTTCCACAATAAATAGAACTACTGGTGGAAACAAACAGATGAAAAATTCTCGAAATTTATGGAAGATATTCTTTCGTGATTTTTCGAGTGTTTTTCAGTCTGCTTGCCAGAGAGCTAATAAAAAAAAAAAAAAAATTGAATATAATATAAGTACAAAGCAGCTTGAGGTTGAATCACTTTCTGGGTTGATCAATGAACAACAAAGCCCGGAGCCTATGGTCAATATATTTACACAATCTGTGTAAAATTTGGTGATTTCATTTCCTTTCAATATCCACTAATTCATTATCCAAATTTAATTTATTGTTTTTGGCAATTAATTCGAAGAAATTAAAATATGTTTTCGAAAACTTTACCCAAATTTGATGGACTCAAACGGCGGAACCATTCATGTCACAAAAAAAAAGTAGGTATAAAAAGTAAATAATTGCAGAAATTTAATATTTTTTTAGTTTTTTAAAAAAGCTTATTGAAACGGCGATATTCACAACACAGCATTTTTTTTTATGGTCTTTAAAGTTTTTTAAAAGTTCCGAGCAAAAATTGTTGAAATAAAATATTACCTAAAAAATTTCTTCCTATGATTTAATTATATCAATTTCCAAAATTTCTGTAAAAGTTTTTCTCAAAAGCTATTATCAGCTCGACGGAATGATGTTGTCATTCTGAAAAACCAACGTAAGATCAGAATTTTAAACAAGTATAACTGATTGAGGACATTCGCTAATCTGAACGCTGTTATGAGAAACGGCGCCACTTTTATAGCTACCTTCCCCACTCAAAAAGTACTAAATTGAAATTTGCTTGCCCCGCATCTGGGCCCATGGAGAAAAATGAGAATTTGTTTTTTTCAAATAATCGAATTAATTAAATGAAATAAATAAATATAATTACGAATTCAGAAGTTACAACGAATAAAAATTACATAAATAAAAATGAGATTGAAAATAGTAAGGTACCTTAGAAGTGGAGATATTGGGTCTTGAAAGTGGTGCCACTTTTCATTTCGCATGCGTTCTCTACTATATTTAATACACTTGTCTGCACAATACCGCACTGACCGTCATTCTCTCCATCCCCCCACAGGTCATAGGACATGAACGCATAGACAGAGTTTGTAAACACATTTAATGAGAATATTATCGTTGAACAATAATTTGCGATGATTAAGTATAGCACATTTTTTCCTTTTTTCTTTTTTAAATTTCATCACAGACCTTGCGTTCGTTTGGCTTTACCTGCCTATAGAGAGGTAGGTTGTGATAATTTTAACCTGTGCATGCGGCATGAGTACACGATGTCTCGTCGAAAACAATGTTCTATTTCTGGACATTTCCAGTTACCGTTTACGGTAACATACGAACTCGTTACTTGTACATAATATATTGTTACTCCATCGCGTCGGATAATAGCCTATAATCGTTTTTTAAACGCATCACATAGCGCTCCCATCAATCGTCGTGTCCAACGCGTAAAAGAAAAAGAAAATGAAAAAAAAAAAAAAATACCACCACCAATAATAGCAGCAAGAACACAAAACCAATAGGCCTTTACTAGCGATAGGCGAGATAAAAATCTTTACGTTACCGTCGATGGATGGTATTCTAGGTACCTTTGACCTATTTGATGGGTTCGAGATCTGAAGAGGATTATCAAGTGCGCAGATTTTTTGTCCGTGTCTTACCTACGTGTGGTACTTGAGCCAAAAACCAGCACAAACGAACCATTCGATCGACTTGCGTGATTTTCTGGGGGTCAAGGACCAGAAGTAGGCATATTGATGAACAACGAACGCACGGAATAAAAAGAACTTAGAGTCGTCAACAGAGAGGATCAACTTTTGCTTGGAATCATGATTGACTTATACGGGTCTGTGTGCACAAGCTCAAATGGTGAAGGACTGAAACATGATTAAATGTTTCAAGTCAGCTTCATTTATTATATTTCCTTGGAAAAAAGTTACAATGTAGACAGATGTTGCGCAACTGTATAAGGGTGTGCAGCAATACTGCGGTAGAAAACGCAATTTGCCAATTTTCATCAATAATTAAAAAAACAAAACCGAATTCCAAACACCTGAAAAATTTCAAAAAACTATCAATACTTATCGATATCTGACCAACATATCGACCAATCGATATTTCGTTGCAAGTTTCATGTAAAAGAATCACGAAAATATAATGAAAAAAGATAAAAAATATCATTTCATTTACAACAATAATAATAATTTCCATTTTTATTGTTATTTGAGGGTTTTACTGCTAAAAACAGATCTTCAGTTTTCAAATTTTCTTGGAAACTATGGAACCAAAAGGTATTAAACTCTTATCAGGCCTAGTACCATATAAGGGATACGTTTTATGAAAACTTCAGTCCTATCTTTTTTTTGTGGTTTTCTTAAAACCGTGAACACAAAAATGCTGGAGAAACAACTCATCCAGAAATTTTTTTTCCATTTTTCTCAGAAACTACTGAACCAACAGGCACTAAAATTCGTTCAGACTTACTTCTGATAACTATCTCTCGTGAAAATTTCAGACTTATTAGTTTTATAAATTCCTCAAAACTATGAACACGAAATTTGGGCGATATATATATTCATCTTTTTATATATAAAAGCCACTTCTGTAACGCTATCACGTGACCACTTAGTGTATTTTCCTTTGGAAAATACAACTATTGGATTCAGTGCAATGACGCAACGTGGGGGCGAGACCTGTTGAAAGGCGTCGATCCTGAGTCGTAGATCAGTAATATATAGGTCACTCAAATTCTTCTGTACATAATATATATATTTCCACTTTTTATTCATTTTGGCACTTTTTGGTAGTCTGTGGAGCCTACGCTATTTGATCTACGGCAAGGAAACTTGTGGAAGTGTTAGAAGCATCATGAGCTACACATTCGTGTTAAAATTTTTGAAATTTATCCTCTAGTTTCGGAGGAAGGGGTTCTCAAAGTGCTGCAAACCCATCATGTCGTCATCACGATAACTCCCTAAAACAATTTGAAAACTTTACAGCTGTTGGTGATTTTGAAGTTTGGGAAATTGGTAGCGGTTTATATTTACAGATTAGTTGGCACATCGTGCCAGTTAATGAATTTTTTTTATTTTTAGTGTAAATAATTCAACAAATTTTAGTTGGCAATTTTCGTTTTTCTCCCCCTCAACCCCACAAAACAGCTTTTCGCTGTATCCCTACCATAATAGATATCGCATAGGTTTTTTGACAATGATTTCAGGTTAGACATGTCGGCGCTAAATAGGCAACCATTACGTACATTTGACGTACTTTAAACTACCGTTATGGACGCTATCCTTGAGCATTTAAGAGATGACCCTTATTAAATGTATTCTTAATTGGAGAACTTGAGCAAAACATCGTAAGTCCGCAATAAGTACACGCTGGTTGCCTACTTTTATAACAGCACGTCTTCACTTTACAAATTACGTTGAGCTTGTGGAGCTTAACTGGTTCAGTACTATAATAGTCAAAGGATGAGTCATACAGAATGTACCGCATTAAGCACATTGATGTAATACAACAGCTGCGCACGGTTCTCATCAAGTGAATTTCCTTCCATGTCTAACCAGTATGCGTACACAAGGTAGTCCACTTATTACGCAATCTCCCTTTTCTACCCTTTATTTTTGAAGATAGAAAAAAGCCGTACAAAGTGACTTCCTTAATTTTTAGCATAGATTTTGAATTCTTCATTAGAAATTATTTACAATCCGGGCAAACATTAAAAACTATACGTGATATTCGTGATTTTAACCTGATACATAGCTTCGAACATGAATTCATGAGGAGTCGCGAGTTCGATTCCCAAGCTGGCAATGTTTTTCTGTGATTTTTTTAATTTTTTAATTTTTAATAATTTGGCAAATACGCCTCAGCTTTTATCGTATAGTAGGTGGTTAGGTGGCAACGTTGTACAATAAACCTTTTTTTTTCTTTTTTCTTTTAAACGTAATTATTTTATTTAGATTTTAAAATCAGAGAAAATTTAATGAATATCTGATTAGTCAAGAATCAAAATCAGATGAATATTGAAGAAGCTGGTCAGAGTAAAGGTAACTTAAATCGCATTTCTAAAAACTATTTTCCACTTTCTAACGCAAATAGGTCGAAAACGGTTGAGCAAACTGCAAAAAGAGGTGGGCGCAATAAATGTACCACCCTGTAGGTACAGGTAAATAGTTCTCAAATATGTAATTCTAACAAACTGTTTTCGCAGTTGGCCCTAATAGTCATTAAGTTGGGTTATGTTGGTTATTTTATAACAGCGGTATTTAACGTACAGGGCTGTAACTAGGCACGTGCGATCTGTGCATTCGCACAGGGCGGCGGAGTACAAGGGCGCCATACTAACCAGAAAAAAAAAAAAACCTCAATATAATACATTGTCGTTGTCCGATACATTGTCTGGAGGACGACAAAGAATATCATTCTGATTTAGGTAATGCCAGGGCTTCAAAAAATTTTTTCGCACAGGGCGGCAAAAAAGCTAGGTACGGCCCTGTTAACGTAGGTTCAAATGTGGGAATATTTTCGAAGATTTCCTTAAAAATTACTTATCGTATTTCTGAATTTTATCTTCTGGTTGAGGGATGTGTTTAAAACAACATATTTCCGTTTTTACCATTTAACTGCGTTATTTTAAACCTTACCCAATTCCAACTTGTTCGAACCGCCACCGTGGTATAGTTGTTTCGACCCAAATTTCAGCCAACTCTTGTCTCAACAAACTTGAAAAAGGGTTCCCTAATCACAAGGGCTAAATCGCACTTATAACGTTTTCACCGCTGTCCCTCTCTCTCTGACCTTTTTCATTCCAATTCGTTCAGCGCATACTGAAGGTAAACACGCGCTGGCAGCAAATGAAACGTTTTAATATCTGGGTGAGTAACAGAAAGAAAGAATATTGTAATTTTTTTCAAGTGAGTCAAACCACTCCATTTTCGTAACTCGTCAACTTATAATTTACAAATCTTCATTTTTCATTCGCACTCAGTTTTATTTATATGTACTATAGTCCTTTTTTTTTCTTTCTTTTTCAATTTCGTTCTATAGGTACCGCATAATATTACGAATATATTCAACGTAGAAGAACGACGATACCGAGATCGATGTACCCTTTTTAAAACGGTACTTCAGCAAAAAGGATTACGAACGTCGGCCAACTCAATCATCTTTGATTTATTCAACTTATTTGTGAAAACTTGGTTACAAAAGTAAAAAAAAAAATAAGAAAAAAAGAAAGAAAAATAAGAAAAAATAATCTAGCGCAGCAAACTACTGCAGAAAAGTAGGTTTTCAATAAGTAATCATCAAAAATCATTCATCTCTTTTTACACGACCTTTCACTTTTTGATTTATAAACATCTTAGAGTTTGGTCTGTGGTAGGGACTAAAAGAGAATTACGATGGTCAAATCGTGTAACGGTAACACTTAACAATTGTGACTCTCTTTTGTGTATGTTACATGACGCGTAAGTGTGTAGGTGCGCAATTATTATTATGTTTATATATCGATCCTTCATGAGTATAATCCCAACAGAACTCGGGCCTTTTTTTCTTCTTTTTTCTTTTCAATATTGATGTTCATAAACATCTATATACTGGAATTCAGTATGTTCAGTGCTACTTATGCACAAAATTTCAGTCTTATACAATGATATTTGCGTTTTAAGGCCTTAGGCCCACTGATGGAACTTTTGGCAGGCCCCATTACAAAACTACTGAACTAATTTTTATTAGGTTCAAAACTAACTATACCTACAAATTTTTAGCTTTATCAAATGATAACTACATTTTAGACCCTATGGGTGAAACTTTTGTCAGACATAACTACTAGACTACTTGACCACTTTTCATCCAACTCCATATCAGTTTCGTTCAATAGGTACAGAATAAGGTACTAACCAAATTTCAACTCTATAGAATGATAATTAAAAACATTTTAGACTTTAAAATTATTAAAAAAAATTTTTCCAGAAAATTTTGGGAAAGTATTATGCAGAGTATGCGTTGGGTAGGGGATATCATGAAATATAAATGTTTCGACCCATCAAATTGATGCTACACGCTTTTACAGACCCCTAAAAACACAACTTTTCAAAATAAAATGTTTGACATATTCCAACTCCAAAACTATAACACCTATAAAAAACTTGTAAAATACTTAATTTTCAGAAAATTTCATGAAAAAATTTTTCACCAAGAATAAAATTTTTTGTAGAATTGACCTGTAGGCAGAAAATCAGGAAAACAACTGTGAAGTATGGTTTTAAACATATTTGTGAGCTGAGGGAGGAGGGAGTATCAACTTGAAAGGTGATGAATATTCAATTTTAAATATCTCTTTTGAGAATCAAACGCGAATAAGCGTATTTTCAAAAGTGAGAAATTTTGTAATGGCTTCCATTTAAACACTAGGGGATCAATTTTGCTCAAATTCAATACCAAACCAGTTCTTAATAGTCTCCAACTTCCATAAAAATTTTAAACCAAAATCTTTCAATTTACCGGTGTTAACCTGATTACATAGTGGGTTAGCAAATCTTTGAGAACACCTTCTTCTGAAACTATGGAATGAATTTCAAAAATTTCAACACGATTATGTAGCCTATGAAAGCCTCTAACATTACTTCAAGCCTCATTGGCACAGTTCAATTAGGGTAGGCTCCACAGACTCCCACAAAATACCAAAATCCGCAAAAAGTGGAAGCATATATATGCACATATGGTTTACAGAAGAATTTGAGTAACCTATATATTCGTGATCTAAGACTCAGGATCGGCATTGCACTAAATGCAACAGTTCTATTTTCTTTGGAAAATACATAAATAGTTACTGTCAGCCACCTAAAACAATAGATCTTCATTATCTTCATTTTTTTCTGAGAAGAAGGGGGTGGTAATGTAGCAGACCGATAAGTCCACCATATTAATTGTTGTCAAGAAAAAAGTTCGCCGCATTACCCGTAAATTTACAAATATAAAAATAAAGATATATGAATTTCTGATTTTTATGTTAAAAGTCATCATTTTTTATGCAACGAAAAACTATCTTAACCCCAATCCCAACTTCCCTATCACACACAATCATAAATAGCAGGTTTGAAAACCTGCTAAAAATTAAACGAAACCTATGTGATACTCATCGTCGTTTTTCCACGAAATTGAAGGGAAAAAAGAGAAAAAGCTCTTCCCTCGAACAGCAAAAAATCGAGAGCGATATCAGTTTAAATTAATTTTTTTAAAGGATTGCAGTATAATTCGACGGAAATAACTCCTGCACCCCATTCAGCCGGTAGCCCATTACCAATAAATTCGAATCGCGTTGTCCAGCACGAACGATTTGACTTAGCATACAGCTAACTTCTAGAGCAGAAAAATAACCTCTTGATTTTTCTGCAGAAGACAAGGAGGGTTGAGCAGCGAGCGTAAATACTTCTGCAGTTCTGTTCTGCTTATATTTTATTTAATTGAATATTTTCTACGAGTCTCTTAATTTTTTTTTTTTCATTTCTTTCTCTTGTTCTTTTTCTTCCCTTTTCTTCGACGAATTACAATAACATCGTTTTTCAATTTCGTTTACGTAGAATATAAAAATAATGTAAGAACGTAGATGTTGGAAAACGACTTTCGAATGCCGTAACAAAAGAAAAATTTGACAATAATTATGAACGTACTTCCTCTTCTGGGGCTTGGTATGCACACTATACGTCTATTAAAGAGAGACCGAGAGAAAAAAAAAAGTAAAATAGAAAATGCGTTGGTGGTTAGAATGTGAAGCAGAGGTGGGTGAGGGGAAGGAAGTGACGGATTTCAGATTCAATGAAAAATCGTTCTTTTCACTGGAGATAACTCTTACACATACCTTATTAGTCAGGCGTTCGATGAGAAAACGGATTTTTGAATTGGCTTGTGAGAACCAGTCCTCAGATTTTTTAAGAAGGAACAAAAAGGAGGACAAACCTTTTCAACGAATTTTCAATTCATCTTCCAAAAGAAACTAAATAATTAAAACCCTAAAACAGCGATAGATTGTTATGAAAATGATATTTCACGTCTTTATCAAAATATAACCGCATCAACGAATAAAAATGGTTGGGGTGACTTTTCACCAACTATTTAGTGGAATAAAAGTTACCCTACTCGGCCTAAAGCAACGAACTCATGGCCTGTTTTGGTGGTTACACCACTGGCAATCGCCATTTGCCGAAATTCACAAGTTCCGCCGTTTTTGTGTTCTTGTTCAGCGATGGTTTAGTGCGTGACTGAATAATAGATTAAATTAATTGGTTTTTAAAACAATAATACTGTCGGACATTTTTGAACGATACGAATAAAATGTTTGACTTAGTCATCACTCATCACTAATACAGAAAAAATATTGTAGGCAAGATCCAACAAAACATCAAGTTTCGACGATGAAAGACCAAGACCAAGAACAAGAGTAGGTCTACAATGATGCAAAACCAGACTACCACGGCACATATGAGTCGATTTTAATTGGCACTCCGCTGTGAAGGTCACAGGATATAGAAGCGATCAAACGATAATATTCTTACCCATGGGCTACATGTATTTAATGGAGCGTACGTACACACAAACACATAATCATAATCAATGCGAAAGATATAGTTAATACCTTCAAATGCTCAAGTCCAAAACCAAAACGAAGGATATCTGAAATTCAACACGAAGTAAGCTGTATCCTTAATATGGTGATTACACGCATAACGATCGGCGAGATTGGTCACAAAACCTAAGATGCGATAAAAAGTAAAGCTATTTTAGGGGCACATTTCGACTTTTATTCTACCCAACTCCAGCAGTCGTATTTTCTGAAATTACGTTTCGAAACGTGAGCTGAATAGAATAAAATAGACCACATTGAAGGTACGTTCGGTAAAAGCGAGTGGATTGCCTATAAATTCCTCCAAAAACTGATCGTAGTGACCGACATTTTGTGACAATTTACTCGATTGGGTTTGGCGAAACGCTAATAACAGTTCAAATTGCTCAGGTTCAAATTTTATTTTTTTTACCTTATCTAGCCCAAATTCTACGAATGCATCGATACTAAAATTATTGACCTCAATTCTATCGAAAAGGAAAATAATAATAGACGATCACCTAGTGTAGGTAACGTTGGTACTATAACGAGAGTTGAAATTTCTTCGAAATAAATTCAGAAATTCTGAAAAAATTCTGAGAAAATTCACAAAGTCTCAATATTATTTTGATTCCCTGCGAGACAAATGAAAAACTGGGCGAGAGACACGAAACGGGGTAAGTGTTGCAACGAGCAAAATTGGTTTTGGTATGGACTCAGTGGCGTAGTTAAAGCACAATTTTTTTTTGGGAGGGATTCACAAAAATTTTCTAAGTAACACCCTAATTGATAATTATTTTTTGAGGGCATGTGAAGTAATCAAAAAATTTCGGGGGGTCTCCCATTCTTACGCCAATACACGGAACACAATTATATAAATTCAAACGAGTCTTTTCACAGCTAATAAAACCAACAGGTACCTACATTATTTATGTCTCCACCGCAGCAGTTATTTATTTCACCAGTGGAGCACTAAACTCGTGAAGAAATTGAATTTCTTTTATTTTTTAGGGAAATTAAGTGAATAAAGTCGAACTTTTCAAATAAATTCGTTAAAAATAAAACATTTTTATATTTTTTCTGGATGATAAAGTAATTTAATTCATGACTCTCTCGGCGCGGGTTATACTATACGCCCCATCGAATTAATTCCATCATTTTTCCACTTATAACAATATACGAAGAAAATGTACGAATTTAATTGCGTTTATTCAGTATTTTGGTAAGCTTATAGAAACGAGGTACACATAATTTTAAATTAAATAACTGACTCGTTAGCATGCTTCTGTAAAGATTTCATATTCAGTTGATATGTTTTCACAAAATGTGGTAGGCTAATTCCAGTCAGCTCCTTTACGTTATAGATGGTAAGAATGGAAATGACCTAGTCTTCAATTTTAAGGGGTAAAGGTTAATAGCGAAAATACAAAAACATAAATAGGAGCAAATGAATACCAAATAAGAGATGACCATAATGAGGTGCATCGAAGTGTAAGACGACACTTGATTTGACGAGTGAGAGCAGATAGGTGTGAAGAGATTTGAAATTACACACGTATGTCCCGAGACAGTTTGTGTCTGATTGTACCAAGATGATGAAACACACTACGATTGTTCGCGATAGGGTGGATTCATTCGGAGAGCAAATTAAAAGAATTAAAAGAAAATGATAATGAAATATGATGGAATATCCTTGACAAACTGGTAAACAAGTAAACGCGAGAATGGTAAGTATTCGCGTGTAAATTATACAGGTGTCTTATTTCATACAGTATCTGATTCACCAAACACTGCTCGGATGTCGAAAATGGAAAAAATTTCGTAAACTTAAATAAAGATGGGAAATTTCAACAATAAATTTATAATATAGATATCTTGAGAATTAAGATCGCAATAATAAAATTAAACTCATTACTTCATTAGTCATAAATCATAATAATCATACGCAGCTTACGCCTAACAAAATTTGCTAATATATATACAACCTTTTCTATCCGTTGCTATTAGAGTTAATCACAAAATTTCATCGTTAGCTGTAATCATTTCTGCTGATGGATAGATTGAGGTGCTAATATCACTATTCAACGAATTTTCTCCAACTTGGACCTAACCGTATTTATCAAATTAACAATAGCCAAACATGCGATAACTAGTATACCAATAGAGCCTTAACCATCAACAGTCACAGAACCAGTCTCTCAGCAAAAAATGAAGTTTATTTGCCAAAGATAAAGTAAAATACGAGTAAGGAGTAGTAACATAGGCTACTGGTAGGATGATTTTCATTTCATCGGCGTTTTTCCTAAAATCATCATTTCCATTTGCCCGTGACACAAATATTTTTTTAGCAGTTTAAATTCAGTGGAATGAAAGTTACGTGGAAATTTGTCAGTCTCGTGAAGAAAAATATCTTCTTTTATAACTGAATAAATTTTACTGAATGGAGAAAGTTTCGAAAAATTCTGTTTATTTTTAATTTACCTTTCCAATACTTACAGTAATCGAAATTTCGCCACAGGTTTCGCCCGAGCCGCGATGTTGCGAACTTATCACACTAGAAGACTAGTTTTTCGTCAGCGAAATACTTGTTTACATCAATACGACAGTGATATAAGCTGATACCATGCACACGATAACAAGACCAAGAACAAACGGTCAAGTTTTTGCAATTCTGCTACCCAATGATAAAATTTTAAACTTGAAAATAATACATACGTACATACTTAGAACTTTTGCATATACGTAGTCAAAATAACCATATTGCATCCCGTGAGTTAAATTTAATAATTTAAAGCTACACTTCTCTTTTGAGGTAGAAATGTTGTTTATCAGCTGGGTCCAAAAAAAAATAAAGTAAGAAACGAATCCTTCGCCGAAATTTTTTTTTCCACGCAAAACTCCTAACTGAAAAGTACTCTTTAACAACATTCTTCCTTTAACACAAAACAACAAAATATCTTACCTGCTCGGAACACTGCAATGTAGTAGTGAAATTTTTGTACAAGAAAATTGCTCTTTGAAACCCTCAACATTTTTCCATTAAAACTATACGACGAAATATTCGCAAACTTCATCCTTGAAGACGTCAACTCCAACTCGTTATTAACATCTGCGTTTTGAAACATTGGTACCTATTTAGAGACATATATACGCGCAAGTGGGAGGGGGTTTAGGGGCTCGGCCCCCCAGGATTTCATAACACCCCCTACATATTTAACCAGAAACAAACATGTAATAACGGCATATGTAAAACAGGCAGAAAAATATTATTTTTATGCATTTTTTTTTAAACGGAAAATTCTATTTATTTATGCGTGTACATAATAGTACCTAGTTCATCGAGCTTTGCTCAAATGTGGAAATTAGAAAAAATTTTACTAATTTAATTCAAACTTGGGATTTTCATGAACATACTTTTATAACATATATCGATTCTCGAGGATAAAATTAAAGATTGCAACTATAAACTCATTACTTCGTTAGTCATAAATCATAATTATACGCAGTCTACGCCTACCAAAATTCGTTAATAAAACTTGACCTGTTCGTTACTTTTAGCCAGAAAATTTTTTTATCATTCATTATTCTCGGTTACTGCGATGATGGATAAATTGAGATGGTCATATTTTTGTTTAACGAATTTTCTCAAAATTGGGATATACCTAGATCCGTTTTTTGTACCCAAAATCCTCTTTCATGTAAATTTCAATAACATTGTTAGTCTAGTTCTTCAGAATGCGATACATACATATATACATACACACACACGCACACACATATATACACATATATATATACACATATAATTATTTCTCATATTATAGTACAAGATATGTATACACAATTCTTGCTAACACGATACAAGGTGTGTTCCATTTCATAAAATCTGAACTTAACATTAATACTAGGACCAAGATCGGACTATCTGAATTTGGTGCGGATTGGCTTGATGATATTTCAGGTACACCTATTTTTACAATTATTTTAGAGGCTGAATAAAATAAGTCATTTTCGATTAATAGTAAAAAAATTTGAAATAGGTGTTCATAATGGTCTATTCTAACATGCTACCGGTTTTGGTTGCAACTAGCAGTATGATTCATGCCTTGAAGAGATCTTATTTCTGATTTAAAGATTTTGTGGCTCGAAAATAGGTAATTAATTTTTGATCAAGAGTAACCAATTTTAATTGCAACTGGTATTATGATTCATCCTTTGAGGCTATCATATTTATGGCTTAAAGTCTTAATGGTTCTAATAGACGCACGTCAAAATTAAAATATTGAAAAACTTTTATTTTAATATTTTTCATTAGTATCTTTTTTTTTTTTTAAATATATATTTAATTTGATTACATAGAAATTTAATTTTACATGAAAAGGATCAATCGCAGAAGTTAAACTTTTTTTTCACATAAATTTTCACAGAAAATACCCATTAGGGAAGGAAAATTCTCACCAAATACTTACAAACATAATATCTACAGTTTGATTTATTAACGGATAGTTATAAGTTTCCAACATAAAAAAAAATTTGTTAAATCCCCACAGTTACTCCCTCCAGTTTTTTTGCCACAAAAATTAAAAAAGGCACAAAACTGGGGGATTTTTTACAAATTTTGTGCCGCTTTTGATCAACCTCTCACTTAGCCAGGGCATCCTTACTGCTGTCCCAACCCACTTGTAGGACTGCTTCCTCCCATCCATTTACGCTTGGTAGCTTCCGCAGCTATTCTCACCCCTATACCATTGTGGTCTATATTTTGTAAGTGCATAGGGGTGATAGCAGGAGTGGAGAATGGATTGAGTTTTGAACAATAGTTTTGTGAGCATAGGGGAATTCAAATGCCCATGTGGCATGAAACTCGGAGTTGGGATTGGTACAGGAGGAGCCATCTTGTCAGCAAATAAGAAATTTGCTCGTTCCTTCATAGTCTGTTTAGGGGGTTCTGACTTTGTGGTTGCTAAGGTTGGAGTCCTCTTCTTGGGTAATTTTGGGAGTGAGACAAGAGGTGGCAAAGGAGGGTATATCTGCTCTAAAATTTGAGCTATAGATGCCGTGTCCATCAGTAGCTCCTCCTCAATTTGAACCAGCTCCTAGTCTTGATTAAGAAGTTATTGAGTTTCAATTTACTCAATAGCTTCTTGATTGTTTTGGTATTGGTTCAACTTGAGGTGTTGTTTATTTCTAGTTGACAACATTTTTATGGAAAAGGATGAACAAATGAGAAATAAACAATGCACGTACAAAAATTTTCCATAAAAAAACAAGAAAAATACACAAAAATTCAATTCTAAGTCAAAAAACAATAGAACAGCGAATGATACTTTGTGAGATTTCAAATATCGATCACATCTTTTACGTTTTCTATTTGTGGAGGGGATAGCACTTAAATTTCTTCCACTTTCACAACTTTTCCAATTTCAATCCATTTATTTTGGCTATTTCATAAAATATACAAAGTTGCAAATTATTATTTTGCAGTAACAAAGAATGTTCAGGTGTATCTGTGATGTCATCATGAAATGGAATGTTGTATTTGCCTTTGTTGTCAACATTTTTCATTGTGTCTAAGGAAGCAACAAAGTCCAAGCGTATTTGTTTACTCATGTCTTCTTCCTTTTGTTACACATCTTTGTTATGAACGCACTTTACAATAATTTTTATTTTTGATCTTTTTAGCGGGTTTGATCTTGTTTTACTATATTATGTTTTGAGAGTATTTTGCTTATTTCCTCCTTGCTAAAGGCTCAGATCTATAACATGAATGCAAGTTTTTTAACTTTCTACTTTCTAGGGCCTGACTCTTTTGCTAGAGCATAATTGGGCCTCAGGGTCATACTTTTTGTAGTGACATCATCAGAAAATTTGACTGGTTTTTTATTTTTTGTTTTTTGTGAATTTTCTGTTTGTGATGTATTTGTTTCAATTGTTTCAACTGATTCTTCCTTCGTGTTTGTGTATTTTCGGATGAATCTGTCTCAATATTTTCTATGTCTTTTCTTTCCTTCTTCAGTATTCTTTTATTATCATTTAACAAAACAGGAGGCTTCAGTCCATCGATTGAAATTGTTCTTGTTTTACCTGCTATTAGTATCGTAAAGTTTTTTCGCATATTATGTCACTTCATATGCACATATATATGGATAAGCCAAAACCTAGATGAACACTGGAAATTTTAGAGCCAGTCTAAACTAGTGATGTTAAAAATTTTGATATGTATCGATACACACAACTGTATCAAAGTATCGATACATTGTTCAATACTCACAATACGTATCTATATATTTTATACATTCAAAATAAAAAACATAAATCAATAAATAAATAAATAAAAATACAAAAAAGTGCGCCAGGCCACCAGCAGACAGAACAGATTATGAAAGTATATTCTTCTTAATATTTAATAATTACCACGGTTGATGGCTTGATATGTGGTGGAACAGGGAAGAGACATATTTCTATTTTATCAAGAAAAAAAATTATGGATTTTTGATACAATACTGTATCGATATACGTGGTCAAAATATAGATACGTATCAATACTCAAATATGCTTCTATATAACATCACTAGTCTGAACAGTTTATATAAGGACTTATTTACATGCACACATACACACATACGTAATAAATACATACGTCTGTGTATAAGGGTGGTTTGTCATTTCTCATCGAGAAAGTTTTTTGTGCCAAATTGTGACATCACCATAATTGTCTGATTAGTCACAATTTGGTTTTTGTACAGAACTAGCAAGTTACTGCAAGTAATTACATTTGAACATTTTTTGTGCAAATATGGTTTAACGTCATAGAGACAAATATTAGCCAGCCTTTCAACAGCAGGAGTGCGAGCCCCTAATACCTCATATGAGTGTTAAATCCCCACACTCCTAATTAATTAACGTTTTTCAATGTCTAGAATGATCCCTTATCGATGTTATCAGCAGCATGATGTGTCAGATAATATTATACATACAAATTCGTTGGTATCATTCGTTCAAATCTATTTAAGCGACTTGCGTATTCTTTCTTTCTTTCCTTCTTTCTTTTTTTCTTTCTCACAGAAACCAGACCGGTTTCATTTACCGAGAAATTTCTTAAAACACTTTAAAGTTGTTAAAACCTGGATTCGAATGGCACAGAAATACGACGACAGGATAATCAATTTAAATTGATTTAAATTTCAATACCGTGGTGAATTGCTTTCTATATTGGTGCCAGATTTTAACAAGGAGGGGAAATCGGGCGGTCCCACTACTTCAACTCACATACAAAACTTCTTTTATTCCCTTTATGTTTTTACGATAGAAGAGGAAATACTTATTTACAAAAATCAGTCGGCAATGAGTGACAGCATCGAGAGATTGAATTAAATCAACACTCATTTTACTCGACTTTTTGAAATGATATTTAATTGTTCTGCAACCAGTAGGCTTGTTTATTTACTTTATTCGAGTAGGTAAATGATTGATTACAGCAAGACCGTACCATAAACTAAAATTTCAAATTCGTACATGAATCTCATTCATTTCTCTCAATACACATAGGCCAGTGGTTCTTAAAATTTTACAATCCAAACCTTCTTTCAGTTAACAGGCCAAACTCCGTGCCTCTACAACATGAAAATAAATGGCAAATTCCACCTACTTTGGGACTACTAGGCTAGAGTCATACAAGCTGCAAAGTGTCGCGCAGTAAAAATACAGCGTGACATTTTTACTGTTTTATAGACATGTCACACAAAAAGTATTTAATTTCGAATAAAAATGAATATGTAGGTTTTTTTACTGTTTGATTAAAATTTTTTGAAACTTGATGTTAATTTGTGATAAGACCAAGTTTACATTCAATTCACAATAACAGAAAAAACTTGCCATTTTTGTTTTGGATGTGTTTGTTTTTTAATTCCACCTTTTCTGAGGCGCTCTCAGAATTTAACTGAGAGACGGATTTTAGATATTTTAAAACCGATGGCAGTTGCACAGATAGAATTCTTCAGAAGAGGGGATGATAATTTTGTAAATATTTTTACGATAGGTATTAAATTCAAAACACAATGTACCATAGCCCTACGTAGGATCCAGGGTGTTTGTAAATTTTAAAGTTTTTTTTGTGTTCTTCGTCATGTATTCTGCATTTCTGCATGGCCTATCGATATGTACTCCCATAGTTAGGTCGTTTTATGACACCAAGATTAATAAGTGGATTTTTACAGGAAACCTACAAGAAAATTAGAATGTGTAAGCATATTAGTTCCTCTGGTAAGTTTTGTTTTGTTTTTTGTTTTTTTGCTCGTCAATAACACTAAACAAAATCATTAATTTTCTAATCAACTTTAAACTTGCCAACTTTTCGGCCAATTTCAAATTTTTTGGGGCTGACTTCCAATACCTCTTTGTGGCTACTGCTCTGGATGTGAGTCAATCAAACAAAGTTTTTTGATTAATTAATAATTTTCATCCACAGTAGAAAAACAGTACGATTCATAAAATTGAGTTCTGGTCATTTCGCTCTACAAAATACCAATGAAAATGCATCACAATAGTAGGTTGTGTGACTAGTGTTAATGTGGGCTATTTTTTTTACCGAGTGTGAAGAGTTTGTAGACGTAAAGTTGGCATAACTCGCCTTCGGCTCGTCTACAAACTCTTCATACTCGGTAAAAAAAATAGCCCACAAGCAATTGTACAACACCATACTTTTTGCAACAAATGCACAAAAAAAACTTAGCAACAACTTCTACTTCCAATAAAACACAAAAACTGTGAAGTTTTCTATTATTTCGCGTTTTTTGTTCGTTTATTTTAAACAACTAAGAATGACTGAAACATTATAAGGAAAGTAGTTTTAATTAAATTGTTTCCTCTTTCCAGCAGTATCAATCCCAGCTTTCTAGCTTAAATAGCGGCTGAGAAATAATTGAATGAAAGAAGACAGCAGATTTCTGGACTTTAAAAAAAAAAATTTACATTAATTAACGTTTTTTTTCTTCGTTTATTTTCAAATAGTTGAAGATGATTAAAATATTGTACAAAAAGTAAATTCAAGTAAATTTTTTCCTCTTTCGAGAAGTACTATCTCGATCTCCCTAGCTTAAATAACGACTGAGGAAACATTAAGTGAAAGAGGAGAGGTTTCTAGATTCCAAAAAACAGCGAATGTCCACTTAATTTGCATTTTTTTTATTTGTTTGTTGTCAAGTAGCTAAAGATTATTTAAAAGTTACCCATATGGAAATTTTGTGAATTTTATCCACTTTTGATCATTACAAACCCCAGCTCTTTAGCACAATTAGAAGCTAAGAAATCGTTTGAGACATTTTTTTAAAACTGAAATGTGTTCAATTGGAGTGGTAACTTGAACACTTTTTCACAAAATAACGTTAATAATTATATCAAAATGCTCGTATTTTCGAAAATTTTACACCTTGTTGTGGAGGAGTGTGTAAAGTCTTTACACACTCTCACACATACGAATCCTGCACAAGAGATTAAAAAATTATCGTCTACTTTCTTCGGGGATATATACGTATGTATGTAATGGAAATGACACAAATGTGATTTTGGTGTCGCATCTATAGATAACGCTGCTAGCACCATATGTTTCTCTTTCCAAAAATCTGATTGTAGGAAAAAATCACCAAGTGCATTTGTTTACAAATACTGACATATAAAATACCTCATTCTGAAGAATCTGCTTATTATGATAGTTTGATGTCCGTTAATGTGAGGTAATTTGTTCATCCGTGTAACATGCTGGGTGTAAATTTTAACAACAGTCGATCCTGTTAGGTTTGTTCTATTTGCCAAGTTTTCTTGTCATGGCAGGTGTAACACCAAAAACCGTGTCAGCACTAGGTTAATATCAGGTTACCTCAAACAACACAACCGTTTTGGAAAAATGTTGTTCAAAGAGAATGCTAAAATGTAACACCATTCGCACCAAACTACCTAACTGCTGATAACAGCGATCTCTTATCTGATATCATCATCAACAAAACACTCTGCCCTTGCCTTGATTTCCTACACCTATTCTAGAAGAAAGGGTAAGATTTGCTGTTCAGTGTTATCCTTGGTGTTACCTTCATGTGCAAAATGAACGACAAATTGATAACCTTTGGTGTTGTTATGAGACAAAAAGAACGTTATGGTTCAAACTGAAGGTAACACCAGGGTTGAAAATGTTAATTTTTATGGCTAATAGAACAGACCTATTGTAAAACAGTAGTGTGTCGTCTCCATCAGATCTTCGTATATATTTATATCTTCAAAGTCTATTTCATAAGCCAAAAATTTGTTCTTTTACATTCGCCATACATGCATGTAAAACCCATTTTTTATGCACGTGTTGCAAAAAAGGTTTATTCACTTGTAAGGAAAAAGATGCACAACATCGTACGAAGTGACTAAATGTAAACTATAAAATTACACTCTCTCTTCGGAGCAATGAATGTACCCACATGAGAATAAGTTTCGCTACAGAAAACTAAAAGATAGGAAAAACAGATGTGCATCTCTTTACGAGGAAAAATGAAACGTTGACCCCTGACTATACCTCCCTAATATCACCAAAACATGAAGCAGCCAAATAGCAGTTATACTCCGTTTGCGGCGCACAACCTTGACTTTTTGTGAATGAATTGTGCTCCGACACGACGTGTACACGTCGTCAATTGGAAAGAGCAAGAGATACATTGGTTTACTTTTTTCCTCCTTTTTTCTTTTTTTTTCTTGGTTTGTTTGTATTTTTGTTCCTCTTGTTTCGTTCTTATCTGACATGTATATTTTCATTTCGAGTACGAAAACAGAAAAATTATCATATTCAAAACGTCAAGTTGTTCCTCCACGCTTCAAAAACGAAGGTACCCTCATTTCTATACTTCAAGAATTGTTTTTTTCTTCTCCATTCGCTTTCTCTCGATTTTTTATATTATTTGTTCGAGTCCCCTCGTTCTTTTGTGTACACCGAAAAGACGGAAAAGAAGTCAACGTCATTTTTCTTGGGTACGCGTTCCAATCCCCACGCCGCGGCACACGCCCTCGTGGCAATGGCTTTTGTTTTGACGGCCGTTTACATGTCAGAAAACGAAGACGACGACATCTTGTCGAGCTAAATGAAAAACGAGCCCTTCTTCTGTACGAACGAAATACCCAACACAGAGGGAGAAAAAACAACAAGAGAAAAGAAATTTGCAAACAGAGGATGGCTGAGTGGCGGTTAAAAGCAATACGGACAAGATAAGTTTAATTCACAGACCAACCGCCCACATGAACGTGGAGAAAGAGAAAAATTTAAATTTGCTAACGCAAATTGAAGATAATATAACGCGCCCCCTCGACCCTCACTACTCGCTAACGAAATGGAGAGAAAGCGAGGTAACAAAGAAAATTGAATTTGATAAACAATGACAGATAAAGAGACTTAATTTTACGCGTCATGACCCCCTCCGTTGCCCATTTCTTACAACAATGCTCCAACGATTTGGTCAACGATGAAAAATTGTTTTTTAAGAACGTTCTTGACGTACCTTTCACCCTTATCCCGCTCCCCTACGCCGTCCATTTTGGCCAAACCACTCGACTAATGCGTTAATAAATCGTGCATGAAATTCTCGTTCTCGCGCCCTTTTCACAATTTTTTCCAGAAACCTGAACAGCTGCTGCACGCACCGAATTACAATTTATGCAGAATTACTCCATACTTGGGAGCAGATATTACACTACTCGAATTCTTATTTCTTTTATGAATTTTTCAAAGCACATTTTGGCTTACACTTCTGTACATCGATTTTCATCCTAAAGCATGATATGCACCACGGAAAATTCTGAAAAATGTATACTGCGAAGAAATGTCCTTTCTGGAATTCCCTGTTAAATTCAAACTTATTTTCTCCGATTCCAAGCGTCTTTTTCTCAATCCAAAATTCACAATTCACCAAATCTAGCAGATTAACTACACATATACCTCACGTCTGGCATCGAACTGTTTTGTTATCTTCGACAGTTCCACTGGCTTCCATCCAACTTTGATATCTCCAACAGAGAGGCTGTCCATGGCAGTGTCCCCGTTTCTAGCTTTGAAACACCCGATTTTAAATCAAAATATGCGTTACTGCCAAATGATCCAATATCTAGAAAACACTTGATTTGAATACTCGACCCTACTATTCTATCCAACCATCATCCTCTTAACACTAATGGTTCTCCACTTTATCCCGGAGATGTTTGTACTGTACTAAATACCAAACTCAAATCATTTTACAGAGACAAAACCTGAAATGAGTGGAATAGGATTTTCAAGTTGAATTGTATTTTATATGGGGTAAATTGCACTTATTTTGGTTTTCGGTATATTATATATTAAAAATAAACGGAATGAAGAAGATTGATACAGAAAACAATTTTTTTGTTAAAAAATAAAAATGTAATATTATTACTTTATAACGACTATTTTTAAAATATAATACACCTAAAACTAAAATAAATGCAATTTACCCTATATAAAATAAATTTGACTTGAAAATCTTAGTCCACCCTTCTATTTATGTGATGCTTAGGTTATGCCCAATTCAAAGAAGGTGGCGGTTGACTTCACTTTTCACGCTCAGTTCGGTATCTAGTATAGTATAAACATCTCTTCTCTATCCTTGTTTCCTAACTTCATCTATGTCATCAACCGAATCAGTTCTAGCATGGCCCCACACCCGTCCATCCCCTCCAAAATGCTATCCTAAAATGCTTTTACTCTGCACAGCACAACAAGTACACCATACAACACCCATATCCATCCCTTTCAGATAGTTAAAAACCATGATCTGGGCTAAGCCCCCTTTGACAGCCAACTGACCTACCTGACTTTTTTTTCCAAAGTATCACTAATATTTTGAAAAAATTATGTATGTGGGAAGCCAGGTACAAAAGCTGGAGGCAGGTCCTGAGTTTCACCCTCTCATTACAGCCCTCATTTGTGGATTTGGTATGAATCAGAACTACAAAAAAAAGCTCAAGCGAATAACATATCAGAAGGGTGGCATCAACAGATGTCAAGTTGTTATGGCTAAACAATATCTTAGTTTTTATTAGTTCTCAACTGAACTTAAGACAGAATAAGTAAATACAGAAATAATGTCGAGACATCTGCAACCAGGCCAAAAACTTAAAAAAGAACATGATCCAAAATAAAAATATTTAATATACCTAGCGTAAAAATATCCCCAGTAAATGAAGAATAATAATTTTTGACATATATAAAATATCCTGGTCATACTATGAAATTGTAATCGATAATCTATTTTCAAAAATGTTTTCTTTTGTGTCTAAGTATTAATGATTTTTTCAACGAAATTTTTGTGAAGGATTATCATTTGTTTTGGAATTTTTTTACTTTTTATAAATACATTAGGTATAAAATAAAATTATTTTGAACAAAAAAATTTCATTTTATTTTGAAATTTTTTTTTGTACAAATAATAAATTTGGAATTAAATTATTTTGGAATGAAATATTCTATAAAAAAAATCTTTTGGACAAGGCCTTTGAGAGGGAGGGGGAAAGGGTACCAAAGGTCCTGGGTCTGAACATCTTTAGGGGGCCCGGAATGGGCTTAATTTAGAAATAAATTGTCAATTTTAAGTATAAACGGTGAAAAAGGGTGTCAGACCGATCCATGATGAGGTTTTTGGGAGTAAATTTTCCAAAGGCTTGAAAAAAAACCCACTAAAATACATATTTTAGAACCCAAAACGTATCTAAAAAATTTATTTCATGAGAAGAGCGAGCGAAATTGTTTTCTGAATTTATAACCCCTTTCCAAAGACAAATCCTACAGCTGGAGCTAAGAGGGGTCCTTCAGTTTATTTCTGCTGGGCCTGAAATTTCTCTGTGAAGTTCTGCTTTAAGAACAGTTAAACATAATTCCCGAAATTTGGAGTTTTTACTACAGCCTCATTTAAGAGAATTTTACTACACCTCTAACTTATTAGAAAATCAATAGTAACAAACTAATGAAATTGACATATACATATAAGTCTATAAGTTAAATTACTCGCCTTTCGGGCAGGTGTCAAATAATTAATTGCAAGATAACTGGTCCAGAAAACTCTCAAACATAATTATAGCCTTCATTTATTTTGAGTTTTCGGTTTTCAGAACTGATCACACTGAAACAATACCCTTAAGCAGAATTGAGATTTAACATTCAAACAGAACAAGTTCAGAAATAGGAATTTCAGTGAAAATATTTGAACTTAATTACAGCTCTCAGTTTTTTGAGTTTGGACTTCTTAACTAACACTAAACTAAAATATTTATGTGGAATTGAAAAATAACTTTTAACAGAACAGGTCCAGAAGCAAAATTTTTCAAAAAAACATTCAAACCTAAATCCAGCTTTTAGTTTATCGAGTTTTCATTTCTCAACACTAGCTGAAGTGAAACTGAAAATTAATCTTCAACCAGAACCGTTCCAAAATGTAAACATTTGGTATAACTTTCAAATTTGATTAAAGTTCTAAAAATAGAGAATTTGAAGTGAAACTTGGTAGAAACAACCTGGTCCAGAATTTGGTGAAAATCTGTCAAATTGGAGAGGCAGAATGCTGAAATAGAAAAAAGCAACTTCAATTTATCAAGCCATAAAGTAGAGTGAAAATCAGTTCCTTAACACAGCTGCCAGCTTTATTTTTTTAGCACAAATTCAAACATAACTTGAGAAAAAATGATAATCAGAAATTTATGAAGAATTACATGTTTGGGAACAAGGAATTTGAAAATCAACTAAAAAAACTCTATTGGTCCCTTCAATATCAATTTGCGACGTAGTGATTCTCACACTACAACTTCATAAGTGAAGTTGGCTTTAGATAATAGTATAAAATTATATCATATACTGGATGGGTTTATTCAATTTGGCAAGTAAATTCTGCTGTTTTACCTGCTTTTTTTTACGCCCCCCCTTAAACTGGCTATTCTATTTGGTAAAATTCGGCACTTGAATTTTCACTTCTCAGAACTGACACTGAAACATTAAAGTAGAACTGAGAACTAACTTTCAAAAATTACAGGTCCACAACTAAAACTTATGATAAAAACTTTCGAACTTAATAAAAACACTCATTTGTACGAGTTTTTCACTTCTCAGAACTACCACCGACACAAAAACCGAATTCACTTTGAAAATAACAGGTTTAGAACTTAAACATTCGAACTTAATTACAGCTCTCAGAATGGAGCTTTCGAAACGAAACTTTGTACAAACCAGCTAAGGATAGGCATCTACATGAGATAAAAACTTTGAGAAAATCTGTCCAGTGAGAGAGGCGTGATGCTATGACAAAAAAAAAGGGACTTCAATTTATAATATAGATGATCGGTAGTAGGCTATTATTAAATTCTAAACCAATGCAAACATATTGCCAAGATACTCGACTAACTTGCCGCCAACGGCATCAAGTTCAGAAAATTCTTTCGAAAAACAAAAGTAGAGTAAAATGCATGCGAATATGTCCACCTCGAAATTATTATCGAAAGACGTTATGTCTGAAAAGCAATATTAAATATGATGATACAGAAAACGAAAACTTTTCAACTCGTACCAATTCCATGTTTACTCAGTCATTAAAATTTTGTCACCTCACTAAGTTTGAAGTACCTTCTACACGCGGAACGATACTTCTTACCTGAAAAACGTGTGCCATGTGTATATGAGGAACTACAAGTGATCCCCAAAGCTTTCTGTTGGTATGAAAGAACATATTTCAGCTGAGGAAGAAGGAAAAAGATACACATAATTCTGTTTTCACCAGTTTTCGTGACCATCGCTTTTTCACGTCAATAGGCATTCAAGTAGTTTTTTTTTTCTTCTTCTCAGTCTTTCTGTCTGTCTCTCCCTGTTTACAATCGAAACGCGTGTGACAGTGACGTCAATTCCATAGACGAAGACAAGAAGACGTCCCCATTAATGGATATATGCAAAAACCGAATTTAATACCGTAGCGCAGGAGATGGAGAGGGAAAGAAAATGCATTTCAATAATCCCAAATAATACCTATATATTTTTGTTTACACAGAGTCGGCACAGGGCGCGTAAAACCTACACATCGAAAGAAAATCATTTCGACCAATATTGAAAGAGACGTGAAAATTGTGTGGTAAACAAACCACGACCAAATTTTAAATCCAAATTTCAAATGAACGTGAGTCGATTTATGTGTAGGGGTAGGATAGACAGATATACACACTTTCACGTGTAGGTACATAACTTGCTGACAGTGAATGACTAATGAAACGCTATATTTGTAGAGAAACGAAATACAATACGATCGTTTGTATTGACATGTGATACTTCTAGGCTGAATTAAATGGTGAAACGAAGACGAAGCAGCACATGAGGCATAACGAATTCTTCACGCAAAAGTGCAAAACACACGTACGACCCACGTTTTCTCAGTAAAGTAGGTTTTTCACCTTCCTGGTAGGTATTTGTAGAATTGAAGAACCGACATTCCGGCATTATTTTATCCTTCCACATCACCTGTCGTTAGACGAAAATTATTTAAATTTTTGTCTGAAAATAGGTAAAGATTAGAATTCACAAAAAATGTGGCTTTGATCCACCCACACTGAATGTAGGTACCTAGATTGGTACAAACATAGTTGTCGGATAGTGTATTGCGGAATTTGATAATGTAAGGCTGACTAGGTGAGCTCTACAGTGTAAGCTGCTAAACAAGTATGGTATAGTGACTATAGATAAGAACCGAGACCGAGTGACGAGTGCCTTTGGAGTCATAATTGCCTTTGTCACTCCCTTGAAATCCATGTCAAACAAGTCTTTAAATAATTCCTGAAATACTATTCCAAAATATCAAGGACGATTCAGGCCAATTTTTAAAACAAACAGACATACATGGTAAACCGAAAATTTATGTCTCAAGACGAACCCCCGTAATGAGATGCCTTGTCTCTTCATTATTGGATAGGGAAACAGATAGGGCCTACGCGATCCTAATTAAAATTAATCAGTCCATAGAATTGTAAGGATAGTCTTTCGGACAGTTATATAAGGTGGATCAAATAAAGAAGAAAAATAGTTTGGTGGTCAGCGACGTGTAGGTAATAAATAGTATCTATTAGAAATCCAATCAAAGCCATTTCTAATGTTGCTATATCGAAGGCGGAGGGGGACGAGCTTTATGCGGTTTGGACTGTACGAAAAATAAATTATAGGTACCTCATTAAGCGTAGAAACTAAAACAAGTAACAGGATTATGTTTTTTTCTCACTTTTCGTACTTAGATCCTGTAGCATTACCAAAGAGAAATTTACTTTCCAAAAATAGTAGCTACTAAGTTGTTAATATTTGATAAAATTAACTAATTTCGTACAACCATCCAACAGCTTGGCGATCGAAAGTACGTCCGAATTTTACAATAGACTATTTAATAGATGTGTATTATAAAATGCAATGTTTCTGGTATTTTTTATGGAAGAGTAAAAAAGAAAACACACATCATAATCTCATGATCATTCATTCGGATTCCACCGTTTGTCAGATAACTGAAACAGAAAACCGACCATCGAGGAAATAAAGGCAAATTTTGGAGACGTAAGAGTTCGATATCATCATATTTTCCAAGGTTGGAATCATTTCCTTAAAGGGCAAGGGCTTGGAAATCAAATCGAAGTTTATTTAATACGTTGGGGGGCTAGAAAAAAATTTTATTTCGCCAAAAAATGCCGAAAATGGAATAAATGCCAAAAATGACGTAATTGCCAAAAAACCTTATTTTCTAAGGAAAATTCAAACTACAGTGAATTGAATTGACACTAGGCATCCGTCCTGTTAATGAACGATAGATACCTAGAGCTCTAGGAATGAGCTCATTGAATTTCTCGTTAAAAAATACATAATTTTCAAATAGAAAATTGGAGAATTTGAGAAAGAATTGAAATCTGAAGTTTTTAGGCGCTATTTTCATGGTCTAAAGGTTTTTTTTTTTGTTGTTTTTGCCAACTAATACCAAAAATATAGTTTTTACAGCCGAATTTTAACCTTAATAATTCCAAAAAATCCGCGCTAATTATAATAAATATTTGCTCTAAATTTCGTAGCTATTGGTCCAAAATAAATTACGAATTTTACAATTAAAATAAAAACGAAAATAGCGATACCGGAAGTAACGTACGGCTGATCCGCAAATGAATAAATAGCTCAAATCTTTGAAATTTTCACTCAGAAAAGGGTAAAAATTCTCAAATTAAGTTGAGCGCGAAATTTTCACTTTGAAAGGACGTAAAATTTGTTATTGAAGACGGTTCCGCAAATTTCATTAAGTTTTTGCACTTCTACCCTCGCACAGTCTACATAATAATTTATAATCAAAGGCCAAGTTAGGTAATACCGACCGAGAGACTTGCGGAAATAAACGGAGTTGGCGAATAAAACACATCCCAAATTTCAATTTACTCGATTTCAATTATTTTCTAGCAGCTTACGACGAAGCAAGGTGTAGGTATGAAGATTTACTCAATGAGCGTTCAAGTGCGGATGAATCAGCAAAACAGGAAAAGCTCCAACAACACCAAGAGGGATGAGTTATTCGCCGAATCGAAAGAGAATTTTCTCAAGGATTTCGAAAACTGCTTAACCGGCATAAGAATGTCGTACATTTTCATGAAGACGCTCGCCTCGAAAACGGATGTCGATAAAATTTTACAAAAATCGAAACATTTGACGACTCGAAGGGTATTCTCATTGTAGCCTACTTTAGGGTTAATGTATATCAGTCATTTTCCTCGACCTTTTTTTCCCTTGCCGCATTCTCTCATCATCCAAGAAAATAGAAGGAATCGATAAAAGGCGAAAATGAATTCTTGAAATTCTTATTGCTTCCCTCCCGCCTTTTCGACCCTTCTTTTAAATACACTTATGATTGATGAAGGAAACAGTGAAGTGAAACAAGTCTGATAAATTTTTGATGTTGGTTACTCTCCAATTAGGCCATCCCCCCCCCAAAAAAAAAAAGAAAAGACTCGCCGAAGATATATAATTTTTATAAAGTTCATTCGAAAAAATAAAAATAAAAAAAGGAAAGAGAATACTTTTTAATAAACCAATCTTTTCAATAGATGGGTAGTGGGTACAGAACAAATTTGTTTCCAGAATATTTGAATATTTAGTCGTAACTAATGCTTTATGAACGGTCTAAATGACACGAACTTGTATTTTTGTTACTTAAAGAAATCATTAGGATAAAACAATCGAATCAGCCCACAAGCGATTTCAACTTCCTAACCCTCACATGACTATTTTAAGAGACTCCAAAAAATTATGTATGGTACATGTTTCTTCCTCTTCCCCCCCCCCAAAAAAAGGAGGTTTTATTGACTATACTTAATAAATAATTTGTCCCTAAAATCAGGCAAGATTATGATGTTTGATTAAACTTGTTAGATTTTTTGAATAGCCAATAAAAGAGATATTAAACATAAAATTTTCTCAGAATTTTGGGACGCAATTTTAACATAAAGTACTTCAAGCAAAACATGGGGGTGCGAAAAATATCGGTTTTTAATCATACTAAGTCACAATCTACCCAATATATGACGACTTTTTTGTGTAAGTATAGATACGAAAAAAAAATCGAAATTTCGCACCAGTAGCAAAAAGCAAGATAACTACGTATTTAATCAAAAATTGAGATGTTTCATAGGATTTATTCAAAGTTACAGGGTTTGGCAGCTTACGGTCCAACCCTGCGTCCAGCTATATAAATGGAACCGACAGTGACCACAGGTATAGCAACAAACTGTATTTGTTTGCAAACATTGGTCAACCAAGTACGCCCTTCATCAGAATCTAAACGTGTTTAGTATAGTATAGAAGATAAGTAAGTTAATACAGAATATACGATTGTCTCAACAAACCTATAATAAAAAATTCTAAAAATACAAATGCAAGAAACCAAACACTAGATAACTGGTACGTACCAATTTTAAGCACATCCAGGTATGCTACAGGTATACTGAGCATATCTAGACGCATTAATCCGATTTTGTTATTTCATTCTGCGCATACCGAACCCAAAACTTCTGTATTATAGAGAACAGTATTTCCATGCCATTGCATTTCATTCAAAACTTCCTACAATAGTTATTTGTGATACAAGTGCAAGAAGTAGGTGATTTTGATACGAGTGTGAATTCTGCAGCGCGCCGAAAACGAGTGCTGCAAATCACATGAGAATCAATCACCTACTTTACACGTGTATCACACACTATTTTTTGCAACACAAAAAATGGGTTGAATTTTTTTTTCGTCAGATCTAAATAATGATTAATAATTTTATTTTTTTTAACCAAAATTTTTTTCTGAATTTTTTGCGGTTTGCTGGTTTTTAGATTGTTTTTGAAAAATACGGTATTTAGTTCCCAGCGAGAAATAATAAAAACTGAGAAAGTGGCCAACTCATGCGAGAAATTAATCACCTGTGTGAGAAATTCATCGAAATGTGCGAGAAATTAAAGTTGCAAGTGCGCATGTGCAAAAGATAATTTTCTGACTTCGTTTTGAAATTCCCGACTTTTTGTTTCATCAGGCCACGTAAAAAAACGTACTTTTGGGAAGATGTTGAAAAAATTAATTTATAATTGCGTATCATTCTTATTGTATGGACAGTCGACAATAATAATTGGAACTTGGAAGTATATTTTTGGGAGTCTGGGACGCGTAGGTAATGGTTCAGTACTCAAACTCACAGTCGGAAGGTTGTAGGCTTGTAGGTTTCAGACCAACCACCGTCATAATCTCATCCCAAAATGAAAGAAAAGTGTTCATTTTGATTCAGTTTAGTTGGTGCTCTCACATCTAATCGAAAAATTCTTGTTGGAAGACCACTAGTCATCAGATCTTAACTGTCTCCTTCTTTCGCCTCGATATCGAAAAATGTATCTAAAGACTGGCTAAAATGAGTACTTAGCTACGTAGTCAAAGGCTAATTAAAATAAAAATAAAAATAATTTTTTTTAAACATTTCATCGTTGTTTTTTTCATAAGCTTTTATTCTACTCACCACTACAATTTTAAAATATACCAATACTGCGACCAATCTTCTTCAACAAAATAATGTTTATTTGGCATGAAGCTAAACTGCCAAAGACAAATAAAAGCTTATCTTTTAAAAATTGGTTTTTAACCTAAACTTATTTGTTTTTGTTTTTTTTTTTTAAATTCGACTAACTTCTACAGAAATTGAATTTTACATAGAAAAGATCAAACGCAGAAGCTGAAACTTTTTTTTTTCACCCAAATGGATATTTAGAACCCATAAGCATACGTTTCATTCAAGCCCTCCGAAATTATTCACTTTTTACCTCATTCACATATTTCGGATTAACAGAAAATACTCGTTAGTGAATGAAAATTCTCATCAAATGTTTATAAACATAATATCCATACAGTTTGATTTCTCAATAACAAACAGTTATACAAGTTTCAAAAAAAAAAAAATCACTCGACTGTTTACTCGCAGCCTATGTTGCGCCAGCGGCGTATTTACAAAAAAAAAAAAATCATTTCCACGAAATATCGATGACTATGATATCTACTAAGAAAAATTTCAATTTTTTTTTTTTGAAAAGGTGGCTCCACAATAAAAAAGTAGTGGTCAATATAACATTATAATACGTATAGAATATGCGTTTCTGAAAACTTTCTTTTTATTTTTCGCTGATATTACACACAATTCTTTAGCTATGCATCGATTGGCGAATAGCTAATTATTTTTACGACACACAAATCGCGCAAAATTTCAACGAATATTAATACGGTCGGAAATATTCGGCAATAAACCAGAAGAGAAGAGGCGAGCAGTAAATATTATTACTGCAATACTATACCAAGAATTCGTACTTCTTTGTCACGAACGATCGTCATAAAAAATGAAGCATTGGCGAATAATTTGCGACAGGGTTTCATAACATGAGCATGTTGACAGCTACATGACTATAAAAATTTCCAGATTTTGGAATATAACTTCAACGAACTATAAGTTGACCATAAATACAGGGCGACAAAAAAAATGGAGACGCCTGGGCTAGGTTCATACTATAGCAATTTTTCACATCACGGAGGAGTATAATTTCTTAAAAAACATTATTTTTACACCTCCTGAGAAATTCATGAACTCTACGAACACCACAGGGGTAGTAATAAGATTTTCAGTGATTTTTCGCTCGGGAGATATTTAAATTATTGCAATTTTGGTGAATATTTTAATTAATGTTTTCTCGCACACTTTTTTCTGAGTAATAACTGACAATCTTTTCACGATCGAACGATCCATGTCGTAGAATTCAATGATTTATACACAGGTGGCATTTCCAAATTTCCTTCTTCTCGATTTTTTTCTGTAAAATATTTTATTTATTACAAGGTCCTTGTTGCATAAAATAATTTAATTGCAACTACATATGTCTCTTCGCATTTTTTGAAAGGAAAAACCCACGGAATTAATGAAACGGTTCAATATTAATGAGTATGAAAATTAAAAATGATCACCAAATAATGATGTTTTAATGCACACCTGGTCATAAACCCACAAATGAAAAGAGACATTCAAATAAATAATTAAATTCTAGAAAAAAAATTAAACCGACTGTGTGTAGGGACATAAAACATAATAGAACTAAAATGTTGAAAACAAGTTTTCCACGTTTTATTTAAGCAATTTTTTTATAAAGTGGAATTACAGCTAGCAGTTTGCTGGCAGGAATGCCTTCCAGGTAACATGTTATAAACATATAATGCAAGATTTTTGAATGAAGCAATATATATCCCTTCATATTAAATATTTCCCTAATGCAATTTAAATTTAACATTTATTTGACAACCTTGAAGTACAAAGCATTATTACATCTATTCTAAACATTAGGGGGTTGTATTTTTTAAGAATTTTTAAATTCCTTAGATGTGCCGTCAAAAACTCTCCACTTTCCATCTGATTTCAATCAACTTCATATTAGTCTTAATGATAGGTACTTATGAAATCAACATTCATTTAAATATCATTACAATTAAATTAATGAGAACCAAGCAGAATTGATTTTCATATTAATATCAAAAGGTATTTCTATCAGTGACTGCTTTAGTTGTAATTCCATTTTGTAAAAAAAATTTAAAACCAAAAAAACTTGTTTTCAACATTTTAGTTGTACTATATTTTATGTCCCTACACACAGTCGGTTTCATTTTTTTTCTAAAATTTAATTATTCAAATAATTTTTTTAGAATTGCAAAATGAAAATCTCTAGCAGTTTTTCACAATAAGAAGAATTTACTCTAAAAGTGACAGATAATTATTAATATTGTAATATTTGGACAAAACTGGATTTGATTTTCAGCCTATTGATTTTCCTCAATTACGGCAATTAAAATTTATTTATTAGTCAACAACCAAATTCCAATCAGATGCAAAGAAAATAAATTCAAAGTTTAAAATCGATTATAAATACTGTTAGATTTACTATATTGGATTATATTAATAGTAATAGCAATAATGATTTAACAAAAAGGCATATCAAAAAACATATTGTATCTCAACATTAACCTCCTTTTGGGGCACACTGAGAGATGAAGAATGGATCAAATGGAGAAATTAACACCAAATTTGGACGCAGCACCTTAAAAAACATATTTTGTGATGTTTCACATAATAAAATGTAAAACTCAAAACTGACCCCCTTTGGCAGCCCACTGGGGGTTGAAAAATGGGTCAAATGGAATAATGAATGGCAAATTCGAACTCAGTACCTCAAAAAACATATTTGGTGATGTATCATACATTAAAATGTAAAAACTCAAAATTAACCCCCTTTTGGTGCCCATTGGGGGCTGAAGAATGAATTTAATTTTTCATGTTGGCTTCTCAATTCTATGACGTTATAAGACATTGTAAAGTAAATAGGTACCTGCTGAAAGCAAGTAATCTGTTCTGCGTTTTGATCTAGTAAAACTAATGGGAGAAGATACTAACAGGAACTGTGACGTTAAAATTTTACGTCAATATGTTTCAAACTTCAAGTAGATACCTATCTATGTACGCATAAATAATAAATATAATAAATTAGAATTTCTCCTGATTTACTATTAGGTTCACCCTTGCCAATATAGATAGCTTAAAGTGAATGTACCACATTTTATACATCTATATAAATATGTAGGTGCAGATATACATCGTTGAATGAAAAAAGTACATTTACTCACTGAGAAGTGCAACTACTTTAGCAAGTGTGAACTAGAAGGAATTCCTCTCACGATACTTATGTTATAAACAAAGGTTTTAAATGGTGACGAGGAGTAATGTCAAAATATGTTTATTGATTGAGTTTGCTAGGGGATGAGTAATGACAAATATTTTTGTTCATTAATTTTGGTTGAGGACCAGCGAGACTATGAAATATCGAGAAACACTGCGACTGGAGCGAGTAAGGTGATCCCATTTTTTTCAACATACATAGGTTTTACAGTAAATTATGGAAAATAAAATTAATACCACCCCTCTTTTAGTCTAAATCAACAATGAAAAACCATTTGTTGAAAATTTATTAAGCACGGAGTTAAATGCATTCATGTTCATGTAAGTCCATCCACGGGCCGCGAAAGCGATAAGTGTGGGGTATGACACCCCTTTCTGTTATGAAAATTGAACGAAGTGATGACCTTTTTACCCAGTTTACTTACAAACGGAACATTAAAATTGACCTCACAAAAGGATTGGGGTGAGGATTTTGAAAATTAAGAATTTCCTGAGAAAGGAAAACAGCTGGTACCATTATCCCATTCTGACCTAATTTTTTTATGAGAATATGATATATTCTGTATATATATATATATATGTGTGTGTGTGTCTGTGTGTGTACGTGTGTGTGTGTGTGTATGTATGTGTGTATGTATCTTTCAAACTTTTTTTTCAGTTTTGAAAAAACTACAAAATGGATAAAGCTAAAATTTTTACAATAGATTCAAGATTATTCTTATGTCAGTGCAAGTCTAATACAAGGTTGGTGCCTACTAATTCAGGAACAATTTCTGAAAAAAGTTTTATATTTGCGGTTTTGAAAAAATTACATAAAGGATAGGGCTGAAATTTTCACAATATATTTTCCCATATTGTTGCAAGTCTGATAGGATTTTGGTGCCTACTGGTTCCGTAGTTTCCAAGAAAACTGGAAAACCAAAACTTCCTGGAAAATCAGTTTTTCGCAAGAAAATATCGACGGATCGATATTTTTACTAAAGACATCGATTACTATCCATAGGTTTTCATAAGTTTTTTCAACTGAAACTACACTCTGTTCACGCTACCTATAGATGAGAGAAGAAAAAGTATCGATGCACATTGTTATACAGTCATTTTGTAGAGTAAACGAACATCATGTTTCGAGCAGACAAGTGTGAATATGGTGTTCTATTAACCCCATACTTCGATGGGCATCAAGCACTTCTTAGCATGAACAGAGTATAGCAATGAAATATCAACTGATCAATATGTTCATGTCAGATATCTTCAACGATCCCATTGTTTTTTGAAATATTTTCAATTATTTGTAAATTTAGAATTCAGGTTTGTTTTTTTGATTTTTGTTTTATCTTCAAATTACATTTTTTTATGGTTTTTGTAAAAATTGACCGGTTACAACCTTAACAATATCGCTTCCTGCGGCCCCTAACTCCATTATAACAGGAAATTATAGATAAAATGAAAATAGAAAATTTTTGAATAGTGACAGTTTTGTTTCAATAGAATGATAGGTCGGTAGGTACTTGATTCGATTCTGATTTCAATTTGAGAAACCATATTTACGAAACATGCACATTTATCGTGAGTTTCCCACAAATTTTAGTCATATAAGTTTCAATTTTCTTTCGGAAACAAAATTTTATTAATCATCTCCCATTACAATGGCCAGTGAAATCGTGTACTTACACACATAGAGAATCACAATTCATAGTTAGACCATTTTTTCAAAAACGATTAAAATCAGGCAGAATTACTAAAAACCATGTTTTTTCTTTGTCAGCTAAGTACGTCCGCATTCGGTGTTACTTTTGTAATTCGTCAGCGTGTATTTGGACACCGATTAATATGCGCCAGTTAAGTGCATGATGCCACCACACATTCTGTAAGTCTTTCACTGACGAATGCTCACGCCTAGTTCACGTCATTTTTCCATTCCAGACACACCAGACTATTGTCTCATACATAAGTACACATAAAGAATAGATCAATGTGTGGCACACACATTTACACGCAATCTAATACGGTACACAACACAGTGCCTTATAGTGTATTCCAGAGACTGTTTTAACCACTTTTGTAGGTCTTCAGCATGCGTCGTAGGTATAAGTATGCGTTAATTTTATTTCCATGTTTGCTGATTGCACTATAGGAAATGTAATTTGTCATTTGTTCGACGAATCATTTCAATAGTTTCACTTTTAATCGTCGAGACTTGAACGTCCGTCGTCGATCTTTTACTCGGTTTTTTCCACCATAAAATGTTGTCTGTGTTTTGACCAGCTCGTTTAAAATGGAAATAGCATATCGAAGGTAATTTAAAGAGTAGAGGAGGAGGGCGAGAAGATCGTCGTAATGAGTTTTTTTTCTTTTACACCACTCGACGAATGAATGAAACCGTGTAACTGAGGTTTTAGTGGGATTTTTTCACATTCAATTCAGCTGTCCAGTTTTCATTGTTTTCAACGGGAATGGACACAGTGTGGGTCAGAAGGAGGATCTTGCGGGCATGACGAAGAAGTTTAGGGTTGAACTACTCCCATTTTAAATTGATTTTTTGTTTCGTTTTCAAACATTCAAAGAGTTGACGAAATTAATTGGCAATAAGACCGCTAATTCTTGTTATTAAAGTATGCAGGGTATTTCTGGAGAGGAGGATAAAATTTCACCACCTGGTAACTGCAGGTACAGTAGGGTGAGTAATGCCAAATTACGATGGTTGCATACTTATCAGTAAGCATTCGATGGGCGAAAGAATTATATTTTGTAGATTCAATTCAACAACAAAATATAGCGGCATTTTTTTGCCCTCGAGTCTCTCTTAACCCTTTCGTCACTTTACATACTTCCACTAGTAATGTCACAAAACTTCTCAGTGAGGATGTCGAACTACTTGCTATTCGTACAGAAGCAATATAAACGTAGAAAACTCGAAAAACCAAATAGGAAACTAAATCAAAATGTAAATCACGAACCTTTAAATATTTTCAAATTTTTACGTATTCTTATCAGAGCGTTCAAAAATCTTGTAAAATTTATCTGGGTGAACATAAGAAAACCTGCTGCAATTTTCTGTCTCAAAATTATATAAATAGAAAAATTTATTGTTATAAAAAAAGGAGAAAACAGTTTTTCTCCTGTTTTAAAAGTCAAAACAGCGGATACCTTGATGATTTTTTTCATGATATAAAACTGAAAACATTCTAAGATGAAAAAATTATAGATGAAAACAACCCTAAAAGGATAATCATAATTCTCTATTGTTAGCAAAGGTTTCTTTCTTAGCGTACCTACCTACAATACAACTCCCTATTTTCATGATTTCTCAACATTTAAGAGGGAGGAAATAACTTTTCCTTACAGGTATACAGACGATGAATTTTGAAAAATTTGTGTTCTCACACTTAAGGTTGAGAGTGGGTTAATACATCTTCCAACTCTCACAGGCATACTCGTCTGGCAGGCAAAAAAGTCCAAATTCACAAGCGTAACAAACCATACTCACTCGGAATTGTATGGCATATTTTAGATACCGTAATTGAAACGTTCCCCCGCAAAATCAGAACCCATAAAATAACCCAAGAACATCCACGATCTGCGCACCTGGCGGGCTTAAAGGGAACTCGCCTACTGAAGAAATGTAGATAGGAGAGTGACTGGGCTGAGGAGGTTGCCATAGTTGTTACAGATTTAGTGAGCGAGATAGGTGTGTGATGACGTATATTTTGTAGTCCTATGGACGTTAAACACACATTAATTATAAGTGCTATACAACTGTAGTATCTCTGCCACTATATGGTAGCGAGAGCATCGGGGTTTTCTCGGAGAAACAGATACTTTTTCAAGCATCTGCTTCACATAAAGAAACTATGAAGTCGGAAATATGGGTATTTTCAATTTCATTTTGATGTAAAATGAAAACTGAATCTAAATAGAATCAGTTCTCACTGCTACAAAATGCTTCCACTGGCAACTTAAGTCAATATCTGTAATGGAAATTGATTTAACAGCACTTAGCGTTTGAAGTTGATCTTAGCCTCAAATGCCTAATTAATTTGCACTCGAAACTGATAGTGGCTTCGAGCACAATTCAACATATAATTATGTACTCGAAACTGACGGTGGCTTCAAGCGCATGAGTGTAATCACTAATTATGTGTAAAAACAATTTTTCCTTGCGTTCGAAACTTTAATTTGCCTCAAACACATACCTCCATTGTCCAGAAAAAATTTTTTTTCTAGACAAAATGTTTCTGTTTATAGTCAAAAGCTAAAAATTAACATTTGACTATCCACAAGTACACGATCCTCATCTGTATATAAGATCTTGTGCAAGTTACATAGGAATACAAAACATAATCATGCATCGTATTCTCGTAGCAAATAAATGTATTCGAATTTACGGCTAAATTTGAATGAATTTGAGACTATACCCGGCCTCAAATACACGTCAAAAAGCTTAGGCCTATGTATTTTTTCTTTCTCAAATGAAAAAAGAAAAAACCTATAGAAAATAAAACCTCGGCCGAAAAAAGCCTAGGGAAAATATTCCCAGGCAATATACGTATATGTGAATCTATGATAAGCCTCACATATAATAAACAAAAGAGTAAACGAATCAAATGGATTCGATTCCATTCGACTCTCACTCTCCAAAAAAAAATATTTTTTATTATATTTTTTTTTCAAATATTCTTGCTTATTCATCGGCAGATTTTGACGTAATTATTATATCGAAAACTAAAATAATCCTTGAATAAACAAAAAATATCAAAGAATACGGCAAGTTCTCTGCAACATGTCGCGTTCCCTTTATTCAATCAAGGCTAAAAATTATTCTCACGAAAAATTTTTAGCCGCCCCCAGCAAAAAATGCATCGAAATCTTTATGAAGAATTTGATACAAAACCAAGGTCATCACATCTGGATAGGCCATCTTGCATATCGCCTACCCTACGTCAACAACCATTATTGAATATTCTTCGAAAAAAGAACATTAAAAAATGGTCAACAAGGCTGCATGCAATTAAGGCTGTCGATCCTTAAAACAAAGATCGGCACCCCATGGAGAAGAAGCGATACCAATATGCTTTGCCTCAATAAAATGCATAAACGTCGACAAAAAACTATTACGTATTTTGTCAACACGCAAGTCTGGAAAGACGAACAAAAAATCTAAATAGGCAACAGCTTGCGTAACCTTTTTTTTTGTCTTACACACATTTGGATGTAAGACAATCTTATTGCGAAGATAAGTTGTGTGTGTATTGCTGGTCAACACACACACACACGGCGATGTTTTTTCCTTTGAATTTTGGAAAAAACATCGCACATACACACGCACACTCAGACAATAGTTCTTCCATTCCAGTCAAGGAATGAAAGAACGTCTGAATCAATCATGTGATCAACAAGAACACCAATTGGATCTGCAAAAATGACATTCACTATCGGGTTGAACTGTCATTCTAGCAACATTGCCATGTTCTGTCAATTTGATTACAAAATACTCCTGTGCGTTTTAAGTGTATTAGGTTGTCTTTTAGCTTTTCTCTTAGTGCGTTTCGTTATTTTTCGTGCAATTATTTCAACATTGTTAAACTTTTCGAACAAATTAACGAAACAATCGCGTATTTTTGGGCAAGAACCTCAAGCAGACTCTTGTCCACGTTGGCGCTTCAACTCCTACTTCAAAAAGTTGAAATTGAAGAGGAGTTTTGGAGTTTTTTGCCAACAAGAATTGGCAGAAGTACCAGTAACACGAAAGGGGTTTTACTGGTCTCCACTCATTTTGAAACAAAAGTTTGTCAGCAATAAATGGTAAGTAAAAACCTAACAACATCCATTAACTTTCGCGACACTATGGGTATGAATATTACTTGTAACTTTCACACCATGCGCTTTGTCAACTTTGTTAGTCAAAACATCAATGGCGGAATGCATTATTTTTGGTAGATCAAAACACTTAAACGTGTTCAGACCCACTTACGGGATCCAATTATTCCAATAGCTGGAACCCATTTTCAAAAAACTTCGTTGAAAATATGAAAGCTAATACATTCCCCCGACTACACATGCTGACTACAAACAAAATTCATCAGAAAAAATCGTAAAGAGACCCCAAATACATCGATGTCTTTGGAGCCTAGCATTATGCAACTTTACGCAAGGCAAACTCCAAATCTTCGACACCATTTTGAGTGAATTAATTTTAATATGTACCGATAGTTTATTCAAATGCAATTTTTGGATTTGAAAAAGGCGTGCGTGACCCGCGATGAATACCCTTCATTGCGCTTATGGGTCACGCCCAATTTTTCGTATTTTTATTTGTTTTTTCAAATGCAAATTTTGGATTTGAAAAAGATGTGCGTGACTCGCGATGAACACCCTTCATTGCACCCATGGGTCACGCCCAATTTTTCGTATTTTTATTTGTTTTTTCAAATACAAATTTTGCATTTGAAAAAGGTGTGCATGACCCGCGATGAATACCATTCATTACGCCCAACAATCACACCCAAATTTTCAAAATCTGTTTTAGACTTTGAAAATTTTTTTTCTATTATCGGCTTCCCTGTCTTTACAGAACTTGAAATGGATCCTATTCAGGAATCCGACTCGCCTGCTTCCCCTCCACCACTGCCAACTGTACCTCCGCTGGCAGTACTGACCAGACCTGATAGCCAGCCGATCCCTGGACCATCACACCAGCGGTTCTTCCCCGTCAATCAACCGATTTCACCCGTCATTGCCAACGCACCGTTGGCTCGGGAAATCGCACAACACGGCAGTGGCCTCCTACATCAAAATGTAGAACGCCAAATGGAAGAACAGGCGAGAGATTCACAACCGATGAATCTCTCACCATAGGACCTGTCCGAGTGATCCTCCATTGCAGGATTGCGATCCAGTTTGCTATCCATAGGAGCCAATGACGAGTACAAGATGAATCTTGAGCTCTACTACGACGCTATCGAGTCCACAGGTTACTATGTCATTGAACTTAGTAACCACATCAGTACACCCGGCCTGACTTTTGTTCAGGGGTGCAAGGAGCTGCCGGTGATCGCTACAGTTATCAAAACGCTGAATTGGCCATCACCTTGAGTTGCAAAACACAAGATTGTTCTCGCACGCTCCACCATACTACGTCTCCGCTCCAGCCAAAGGGAAATTGAGGCGATGTTCCCATTGGCCCATGTGCCAATGGTAACACCTGAGCCTCAATTACTCCCCACTCCATCTTCCTCTTTTCAAGGAAGAGAGGAGGAGACTGGAGCGCAGAGAGGCGCAGGATGTGGAGCCGGATGTGGCCAAGGATGTTCACCTCAGCCGGAAGTGGAACAACGAGAGGAGCTCCGCCTCCAACAGCAGCTGGAGGAACAAGAATGCAAATGGATGGAGGAGCTGCGTGGTCTCACAAACCAAGCTGTGCGAGATCAACTGAAGCTGGAACACGTGGAATCAGTCATCAACAGAATCTGCCCGAACCTTTCTGAGATGATCCAGCATGTCCAAGAAGTCTACGGGATGGGTAAAAACCAATTCCGTGACAAATTTGTCCGCCCTGCCATCCAGCAAGGTAATAGTCAATCTTTACGTACCGATTCAAGCAGATCCCATAAGCGAAGTCGATTGAATACTGATCAGAGTGGGTCAGTGGAACCAACACAGAAACGTGTGTGCGTTGGTTCCCCCTACCCCACCTCTGAAAGCTCTGTTCAAACTGACTCAAATGATTTAGAATCAAACGCCCCTGTCCGACATTCGAATCTACAAAAACCATTTGACTCAGTAACCAAATTGGTTCCCCGACCTGTTACTAGTAACATGGCAGAATTACCAAATCATGCAAGAGAAGTGGACCCAATTCCCCGTTGTTGGGAATTGGACCCCGAAACGTGCACAGAAAAACCAGCTTTGAATCTGAAACCTTCCAAATACTTCCTCGACGAATGGGATGGCACAATTCTGAACTACCCAGGTTTTATTCGAGGCTTTAATATGTATGTGCATTTGTGAACAGATATTGCGATTCCTCAGAAAATAAAGTTATTGCAACAAGCAATGCCGAAAGACATTGTAGAAAAATTTTCGCACTTTGCACCTGACAATGTAGGTTATAAACAACGTCTTCAATTCTTGCATGATAGGTACGGGGATCCAAGTAAGGTCAGAGCAGAAATCTGGTATAAGATAACCAACTTCCCTCATACAACCAATACGCTGCAGTCCATTCAAGACACTATGGATGGATTGGCAGTCCTCGTAGATCGTTATCGGCTGGTATCACCTGTTGTAGACAAGGAACAACTGTTCAACGTTACAGTGAAAAAATTTCCACCGAGGTCTTATAGGAATCATCTAAAAAGCAATGAAAGATACATTTCACATTTGTTCTCGGCCATTAGGGAATTTATTAAGATTGAAGAGATGTTCGATAAGCAACGTCCCTCCAACAAAGACCCTAATAGAAACACAGGTTCATTCAAAAAGAAAAAGCCTAAAGGCAATTCAAAATTTTTGACCACAACCTTCCAGAAAGGTAACGATTAACAAAAAGGAAAGGATAAATCCAATCCCAAGAAATCCAATAGGCAGAACCATAGCGATTTGGGAAACTCATTTAAGTCTCCCAAACCCTCTTCTGTTTCAGAACACCGAGAACAGGAAATGGTGAACCAAGTGGCTCAAGAGACTCCAAAGAGCATCTTGAACCTGGCTCACTCGGCGCAGAAGGCATGCCTTTTCTGCACCAACCAACACCCCTCTTTCCTCTGCCCCGATCCACGTTACAACATGTTGGAACCGCAGCAGAGGGAATTTAACATCCGTAAGTTGTGCACTCGTTGTGCAACTTACCACGCAACGCAGGAGTGTCAGCAGAAAATTGCCCTCTGCTGCCGGTGGTTTAACTGCCACGCCACCACTCACAATAGCTGCCTGTGCCCGAATGCCCTGTACCCCATCCAATGAGAGCACGGGGACAACTGGTTCACAACACTGAGACAGCGGAAGGAAGCACACAGTAAGCACCGAGTTGATTTTACTAAAGTTTCAAAACCAACTGTTGATTTTGATACTATAAAATCACGTGTTCCACAGGGTGGCTGCGAAACTAAAATTGCACGGGCCATTGGAACGGTGCAACTCAGTGCAGCCCAGAAGGAGTGCTTACTGATGAGTAGTGAGTACTTTTCATCATTTATTCGCACCAAGAAGAGTTCAACTTTTCTTGTTTTTCAGGTGTATGCTCAGTCACCACACTTGCAGAGAGCAGTCAAATTACGAGGGTTTTTTGATTGTGGCAGTGTAGACACCTTCATTACTAAGTCTTATGCTTTCATATCCTTAAAACTAAAAGGGTATGAAACAGAAATTATAAGACTTAAAGGTGTGCAAAATCAGACGTCCAACGTCTTTAAATCATGTCTAGTAGACTTCGAAATTCTGACACCGAGTGGGTTAAAGGTTTCGATTACTGCAAAGACTATTAATAGTATCACGCAGAATCTGAAACAAGCCGATTTGTCAGAATTTCATAAAAGTTTCCCGGAATACTCTGGAATTGAGTTCTCCAAGATAGACGATGAGCATACTGTTGACCTATTGTTAGGCAATGATTACATGTGGTCGTTTGTGACAAATGTACAGCATATTTCTCCAACTCTAACTTTGATAAAGACAGAGTTCGGATATATGTTGGGAGGTATCATCCAAAATCAAAAACAAGTGGATGATATCTTCACACCTATCTTCTTAACCATACCACAAGAGGTTGAGAATTTATGGAGGTTGGACGCCATTGGTATCAAATCTCACAATTTGGTAGAAGCTCAAGCAGAAGCTGACGCTCTTCAACTCTTTTATAAGAATGTCAAATTGGTAAACAATCGTTACCAAATCAGATGGTTGTATAAAAACTATCCACTACAGTTGGCGGATAATTTTAACCTGTCATTCAAAAGACTTGAGCATCAGCTCCCCAAGTTACAAAAGTTACCTGAGTTCTACCAACGTTATGACAAATATTTCAACTTACTCATAGAGTTGGAAATGATAGAGAAAGTAGATCCAAAATCCTAGCCAGATATTGTACATTATCTGCCGCATAAAGGGATCTTGGACCTAACAAAAAGCACACCACTCAGGGTAGTATTTGACGGGTCAGCAAAGACAAAACAATCAAAGCACTCAATCAATGACTGCATGTTTAAAGGGGCAAATCTCCTGCCAGACTTGCTCCAGATACTTTTGTCTTTCCGTAAGGATAAATACGCCATAATAGCCGACATTAAACAAGCTTTCCATCAAATAGGGTTACACCCCCTCGATCGGGATGTAACAAGGTTTCTGTGGGTCCTGAATCCACAGAAACCGCTAACTAGGGAAAACTTAGTAATTTTCCAATTCCAACGTGTTCCTTTTGGAATTGTGACAGCGCCATTTTTGTTGGCGGCTGTTCTGTCGCATCACTTCCAACAAGCAAATCCGGAATTTTACAAAAAACACGCCGACAATATATATATGTGGACAACTTAGTAACATCGTTGCCCACATATAACAAAGCTAAGGATTTACACAATCAGGCTAACAAGTTGATCGGGGACATATCAATGTAGTTGTCACAATGGGGCACAAATTGCACCCCATTACGCGATGACTTTGCCCCGACCACGCATTAACAAAACCGATCGTTAAGGTTCTTGGACTTTCTTGGGACATGGACAAAGATATACTTTATCTGAGTCCGACCAAATTTAAAGACCAAGAACCCGTCTGGTCAAAGAGACTGTTTCTTAGAGCAATCTCACAATTTTTTGACCCCCACGGTTGGTTCGCTCCAGCTTTCATTCCTTCACGAGCTTTTATTAAAAGGCTTGGAATGAAAACTACAAGTGGGATGAATCCTTACCTCTGCCACTGCAGAAGATAGCGACAGAGCTAATACAGGATTTGTCCCAGTGCACAACTTATTGCCTTCCTCGCCAGATATACCCAGGTACATATAACCCAAACGGGGCGCAACTGCATGTGTTTGTGGATGCATCTTAGGTAGCCTTTGCTATGGTAGCATACTTACGCTTCCATAACACAGAAAGCAACAAAACAATAACCAGATTTGTCATAGGGAAATCAAGAATAGCACCAATGAAAACGGTAACAATCCCCAAGTTGGAGTTGTTAGCGGCATTGATTGGAGCTAGAGGAATAAAAACCATTAGGAAACCCTTAAAGTTAGAAAACTGTCCGACCTACTTATGGTCAGATAGTAAATGCGTTCTAACATGGTTGTTAGAGCGTAGAGTGTTAACGCAATTTGTCTTGAATAGGGTTACTGAAATAAAGAGCATTCCTAAATTGCAATTTTGCTATGTTCCAACAACCAATAATCCAGCGGATGTCGGATCACAAGGGGCAATGGTGAATGATTTATTCAATACCATATGGTGGTCAGGACCAACCTGGTTATCTGATCACCCAGACTCATGGCCACAGACTGACTTACATGTAATTCAGTCTCTACCAGATCTATCAGAGGATGAGAACACTATACCTGTATTCTCAACCTTAAGGGAGTCTCTCAAAATTTCTGACAAACTGTCCAAAATTATAGCAACTTCAACTGACCCTATATTTGACAATCACAAAACTGCCAAATTAAACAGACAGTTGAAATGTTGTAAGGTAGCTATACCAAAGTTTGTTATGAACTCCGTAAACCATGTTTGTGAAGTCAAACTGTTTGCCACACAAGTTGACCAACAGGCTGTAGACCAGAATCAATCTGACTCTGATCTACCACAACCTCACAAACAAGCGAGCTCACAACAACCGCTGGATCTATCCCACAAAAGTCGAATAGACCCACTGGCAAATTCACCTTACAAGAGCTTTATACACGAACCGTTGAATACACCATTCAGCATCAATATAGACAAATTTAACACTCTCATCAGTCTTAAGAGAATCTTTTACAATTGCTTAACAGCTCTTCAAAGATTCTTGAGAAAGAGACTCACTCGTTGTAGGTTGGTTTTTCCTTGGGCAATACTGCCCAACAATTATCAGTTTGCATTACTTTGCTTCATCTATGCAGACCAGAAAAAATATTTTTCTGGCCTACGTAATACACTTCTGTCCCATAATCCACCGGAATATGTGGCATACAAGAAGTTTCATATCACCCTTGACGAATCAGGACTCCTGAGGCTGAGAAATTATTTGCCTGTAACACCTTTCACCGAAGACATTTTGTCTCCGGTGTTGTTAAATCAAAAATCTCACCTCACCAAGTTAATACTGTTGAATGTTCATACACTCAATAGTCAAACAGGCATTAAGTTTACACTGGTGGCCTTCGGTAGGACATACTTCGTACCAAAAGCAATGAGGATACTTCCTAAAGTATTAAAATCCTCTTGCTTAGTGTGTAAAAAGCTCAATAAGCAGCCTTTTACGCAGCCAACCCATTCTGATATCCCTGATTTCAGATTGGTACCATTCACATATCCTTTCACCTATACAGGTGTTGATGTATTTGGTCCATATTCAGTCTTCAACGAATATTTACCAAAAAAGAAAAAGGCTTTGGCAACTCCGACATCACCTCCATATAAAACATGGATTCTGATATTTACCTGTCTATCCACAAGAGCAGTGTACTTTCTCTCTATCTCGTCTCTAACCACACAAGAAGTGTGGACGGCGTTCCAGACGTTCTTTGCAGATCGTGGAATGCCAAAGGCAATCCTGTCTGACAATGCTCTCCAGTTTAGGTTAGTTGCAATCAACTTACCCCAGTTCTGGGAAGCAATCACATCAGACAGTTCCATAAGTGATAAGCTTATGCAAAAAGGCATAACTTGGCACTTCACTCCACCTAAGGCTCCTTGGTATGGTGCATCATACGAGAGACTCATTGGAATCTTTAAACAGGCTTTTGAAAAGGTCATGGGCCCCCACTCTCACCATCGCTTTAATTTTCAAGCAGCGCTTAAAAATATACAAGTGATGATGAATGAGAGACCACTCTGTCCTGCAGTCGATGAATGTGAGCAAGCTACTTTGACACCTGCACACTTCCTGCACGCAAAGTTCAGAAATTTTACCCTTGACCTAGACAAGCCTTTTGACAAAACCACCATAACATCCAGAAACCTTCAGGGCCTCTGGAACACTAACATGGACAACCTTAGTAAGCTCTGGGCTGTGTGGAAGGGACTCTATCTCACGTACTTGTGGGTTAGAATCCCCAAAGGGGTAAGCAAAGCTTACCAAACGGTTAGCTTCAAACCGAAAGTTGGAGACATTGTCCACGTGTTGGACATAATGACAAAACCAGGAGTCTACAAGTTAGCCACTGTAGTCAACCTGATGACATCTTGCAATGGCCTAGTACGTCACGCAGATGTTAGGCTACTCTCATCTAAAATAGTGAGTAGGCCTATTAAGTTCTTAGCTCCACTGGAGATAAGTACTGACAGTAAGGACTCTAATCCATCGTTGGATTAGAATCTATCCGATTAAGATCTGTAAAAGCAGGCATACATGCACGCACTACCTACAACTCCGTAGCCGGTGGCACCACTGGAGTTGTGCTATCTTTGAAGTCATGACAAGTTAACCTTGCCAAATACTTACTCTACCATCCAGCTACCTATTCAGATCAGCGGGTAGAGGTGATAGCGGATCGCGATCCACACACACCGAAATTGTGATAACCTTGTCAGTGTCACAAATTCATTTAAAAATTGCTAATTCTTACTTTTCTTCCTTACAGAGTCACTCCTTTATAGCGCTGACACCTGACTGCCCTTCCAATGAATTGTCCGGCAATTTTGTTGGACCACAAGTCAGAAGATGGGACCCACATGTGGATCTCAAATTCAAAGGAAATAAACTTCGTTTTATTATACTTACTTTAGATTTGTGGCCCAGTTTATATATGGTAGTATTAAGTACAATACATGTATATATTTTGTAAATAAATATCATTTGTGTACTTGTGTGTGTATGCCAACTAATCTCTTTTTTTACAGATCTTGTAGGGACAAGTGAATCCCCGAGGATTCACGATGGACACTGCCCCCAGTATCGTGGGTGGGAACATCCACAATCTCCTGCGCGCCTGGTGGGCGTAAAGGGAACTCGCCTACTGAAGAAATGTAGGTAGGTGAGTGACTGGGCTGAGGAGGTTGCCGTAGTCGTTACAGATCTAGTGAGCGAGATAGGTGTGTGATATATTTTGTAGTCCTATGGACGTTAAACACACATTAATTATAAGAGCCAAACAACTGTAGTGTCTCTGCCACTACACCAACTACCCTATACGCACTGAGCTCAGAGCTGTCTACAGCACCCAATCCGAGATCACTATAGAGTATAGAACTCAAACGCACTCCATTCCACACAATTTGCTAAATATGAATTTGACACGCACCTGGGTCACACAAAATTATAGGATAACCGAATGTCGACAGATGATTAGAATTTATGGTAATAAAATGGATTGTTTTTTCTACGTTCCCCACAGCAATACTGAGCATACTGAGAGATGCAGCCTAGCCAACCCCCACCATACCACCTCTCTCTGATTATAGACATGCCATAAGAAAAATTCAACCTACACGAAGATTAAGGCTGAAAAATTTCGTAAAAAAGTAAGAAAAAAGAGGAAATCTTTTGGCTATGTAGGACATGGTCGGCGAAAAAGATTATCGTATTATTTGAAACGAAGCCAAAACTAATATTTCGCCATTCAAATTTTCCTTTAGACGGCTCAAAAAAAAGAAAGAGAAAATGGACAGAGGAAGTTTATTTTTTGTGCATTAAAAAAATCTGAGTAAATTGCAGACAATTTTCCATTCGATTTTTTGTTTTCTTTTACTCGTCCGAATTAATATCCTGGAGGGCATGTTGCTTTGGGCGGCGGAAATGGATTATATGAGAAATTAATCGAAATCATAAGTTAAGGCAGCCACCTGTGGTGCCAGCTTTGTTTGACTCGCTTGTTCGGGCGTAGGAGCAAATATGCATCGGTTCCGGTCTCTGACTACCTCATACTTTCTTCTCTCCCCTCTCTACACTTCGGTGACTCAAGAAAACCCGACGGAATTTGGATTGCATTAATTTTTGCAGAGAATTTTGAAAGAAAAAAAAATAAAGAACATTTATTTTAAAGACGTTGAATGAAATAAATGAACATCAGAATAGGTATTCTCTAAATTTGTTATCGTCGGACGTAGACTTTCATGAAAGCTCAATTATCAAATCTACAACAATTCGGTTACAATATACCAAGAAGTAGGTGTAACTGAAATTTTCTTTGGTACCCTTTCACGAGGAAATATTTTCATTTCACAACTCGTAGACCTTACACAATAGCGTATCTAATAATTGAAATCAACTTTATTAGAAATAATACAGTAAGATTTTGTTGTGAATCGAATCTGAGCCATCAGTACTTCGTCCATTCGAAATCGTTCAAATATCGCCAACGAAACTGAGAAGTCTGTGCCTGTTTTTTTGCCCTCTCTCATCCTCTCTCGTATCTTTTCTATTTATTGTCACCTCCCCTCTTTACTTTGTTCACCCCTAATTTTAATTTATTTTATTTCATATTTTATCATTATGACGCATATCTTATTTTATTTTGCGCTTGTTTAATTTGATTCACTTTTTTTTTTGCTTACATTTCATTAATTGCTCTCTGCTTATCTTTACTTTTTTATCATTGCTCCGCTCTGCTTGTACATTTGTATTTGCTCCGCCATTCAAAGCCAAACTTAATTTCGTTGATTTGCCTTATAAATGCAGCTTGCTCATCTGCTTTTCTCACCACTAGCCTATTGCTATTTGCTGATTTACCTGTCTAATAATTTGCAGCGACTAATTGCGACTGAATTTATTTCAGGTTATTTGACTGTATTACCTTTGACTACATATACTACGCATGGACTGCTCAAACAGCAGTTGGTGGGAGAACAGAAATGAAACAAATACCGGAGTTATGGGGGGAAAGGAAAAAATATGCAGCAAAAGGCTATTTCAACAAACATCAGAGAAAGAAAATTAATACTTTCTAACAGTCTCGCTCCTTGGTGATTTGTACGGAGGATCGCCCTTTCCTGCATATTCTTACCTTTCCCCATACCTCCGGTCTTTGTTTCACGCTGTTTATCTTGTTGAGCAGTCCATGTGTAGTACTATGTAGTCAAAATGTATTACATGGTGTGATGTAAAAAGAAATGTAATTTGCGGAGATGAGGTGCGATAATAAATCTGTACCATTACTGCAAGATCACTTTGTTAGGCTAGTTAGTTATTGTTTGGTTCTTCGAACGACGATATGTAGGAGTATATACTCTGAATTTGTCTCGTTGTAAATCTAATAATTTTACTCAAAATCTTACTCGTTTTCAAACTAAATTGTTCATGATATCTATGAAAAATCAAAATTTACATGAATTGCGAGGGTGAAAAATATCTTTGTTTTCTAAGTTTCAAGTCGTTTAGTCTTCACCTGTTACAAATTCAGGCCACCATATTTCACTCGTCTTGTTTTGTGAAAGACTGAGGTATAAAATTTATAAGCCCTAAAAGTGTAGTTCTTTAATTGTGATAACATTGATTCAATTACATCAATTTGCGGAGTGCCTTTCATAAAATAAAATTAAAATTCTGTTTTCTATAGCCTTTTAAATCATATTTTTCAAGTGTTAACAATCTTTACCAGACAGAGCAAGTTGGAGCAATTGTTTAGAATTGCAGTTTATGCTGAGTTTTTCATCTCTTGGAAATAGAGTCCGATCTACAGAAGTTCAAAGGAGCTTCCAGAGGCAGATCATCTGGAGATTGGTGTTCTACTTCACCCACCAAAAATCGCATTGTTTCAAAGTTGCTGCTATGCTTGTGGATAAATTCTTAGTAATACAAACTCTCTTTTACATATATTTTGTTCTATTTATTGTGTTCTCCTGGGATATTCCAAAATTACAATGTTAGCCTAATTTAACAAGCATGTGGTGGGAGGGGTGGTTGGTTTTGCTGGTTCTTTGGTGTTTTGTTGGTTGTGGTGTTTCACCTCTCACCTTCTAAATCTGTTATTTTCTTCACTTGGCCATGTAGGTTACTGTACCTTTTTGTTTGCCCTCTCTTGCTGGTTTTTCTTTGTTTGTTGTGTGACTTTTTTGGAAGTCACGAAACATGGTCAGTACATTCCATTCTATTGTACCTACTACCACACTAGGATGTGCGGTTTGAGAGGAAGCTTAAATGCATTATGCAGGCAGTACTTGCATAGGAAAGCCTTAGCTTCATTCATCCTCAATTCCTCAACTAAACATTGCTGTTTTCCATACACCTCTACATATTATGTTGGCAAAAGAGAATGTGTTAACCAACCTAAGCTGAGATTTTAGGAAGTGCCACGAGACAGCGCTTTTTCTAATTTTTTCATCACAATATGGGGTGTTTACTGCATTGTTTGGTATCACTAGCCACCAGGCTTGGTTAGGAATAGAATCAAAACCACCACAAATTTAAGGGATTATTATTTTCACATTCAACCACGGATGTCCACATTATAGCTATGTTTTATTTTCAAAAAATAATGACACCAGGGTGACACCAAAGGAAGTTATTCTGCTACTTTCGAGTCGATTCCACTCTTCAATTGGTGGATTCATCTTGCAAAAATGGAAGAGCACCTCTTGCTGTCGATATTGCACGGCAAATGAAACAAACCTTATATAACCTAGATGCCTAGTTTGCTTGTTTTCAGTATCCTACACTTCCCCTTACTGCACCAAAAAACTTTACACACACAAGGAAACCCATTTATATAACACTTATACATAGCAAGGGAATCGACGCAACATCATGATACAACATAAGGGTGAATGCTCAGTGTAGCAAAAGGTAAAATTAGGCAAATTATTAGGTATCTTGGTTATATATTCAACAAACTCGTGATTGAATCAGTGGGCTGATAGTCTGGGCAGTTTTGTTCACTTTTCAAGAAGGTAAATGCAAACGAGAATAATTAATAAGAATGACTGATTATTAGTAAATCGGTAGCCTAACATTATGCTGATTTTTAAATTTTTAAATATTTAAAAATTGTTCTCAAAATCTAGTATGTGAAAGCCTGTATGATGAAAAATTATGCGAAGAAAGTAAACATCGGAGTGACTAATATACTGAGCACTATGTGAGAAAGATAAACTTCTTTTATAACCTCACTGAGGGTATGAACATTTTCAATAAAATAACATTCAAAACCACTTCATTTGGACCCTCAGAAGTTGATTTGAATAAATATTAATACGCGGTGGAAAATCTATATTTTGTGCATCTAATTTAGTCAAAATTAATGATACTGATTTTTTTTTATTAATTTGCTATTTTGATTTTTGACACTAACTAGCATCCTTCAAGATAGGAGCTCAAATCACTCGAACTCAAGGCTAGTAATTAAAACTCGCGAATCAATCCAATTTTGTTAAAAGTTCCAAGTGAATTATTGAAATTAAGGTCAAGAATAACAGAAATTTTCATCTCAAATCAAGGATAAGTCCCCACAAATCTCTAAGCAACTCCTAGGACTCGCAACAAGAAATACTGTTTCATGTTATTGAAAAATCACTCGATCAAAGTCTCATAAATGAATAATAACACATCCGTGATTAGCTCTTCTACTCAATTTATTTTATTTTTTTAAACAAGAACTGAAAAATATTTCGTAAATAACTGAATTTTAAACAAGCTCAAATCAGGCAATCGCTAAATTTTGTTCCCAAATTACCCTATTTCCAATAGAAAAGAGAGTAAAAAATTGTGAAACATCAAAGTCAATAGCACTAAGAATTCAGATAAACTTTACAAGGTCAATATTTGCATTTTCGTGAGCTCTTAATTATTACATCAATTTTTATCCTTCCATCAAACTGAAAAACTGTATAGTTAGAGGAAGGTACAAAAATTTGGAATACCACTTAGTTTTAGTTTTGTAACTTCACAGCAAAAATTAAATTTTTAACAAAAATTGCCCAAAGTTATTCTTCCACTAATACACAGTAGTCCTATAATTATTGTTATTCTAATTAAGGTAGTAAAACAGTTTTTTTGTTCAATCTTCGTGGCAGTAGCTTTATTGAGACTCACTTTTTTCAAACACAGAGTGAGCAAAGAAGTATATACAAATTGTTTAACTCTATTTAAATAGCCAAATGTTTTCCTCTGAACTGCTGAAATCATTTTTAACATACCAGCTGGTTAATAACATTTCCATTTCAATCATTATCTTTACCCAATTAGTAAAAAAGGGCAAATTTTTACAACAGTTTTGTTTAAAGATTGGGGTGCTTTAATTTGGAATACTGTTATTCCGAATTAATCACTCCTAAGAAATTATGTTTGCAAAATAACAATAATTTCTGAATTGAAAATCTGATAATATAGATCATTTCTCATTCGTGAAAGTTATGAAAGAGGACCTGAGTGTGAACAAATTTTCGTTTAATCAATTTAATTAATTACAATCCAATAAGAACAGTTTTTGTGAACACCCATAAAACGTTTTGAAAATCACTAAATTAAATTTCAGCTGATAGCATTTGTTAAACATTTGAGGTTGCCCAGATACAATCATTTATATCTGTTTACTTCAGTTATAGATTGGTAAAATCAAGTTTTGATAAGTGTGCAGTACATAGATCCCAAAAACCAGCCATTCCTTATTTGCAGCCCTTCCTCTACTAATTCTCATCAATTTCATATTTTATAACTACAAAAGTGAACCGCATTATGCTTATCACTCCATTAATTTTATATGATTTTGATAAAAGTGAATCATAGTGAATGTGACAAGATCGTTGAACATGAAAGAAACAATCTCCATAAAGTTATCCATCTAAAAGTAGCGGATGCTAACACAGCCACACTGTCACCAGTGTGACATGGAATATCATCGGATGCACTGTGATCATAATTACCTTTCAATATTTGACTAAGTACCAGTTTTTCTATCCTTTTAGTTAAGATCTCAGTTAGTTTAACTGAAAGATCGCTCTGATAGTTAGATAAGATTTTTTCGCAGTTCAGAGTGACTACCTGACTGATATTTTACCAGTCCACTCGGTAATTTTACAAGCCAACTGGTAATGGTCGAAAAAAAAATACTGGCCCCGGAAATTACGTTTTGTTGTTGTTGTTGTTGTTGTTGTTGTTGTTGTTTTCATGTTAAAGTCCAACTACTCAGCCCTCAAAGTTCCAAAAAACCAATAAAATACAAGGTCCATTTCCCCGGCCCCCCCCATTTCAAATTTTGACCTGAAAATTTTTGGCCAAATTGTGCTCAGTTTGTGCTAATGTGTGCCATCAATTTTAGAATTTGTGCTCACCCCCTTCCTTAGATATAAACAAAAGAGTCTGGGTGGGGCTGGAGAAATGCTAGCCCCACCCATTTCGAATTTTGACTCTAAACTTTGTATGCTAATTGTGCTTCATTTGTGCTAATTTGTGCCATTAATTTTAGAATTTGTGCTCATTTATTTTCAAATATAGGGGCCTCAGAAATTTATGTGTCAGCCCCCCCCATTTGGAATTTTGAGTTGAAACTTTGCATGCTAATTGTGCTTAATTTGTGCTAATTTGTGCTGCAAATTAAAAATTTTATACTCATTCCCTTTCAAAAATATTTGTGGTTTTATGTCTCCCCTCAGCCCCCCCATTTTGAATTTTGACCCAAAATTTTTCATACCAACTGGATTTAAATAGTGCTAAATTTTGCTACCAATTTTGGAATTTGTTATCACCCCCCTTCTTAATATATAAAAAAAAGTTTGTGGGTGGGGCTGGGGAAATGCTAGCCCCACCCATTTTGAATTTTGACTCAAAACTTGGCATACTAATTGTGCTCAATTTGTGCCAATTTGTGCCAACAATTTTAAAATTTGTGCTCACTTCCCAACTCAGATAGGGAGGATGAAAGATTTCCCCTCAGCCCCCCCTTTTTGAATTTTTATACAAAACTTTGCCCACTACTCTTTTTTGATTTGTGCTTAATTGTGCCAACAAGCTTATAATTCCTGTACATTCAAATCTTTAGTTATTTGCAAAACAAATTTGGGTGGGGCTGGGGAAATGCAGCCCCACCCATTTCAAATTTTGACTTGAAATTTTGCAAACTGATTGTGCTCAATTTGTGCTGATTTGTGCCAACAATTTTATAATTTGTGCTCAATTATTAACTGAAATAAGGGGTGAGGAAGGTTTTGTCTTAGCCCCCCCCTTTTGGAATTTTGAGCTGAAACTTTTCCCATTATTTTATCTTAAATTGTGCTTATTTGTGCCAACTTTCTTTTTTGAAATTTTAAAGTTGCAATTTCAACCAACTAATAACAATCACCCATTTCTACTGTAGCCTAAATAATAGTCATTTATAACAAAATTTTCATTAGGGTCAAGAAAATTCAAGCCTTCCATTTTAAATAGGAGTTAAATTTTATTACAATTTTTATGACAGTTTGTACCAAATTTTTACATTGGTATTTTGAGGGAACTATACTTAACCCATACTTAGCAGTATGTCAGATTTTCTTAATTTTGTATTTTCTGGGTGTTGCTAAAAAACTTTGTAAGTACATGTAAATTTTTCCATTGATCATTCTCTATTGACAGTTTTTTCCATTTAAGTTGCCAAATTAAAAATATTATCATAAAAATCTTCTATGTGAATTGAATAGAAAGAAAAAAACAAATTTTTATGGTCATATGTGTATAAATTATTAAGTAGGTATTTATGCTAATTTTGGTTTTATATACTTAATAATTTAGAAAATACATTTGGTGATGTATCACACAATAAAATGTAAAAACTCAATATTGGCCCCTTTAGGGGCCCGTTTGAGGATGAAGAATAGGTCCAATTGAGAAAAGAACAGCAAATTTGGTCTGGGCGCCTCAAAAAACATATTTGGTGATGTATCACACAATAAAAAGTGGAAACTACAGATAAACCCCCTTTTGGGGCCCATTTGGGGATGAAGAATGGGTCAAATGGAGAAATGAACACGAAATTTGGACTTGGCGCCTCAAAAACCCTATTTGGTGATGTATCACACAATAAAAGGTGAAAACTCAAAATTAACCCCTTTTTGGGGCCCATTTGGCGATAAAGAATGGGTGAAATTGAGAAATCAACATAAAATTTGGATTCGGCGCCTCAAAAACCATATTTGATGATGTATCACACAATAAAAGTGAAAACTCAAAATTAACCCCTTTTTGGGGCCCATTTGGCGATGAAGAATGGGTCAAATTGAGAAATGAACACCAAATTTGAACTCGGTGCCTCAAAAACCATATTTGGTGATGTATCACACAATAAAAGTGAAAACTCAAAATTAACCCCTTTTTGGGGCCCATTTGGCGATGAAGAATGGGTCAAATTGAGAAATGAACACCAAATTCTGACTCGGCGCCTCAAAAATCATATTTGGTGATGTATCACACAATAAAAGTTGAAAACTCAAAATTAACCCCTTTTTGGGGCCCATTTGGCAATGAAGAATGGGTCAAATTGAGAAATCAACACAAAATTTGGATTTGGCGCCTCAGAAACCATATTTGGTGATGTATCACACAATAAAATATGAAAACTCAAAATTGGCCCCCTTTTGGGGCACATTTGGGGATGAAGAATAGGTCAAATTGAGAAATAGAGAATTTATTTACAAATTCTCTTCGATTTGCCGCTGAATCTTGCTTAATTCCTGGGCGACGAATGGATAATTTAACAGTTCCTAGGTGAATCGAAGTGCATTAGTGAAATTATTAAAAACCGTATTTCATAAGAAAACCTCACCTCGATATCCTTTAGTTATCAGTTAATATTGAATTAAAATATTACTATATCCTATGCATAATGCAACAGAATTAGAAGCAAACTCATTGTCACTGTTATCGCATAGGTATACAACAAACATCGATATGTTTTGCGATGTATTGATGTTCTTCACCAGATCGATGCAATATTTTCTTTCGATATATCGATATTGAATAAAATACATATTTTGGGAAATTTTTTGACAACTGTTTGAAATTTTCTTTTCATATTATGCCAGAAACCTTCGCTGGAGTATACTCAACAACTTCCAAAAGTTTCATGGCCATCAGATGAATGGTGTAGTAATGTATAAAAGACAAACAGACATACATTCTCTTTTATATATATAGATTAATGGTGTAGTAATGCATAAAAGACAAACAGACCTACATTCTCTTTTATATATATAGATAACACTGGCCAAAGTAATCTTAAAAATTCCCCATAGATAACCCAAAAATATTTTTCAAAATTTGGGAATTTTTTTCATCAAAAAAGTCAGATTATGGAATAACGCATCGTGATTGGATCACCCAAAAGTGTCTAGGATACGGTATTTCTTGTAGTTATATAAATATTTCAGATAACACCATTCTGTCAGTACTATATTAGCCTTCCTTAGAGATGCATGTCTTAATATTCCTATAGCAAAATTATCGAGTTTTGACATTTTACTGTGTGATACATTAGAAAATAAGTTTTTTGAGGCACCGTGTCCAAATTTGGTGTTCATTTCTCCATTTGACCTAATCTTCATCCCCAAATGTGCCCCAAAAGGGGGCCAATTTTGAGTTTTCATATTTTATTGTGTGATACATCACCAAATATGGTTTCTGAGGCGCCAAATCCAAATTTTGTGTTGATTTCTCAATTTGACCCATTCTTCATTGCCAAATGGGCCCCAAAAAGGGGTTAATTTTGAGTTTTCAACTTTTATTGTGTGATACATCACCAAATATGATTTTTGAGGCGCCGAGTCAGAATTTGGTGTTCATTTCTCAATTTGACCCATTCTTCATCGCCAAATGGGCCCCAAAAAGGGGTTAATTTTGAGTTTTCACTTTTATTGTGTGATACATCACCAAATATGGTTTTTGAGGCACCGAGTTCAAATTTGGTGTTCATTTCTCAATTTGACCCATTCTTCATCCCCAAATGTGCCCCAAAAGGGGGCCAATTTTGAGTTTTCATATTTTATTGTGTGATACATCACCAAATATGGTTTCTGTGGCGCCAAATCCAAATTTTGTGTTCATTTCTCAATTTGACCCATTCTTCATCGCCAAATGGGCCCCAAAAAGGGGTTAATTTTGAGTTTTCACTTTTATTGTGTGATACATCATCAAATATGGTTTTTGAGGCGCCAAATCCAAATTTTATGTTGATTTCTCAATTTCACCCATTCTTTATCGCCAAATGGGCCCCAAAAAGGGGTTAATTTTGAGTTTTCACCTTTTATTGTGTGATACATCACCAAATAGGGTTTTTGAGGCGCCAAGTCCAAATTTCGTGTTCATTTCTCCATTTGACCCATTCTTCATCCCCAAATGGGCCCCAAAAGGGGGTTTATCTGTAGTTTCCACTTTTTATTGTGTGATACATCACCAAATATGTTTTTTGAGGCGCCCAGACCAAATTTGCTGTTCTTTTCTCAATTGGACCTATTCTTCATCCTCAAACGGGCCCCTAAAGGGGCCAATATTGAGTTTTTACATTTTATTGTGTGATACATCACCAAATGTATTTTCTAAATTATTAAGTATATAAAACCAAAATTAGCATAAATACCTACTTAATAATTTATACACATATGACCATAAAAATTTGTTTTTTTCTTTCTATTCAATTCACATAGAAGATTTTTATGATAATATTTTTAATTTGGCAACTTAAATGGAAAAAACTGTCAATAGAGAATGATCAATGGAAAAATTTACATGTACTTACAAAGTTTTTTAGCAACACCCAGAAAATACAAAATTAAGAAAATCTGACATACTGCTAAGTATGGGTTAAGTATAGTTCCCTCAAAATACCAATGTAAAAATTTGGTACAAACTGTCATAAAAATTGTAATAAAATTTAACTCCTATTTAAAATGGAAGGCTTGAATTTTCTTGACCCTAATGAAAATTTTGTTATAAATGACTATTATTTAGGCTACAGTAGAAATGGGTGATTGTTATTAGTTGGTTGAAATTGCAACTTTAAAATTTCAAAAAAGAAAGTTGGCACAAATAAGCACAATTTAAGATAAAATAATGGGAAAAGTTTCAGCTCAAAATTCCAAAAGGGGGGGGCTAAGACAAAACCTTCCTCACCCCTTATTTCAGTTAATAATTGAGCACAAATTATAAAATTGTTGGCACAAATCAGCACAAATTGAGCACAATCAGTTTGCAAAATTTCAAGTCAAAATTTGAAATGGGTGGGGCTGCATTTCCCCAGCCCCACCCAAATTTGTTTTGCAAATAACTAAAGATTTGAATGTACAGGAATTATAAGCTTGTTGGCACAATTAAGCACAAATCAAAAAAGAGTAGTGGGCAAAGTTTTGTATAAAAATTCAAAAAGGGGGGGGCTGAGGGGAAATCTTTCATCCTCCCTATCTGAGTTGGGAAGTGAGCACAAATTTTAAAATTGTTGGCACAAATTGGCACAAATTGAGCACAATTAGTATGCCAAGTTTTGAGTCAAAATTCAAAATGGGTGGGGCTAGCATTTCCCCAGCCCCACCCACAAACTTTTTTTTATATATTAAGAAGGGGGTGATAACAAATTCCAAAATTGGTAGCAAAATTTAGCACTATTTGAATCCAGTTGGTATGAAAAATTTTGGGTCAAAATTCAAAATGGGGGGGGGCTGAGGGGAGACATAAAACCACAAATATTTTTGAAAGGGAATGAGTATAAAATTTTTAATTTGCAGCACAAATTAGCACAAATTAAGCACAATTAGCATGCAAAGTTTCAACTCAAAATTCCAAATGGGGGGGGCTGACACATAAATTTCTGAGGCCCCTATATTTGAAAATAAATGAGCACAAATTCTAAAATTAACGGCACAAATTAGCACAAATGAAGCACAATTAGCATACAAAGTTTAGAGTCAAAATTCGAAATGGGTGGGGCTAGCATTTCTCCAGCCCCACCCAGACTCTTTTGTTTATATCTAAGGAAGGGGGTGAGCACAAATTCTAAAATTGATGGCACACATTAGCACAAACTGAGCACAATTTGGCCAAAAATTTTCAGGTCAAAATTTGAAATGGGGGGGCCGGGGAAATGGACCTTAAAATACACCGTTTATGACAAAAAAACATCTGAAAAATTTTTTTGCGAACAGAGTGAGCGAAATTAGTTTCTTAAATCATAAAATTCTCTAATAGATGAATCTTGAATAAGGCGCTGTGATTACTTTTAAAATAAAATTCAATAGAATAGCTATATTCAAAATGGCAAAAAAGTTCCACATTTTTTTCAGTGTTAGAAAAAAAATATCGCTAATAAGGGAATAACAAATTGGAGTTCTTTAAAAATAAATTGAAATTAGATTTCTCGATTGCTAACTGGTAATTTTTTTGAGTAACGGTGGCAACCCTGTAGCTATCTGACAGTTAAATTTCTTGGCTGTTGATTGAAAAACCAGCGCTAAATAACATTCTGATAAATACTCAATACCGTAACAGACCCATAGGCCACATATTATCTACTTCCATCATATCTCGTCCAAAGATAAATAAAAATGAATCTTGAGAGAGACAACGACAGGCGAGTCATTGATTCACAAACCTCTTTGTGATCAAAGATGAATTTCGTGTTTATAAGAAAATTCAATTTTAAGGAGTTCAAAAGCTTATAAAGAGAAAGGTTTGTACGTTCATATACAAGTCAGTATTAAACCAAGCAATTGTAAAATTAAAGCAAGAAAAAATTTCAACAAATCAGTCTGAAACTCCGACGACTTCACATACGCTAAGATCATCAAATGAAATTTAACGAAAATTTTGACTGCAAGGGCAGTTAACAAACGAACGGCATCGTACCTTAAGAATCGAAAACTGTAAAAGCTCCTCCAATCCAGTAACGTTCGATCATTTCGTTCTTTGTCGGTATTGAACGAGAAATGAAATGGTATTGTTTTTCGGAGTAATTAGGTAATGAAATAAAAAGTAAATAGAAAAGAAAATAGGTACAGAGTTTAACAAAGATAAATAAATAAATAAATAAAAATAAAAAAAAATTAAAGTACTATTACAAGTGAAATACAGAGAAACTAGGTAAGAACCTATTTCATTTGATTTATTATCGGTAGGCTATTGTTTTTTCTTGTTTTTTTTTTCCCTGTAGCTATAAGTTACGGAAAATTCAAGGAAAATAACTTTGTTACATTTATTAGAGTTCGTAATTTTTTAAATTAATATTATTTTTATGATTTTTTTTTTCCATTGTCAACTTTGTGGACGTTAGTAAAGAATTTCTTTACTGTAAGAAAAAAAAAAGTGATTGAATGAAATGTGAAAAAAAATCTGTGAATAGAATTGGAGCAATGATCCCTCCGCTGTTTCAGGACGGGCGTCTAAGAGCACTGAATCTCCCACTAAACGAAGACAGATCGGGATTTCTTTATTTCCGTCAAATTTATCACAAGGTGAGTCTACTTCTGAAGAACGAAAATATTTGTGATTAATACAACGAGAGTTTGTTAACTAGTAATATTCAATGGGTAAGATACATTTTTGTTATTACGGAATTACCGAGCATTTTTATCCATTGGAGATGAGAATTTTTTGATTGAACGGTACAAAACCGTTGACTAATATACAGTAACAACAACGGCTACGGAAAGTGAGAAAAATTTAACTACATTCAACTGCGAAGAACATTTTTGGTTTTTGGTAAATGTGGTAGTAACTAAAAAGATCCTATAAAAATGAATTTTAAAAAAATACCTTTTTATTTTTTATAACAAAAACGAAATACCGAAAAATAAACGGGGGTTGTTATTTCTACCAGCTTGGGTGAGGTGTTTGTTTTCATATGATTCAGTGAATCATGCAAAGGGGTATAGAAATACAAGTCTCAGTTATCAGATTTTTTTATCATTAGAGTTAATGGAGACTGGAGAGTGGGAACTTTTCACTTTTCAATTTACATTTACCAAAAAATTAAGTACCCTAATTTATTTTGTAGATTATTGATGTAATGTCAAATTTAAGTTGAATATTTTATGAAAACAATATTAGCTTGTGGTGTCCAAAAAAACTTCATCATATTTAAAATACCCCAAGTACCTGTCCAACTTGTAGCTTAGTTGATGTGTGTGACAGGTCTGAAGTTAATTGAGTAGGTAAGAAGATACCTTTTCAGAATTCATTGACGTACTTTTAATATTTATTGAACGGATTGAAAATGAAATGCGGGCTTCTTTCAGCTTTTGTGAAAATTTTTCAAAACTTTCTTCACTTTCAATAACACATTCAATATTTTTATCATCTTCATCAAAACTGATACTATTTTTCTTCAAGTCAAGAATGAAATCTTTGTACGAAAACATTGTGAATATTATAAAGGATTAATATTAAAAAAGAAATGAAAAGCCGACTTTTTATTTTGTAGTTTCAGTCTTGCTAAATTTTTGTATATTTTTCCTCATTATAATTAATAATATTGAAAAATAAAGGAATACCCAGGAAGTACGAGCAATCTCGTTCATATTCAGTACAGATTCGAGCAACTCCTCACCCAAGCTGGTAGAAATAATAACGCCCAAAATAAACATTAAAATTATCATCACTGATAACAATTAATATAGATACTAAAAGTTGGCGTTCAGGCAATCGCTATCTTAGCACTTGCGGTAACCCCCACTCAGCACAAATAATCCGTGAAATTGAAATTGAAATTTGTGATCAAGTAAAATAAAAGCGTACAAAAATACAGAATAGACTCGCAATTCGGATGTGTTTGAAATTGACAGACTGATTAAATCAATGTTGAATGTTCCCAAAATTGAGAAAACTGAATTCTTTTTCTACGCTTTTTTTCTACATTCTCAATGCTCACCAGCGTGATTTACTTTTGATGTCACAGTATGGGTGGCTCCTCAGAAAAAGAGTTTAACTATTTGAACAAACAAACAATCAACCAATGAAAAGGCTCAAAAACAGTGAAATTGAGACAATGTTTTTTTTTTAACGTTTGAAATGTTTAACTTGAGGAAGGTATATGGTAAAAAGATGATGTCATGTGCAATGAAAAGTGAAAAATGTAAACAAAATTAAAAAACAATGATTGATTTGTTTGCGTCTGCATGTACTTGATTGTATTCATGATTCAACCTTTGAGTATATATGTAATGGAGGGCTGATTGTGGTAGTTTCATTCCTCAACCAGTGTTCATTCTTGGAACAAAATTACTTTAAGGTGTACCTATATCTATATATTTGTATATAGATACAGTAACATACAAAACAGAGTAATTTCATTCCCTGAAAACGCTATCTATGTCTGATAGTATCTATCTATAGAAATGTTATAGGGATCAGCCCTTCATTACATATATAGGAACTCAAAGGAATCAACACACGCATTCTAACACAAAACCAAATTCGTTATTTCCCCAACTCAGTGAATGTAGCAGTTTTATCTTAGTATGAAAAATGAAACGGGTATATGTTCATTTGACAATATGAAAATTAAAAACAAAAAACTTTAATGAAGCAGCAGCTCCGTTAGAAAAAGTAGATTTTATAAAATTTTAAAATTAGGTAGTCACTAAAAAGTTACTAATAGATCATAATAAATATTTGTTCCAAATTGCATTCCTATTAGTCCAAAATTAGGCATTTTATAGCCAAAATAAAAATGAAAATAGTGTTACCAGATGTACTGTATGACCAATCCTCCCCAAAATTTATTGGAAGTAATAATAGATCATAATTAATATTTGTTTCAAATTTCGTAGCTATTGGACAAAAATTGAAAATTTTATATCTAAAACAAAAATGAAAATTCTCATACTGAAGAAACAGTACACTCAATCGGCATAAAAATTTATTGCAAGTTATAATAAGTTTACATTAAAAATAAAGTTTTTAGAAGATAAGTTTTTATTTATTTTTATTTTTTTTGTTTTAGCTTCATGAGAAATAAATATTATTTGTTATGGAAGGTTGGCTGCAGTATTGATATATTTTAAAATCTTAGTAGTGAGTAGAATAAAAACTTATAATAAATCATAGAAAATATTTGTTCCAAATTTCGTAGCTAGTGGTGGAAAATTGAAAATTTTATAGCCAAAACAAAAACAAAAATAGCCTTTTCTAAAGTACCGTATGGCCAATCCTTAATAAAATCAGTAGGTCAGGTTCTTAACTAAGTACTAATATTTGTCTCAAATTTCAAAATTATCGGATAAAAATTGAAATTTGTACCAGGGTAACAAGAAATTGGCTTATATATAATATGAATTTGGGATACCTATAAGGGCCAAAATTTTGCTAGAGTTATGAAATGAAAAACATACCTACCCCCACCTCCATATTGGTCAATGACACCAAGATTAATAAGTAGATTTTCAATAGAAAATCTAGTTAAAAATAATTTCCAATGTATTCTCGACTGTTAAAGAAATGCAAATTGTGTAAATTTTTTCTATTATTTAGGCTTTGGAGGGTTCAAAATTATTGTTCTTGGTCTCATTTTATTCCTTAGAGTCTTGTTTTTAATTTGGTATGCCAATGAAAAACCAAATGTTATTTAAAGAGAATTACAAAGAAGTATTTGAAGACTGCTATATACTTACCATACTTTTACCTCATTTGTTTGTCCAGATAGTTATATGAAACACTGCAAACCCCCAGTTGATCTTTCAGGGAGAATCCCCTATTTCAGTTTCACAAAGTATTTGTGGTAACCACCACAAGCACTAAAATTGTGATTGCCAAAATGCCAACTATTGACATGAAAAAGTATCGATATTTGCCATCAGTATTATCACTATCAATAATTGTAATGTTTATTTCAGAGTTTTGTTTTCATTATAAAAGCCTACTTAAGTAAATTCATTTTTAAGTAGGTTTCATATTGAAAATCTACTTATTAATCTTGGTGCCATGGAATGACCTGGGGTGGGGGTACGTATGTTTTTCATTTCATAACTCAAGGAAAATTTTGGCACTAATAACTCAAACTCATTTACATATATATGTATAAGCGTCAAAACCCAATTTTGGTCAAAACTATTTATTCCTAACTCCTTTTGGAAATACAAATTTTGACTAGCAAAATTAGTATTACTTTAAAGAAAAAAAAAATTACTCCAGTCATAATTAAACAAAAGTAAATACGAATTTCAATCTTATCAATTTAGTGTTGATTATTATCTCATATTGCCCTATTTTTGTTATTTTTAGAAAAATTTTTAATTTTAAAATAATAATTTCTGACACATACCTATGCTTTTATTGCACAGTGGGTGGTTTGGTAAGGTGTCAAAATCGCAAATGCGTAGAAGGAAGATGGGGCACTTGGCCCTTTAAACTCCCTATTTTCAAATGATTAAGAGGTAGTCGTAATACTTTTAATAACTGAAAACGAAAATGTACTCCAGATGAATCTCCTAACCTATCGCAACCGTTGGCAATGATCTCCATAAAATATTGCAGCCTTCACTTCATCCATATATATCTCACTCCTGAAGTTATACTAAAAATGAGATAAAAATAGAGAACCTCCATTTTTCTGAAGTCCGTTAAAAATATTGACTACATTTTCTATACTTCTGATTAACTAGACAAAAGGCCCAAAAAACAAAACGAGGCAAAGTAAACAAAGATACAAACTGATTGATGAAGTTTTTGACTATGTATGTATGGCACTCTGGAGGTCACGAATGAAATTATGAAACCTCTTATGGAAGCGCGTTATGCTTCTTATGAACAGGATTGGAGGGAAATACATAGAAATAAATATTTTAGAACATCACAGAGTAACTATGAGATTTGAGGGAAACGATATCGAAATTCGTTATTGAACGCATACCATGATCAAATTTTCATCGCTATTCGCCTCCAACAGCAATGGACTCCGCATGTGTACATTCTTTTTCATTCCTTTCGTTCAAACATTTATTAATCATTTGACTCATCCACACATCAGAGAGAAACTTTTCACTTCACTCGAGACCCATCAAATTCAATACAAAAACTGTAAGGGCAATTTAACTAAATTTTCTGAACTTTGGACGTTCATCTGGCAGTAATTATTTCATAGCGACATCTAACGAGATTTTTATAGGACTATCCGACAAGTGAAAGTTAATTGTAAATGGCTAAAGTGGTTTAGGAACTTTCAACTTTGAGCCGAAGAGTATCCTAAAAAGCTAGCCAGTAGCTAGAAAACTAACAAAGTGTGAACAAGGCCTATGTCACAATGGGAGTATTTCTTGCTCCTTTTTTTCATAATGTAGGTATTATTTCATTGAAAGAAGTTTTCTTTTTCATGTTTTGTCTCCTTTTAACCTATTAACTCACAAAAAACAATTTTTTTTCAGATAATTTTGGGAAAGTATTATACAAATTTGTGTGTTGGGCAATGAAAATCATGAAACATACGTTTTCGCCTCTCAAGTCGATGCTACTCCCTTTTAGAGCCCCCCAAAAACAAAATTTTGTACAATAAGATGTTCGACAGCTTTCAACTCAAGAACTATGACACCGATGAAAAATGTGAAAAAGATTTAATCGGTGGAAAATTTTGTGGAAAAATTTTTCACGAAGAGTAAAATTTTCTGTACGATTCACCCTAAAGCAAAAAAATTACGAAAACAATTGTGAAGTATGGTTTAAAACTTCTTAGGGTGCTGCGGGGGTAATATCAACTTGAAAGGTGGTAAGTATTCGATTTTATATAGTTAACCTCCTAATACAATAAACCTCCAAGGGGAAAAATATATATATTTTTTTTAAGGAGGTAAAATACTTCGTAAAATCCTTATATAACGCATTCCTGTTCTCTTTTTGTCAGATGTTGTGCTTTTCTAAACCTGCTTTTTCAACCACAGTTCGCTGCGCAACGGTTTTTCATGGTTGAATTCAGAAATTTTTTGTTTAATTTCAGAAGTTAAAATTGCTATAGCACACTGTTTCCTACTGCTCCTATTATATGCATATTTAAAAAGTGAAAACTCCCGTAAAATTTAAATTTATGTAGATTCTGCGATGTTTTTATTTTGATTTATTTTTGAAAACCTCTCACACATCTTCCAATAGCCCTTTTCGTAACGCCTCAGAGGGCAATGCTTCACATTTGGGAACCATTGTAAGCCGTTTCTGAGGAGCTATTCCACCAACACTTTACGTCGTTCAGCCACTTACATCGTTTGAGCAAACCTTAATTTGGCGGATGGTGTCGTAAGATTCTTACGGCACTGTACGCCGTGTGAAACGAGACGTGAATGGTATAAATGGCTGAAACGACGTAAAATATTAGTGGAATAGGCTACCCTGGGCTGCCGCAATAAAAAAATCTCATCGTCAAACCCTGCAAATAGAACTAAATCGCAAAAACGTGCCTACATTTCTTTTAGCGCCATTAGAAAAAAGTGTACTTATTTACATTTTGACAGAGTTCGTCATAAAGTTTTATCAAATTCAAATCGTGTAGGAGGGAATCAATCCCCTATCACTTTTTCGTAACGTGTTCAGAGGTGAAGTACCCTTTTACTGGCAAATCAAAACCATTTCCAAATTACGTTAATAATTTTACCTTTTTCGAAACACCGATTGTAACCTATCATTTATAGTCCAATTCATTACCTACGTTAACGCAGTCATGTGAATCTGCACACTTATACCTACGTGTATGTATATACATACGCGTAATAAATAAAGATTGAAAAACGCTAATTCCACATTTTCGATGATTACTGCACATTCATGAAAAATATGGATCAACATAATTATACGCACCGGCCCATAATTGACGAATGACGAAAATTTAATTTGATAAACCGCATTCGAAGGAGCAATAATCTTTGTTTGCCCTAATCGAAAAGCAGTAAAAAATCACGTTCATGTTCTTTGCAAAATAACGATAAGAAATATTTTATTAACATTTCATCGTATCTCAGAGAACGCAGCAACGTTCTTTACATTATGCATTTGGCACTCGTAGAATATTTTTGGCATTGTCGTGAAATCAAATCGAAAATGCGGACTGAAAAAAATGCAGAAGAATGGAATTTCAAAAAGTGATGATGTTATTCATCATTTTTTATTAGATGCTAATAAGCTGCACTGGTGCTTACTCGATGTTAAAATGGATTTAGCAATCACTACAGCGACGATATTAATTAATGTTTAGAAATAATCAGAATTTTTGGGCGGATGATGTGGAATAATTTAGATATCGCAATTTCAGGCCCACAGATTGTAATGCGCTCGTTTGTAAATGTTCATGTACATAATTTAAAAGAATATAGGTAACTGATAATACTTTTTGTAAACTTATTTTAGGTATTCTAATAGCCTATGTTCATCGTATTTTGTCCGCCACATGGACATTCAAAACATCTATACTTACACATTAACAATCACAGTACGTTATTAAAACATAAACACTGGCATTTTTCTAGTATTCGGCCTTTTTGATATTTTTCATTTTTCCTTTAATCCCTACTTACATTTCTTCTTTGTACGAATGAAATGACTGCGGGTGTAAATTTTAAGATGGATACGTTTTTTGCGCTGGCCACACGATTATTTTTTTGAGAACAACTTGAGCGAAGACAACTTAGCGTGAAATTCTCCCCTCTCTCTCTCGCACACTCACTCTTGTTCTTTTCTTTATAAAATAGAACCCAGTAAACTGAGCTTTGCTCCGATGAGCGTGTAGCACAGTCGATAACTACAATAAGTACAATAAAAATTTAAAAAAAGCATATTTTAAATTCAATGAATTCAAATACGTAATTCGATAGTAAAATGCAATATCAATAATCAGAAGCCAATTTCAAGTTGTTATTATCTAATTGAGAATCAAAATAGAGATTCAATATGAGATATTTTGTATTCGTTGTGTTTAGCGTTAATCAAAAAATTTGATGATACGCAGGCAGATTGCAGATTTAAAAATTATCTCCGATTCAAGCGAATTTTTCATCGCCAGCATTATCACCTACTTCTGGTGGATAGATTGAGTTGGTTATATTTCTGTTCAACGAGTTTTCTCAAACTTGAGACCTACCCAGATCGTTTTTTCATGCCCACAAACTTCAAATAGGTACTTAAACTTCAGCAACATTGTCGGTGCAGATCTTCAGAACGTGTTTACATACATGCATACATACATACATATGTACATACATACGTACATACATACGTATATAAATACGTACATATGTACGTACATACATACAAACAAATTACTGATTGTATTATTGATAGGACTATAAGCTAAAAACTGTTGAAATGTTGAAAACACTTATCACGTCAGAATCGCTGGATGGAATTTCATGCAATTAATTCTGTGAGATTTTTCAGAAAACTTCAAGAAAACAAGAGTTATTTCAAGTAAGGTTTATAACCATCAAAGAAGTCTTTAGCCCCCTAGGAGTAGAGTTACCAATTTTTATCATCTGTGAAAGTAGAAAATGTACAAAACACTACTTGTAACATTTGACTAGCAAAGAAAGATGATTTTTGGTTAGACATGCCCGCGCTAAATAGGCAACCAGAGTATACCGCTTGACGTGTTTTGCTTTGTGTTTATATACACTAAGTGATGTTTTTATCAGATGTATTCTAAATTGGTAAATTTACGAAAAACGTTGAAAATATGCAGAAGGTACGCTAAGGTTGTCAAATTTTTTAACTAGGATGTCTTGACATTAAAAAGTACATTGGTCTTATGGAGCTTTACTGGTCCAGTACTATACAGTCGAAGCTCGAAACAAACAACAAGCTACATAAATAAACGATGTTGTAATCACAGAGTATTAAATACAACAGACAAACCTGTGAAAAAAAAAACAACACCCCTTTCAGTATCACAATATCCGCCATTGCTAAGGTACTGGAAAATTTTAAGCTCATTTTTATCTACAAAATTCGTGTTGATTGTGATTTTTAAATTAATAATTACATTTATTCATTCATTTAGATAATTAAATTATTTGAAAAAAAAATTCTGATTATTCCCATAGAGTCCAAATAAGAGATAAGGAAATTTAAATTTGGTACCAAAGGAGTTGGGACAAAAGGCTTCGAAAGTGGTGCTTTTTTTATTGCATTTAGATGAACATGCATCGTCGATTATACTTAATACTCTGTGGCTTCGAAAACTGTTCAATTAATCAATTATTTTATTTCAAGTAATAACCGATTACTAAATTTAATTATTGGAAAAGTAACAATTTATTGAAGAAACTAAAATACGAAATCTGATGAATTAATTAATTAAAGAAACTATTACAGACTGATAAGGACTTGAAAAATGTAATCTTTTATAAAAATTATGTGATTTTTGTCCAAGCCTAATGATATTTGATTAATTGATTAATCGAATAAATCAATTAGTAGGCATCACTCATTTCACAGATGAGAAACAAAATATGGAATTGGTCGAAGAAAAACGAGAAGGGAAACGAAAATAATGGTGATTTTAATAGGGTTTTAATTTTTATCAATTCATGCAAAAACTAAAAAGGAGTAAGAGAATTAAAATTTTTTTATCTGCTGATGTATACCGATTGGACAAGTATCTCGTACCGGCTTTACCAAAATGTCATTGCTATAAGTTATATCATATGTTTCTACAGTTGTGTGTTATAGACATTGAAAACTGAAGACTTGGAAAGTTATTCGTGGCATGGTTCAGACATGACTCTAAGGTCTAGATGTGCCGTGTTCAAACCCCCACACCTGTTACATTTTTTCATGAAATTTTTTTGGGGGATAGTTGTTAAATTATCGTATCTTTATGTGTACCTTTGGTGGAAGATGTGAACATTCATTTTATACATATAATATACACTTAAAAAAAAAAAAAAAAAAACTTGCCTGATCATAGATGATATAAAAACACGACCAATAATAAAATGATATTTTGGCAAAACTGGCACGAGACGTTCGTGCAGGTTTGTGAGGTGGATATAATTCTCTCTCTCACTGTTTCGTTTACTTTTTGTCAGGTTTCATTTGGGTCTACAAAAAAGAGGTTATTTTATCATTTCTTTTTACCTAGAAACTTCATTTTTATTTTTAGCTTACTGGTACATGCATGATGTTTCCTCGTTTCCCAGAAACGCACTGAATCGCGGTAGTCATGTGAAGCTTCAACTGCTAAAAACATATCCATGATTCAATGTTTTTCCATGCAGTAGAGAAATTTTCTGGCCTTTACTAAAATTCTACCAAACGTGGTTCGACGTGATTTTTTCTTGTTAGTTTTCTTGTTTTTCTTTTTGTGATTTCTGTAATCTTTATTTTCTTTTTTGTGATTTGTATGCTTATCAAGAACATAACATGTTTGGTTTGTTTAGTATGGTTTTTATTGTGATTTATTTTTATTTTCTAATAAAATATTTGTTACAAGCCATTTAAATCTAAACATATTGAGTGATTATCTTTCTCCAGTAAAATAGTGTCCGAATTTGTTAGCTTGCGGGTTGTAATTCGTACGTCGCATACGTGCAACCAATAATTTCCTAAACTGGGTTTGATTTTCTTCCCTTGTAATGCCTTCTCGGTATTCATGGAATAATTTGTCGCTAGATTCGTTAAAATTAGGGTAATGTGAAATTCTGTAGTTATGTATTTTATTAACGAGGCGACGTGATTCAGCAATCCCAAACCTGGAATATAGGATAAAAAATTTATATTTTCACAACCAAGATGGCAATACTGAAGTTTTCTTGATGAAAACGTATTAATCTGTAGTAAAAGCCCTTATAGCAACGAACTGATATAAAGTTAAACTGCTTTCAAATCAATATAACTCTCACAGGAAATTAATTTTTTCAATTAAAAAAAAACAACACAACACTAATTTTTTTTTGTTTTTTTTACAAACAATTAGGTATGGTACTATACGAGAATATATACCTATAATATTCATACTTTCCAATGCATTGAAATATTGTTGAATTTCATCAATTTGAAACTGCGTTTACGTCAACTGAAGCGATGTTGTTTGTACATACAAGATGAGGCTCTATACCAAAATTCAACAATAACTACTAATAATAGTGAAATAACCATCTTACACCTCAAAGGAGCATATCATTCATTTCGTTGAGACATTTCATTATCAATGATAGAATAGACTGACTGTACATTCGAAGATGTCAAGTAAGTGGCTTCTAAACCACTTGGAATCCATTAAGGTGAACTTAATCTAAGAAAAGAAAGAATTTAATAATTACTTTAATTCAACTATTCACGACAGTATCTAAGCATTTTTGAAAACCAAAATGCTAATGTCGTTTTATTTACAAAAAATTGGTACTGAATACCGAGTAATGACTAATGAGAAAATCAAATGAAATACAAATTATTTTCTGGAAACCCACGCCTATTAATCCACTGCATTTAAACGATGTAAACATTTTATGAATTGTCCCATTACCATGTGGGTCCACAAAACATAGAAGAATTTATTTAGGCAGTAATGACAAGCCTATAAATGATATTTGATTAATTGATTAATTTTTCAAAAATAAATCGAGTACCAAATAAGTTAGGTTAAAAAAAGTTTTTAAAAAATACGCTTTTATAAATTGAAAAAGAAAATAAGGGCGAAAGAGAGAATAAAATTTCTCACTTCTTTTCCAAGACAGAAACAAACAAAAATTGAAAAAAGAACCGACAAAAACGGATATAATGTATATGGGCGTGTGTCGCAGTACGTGAAAGCAGCGCTGAAGTTGGTCATCCGGTGTACTTCAACAAATTGAGTGAGTAGAATAAAAGTGTATAAAAATCATTAGTTGATTAATTGAGATAATCTATTAGTCAAACCAATCGACTGGTTCGCATCATTAGCTCCATAGATGAAAAATAAAACAGGTAACCAGCTGAAGAAAAAGAAGGAAGAAGAAAAAACAATAAGGAAAATAATGGTGATTTAATTAGGGTTTAACCCTAAAAAGTAAGTTTCACAAGACAGTAAATCTCAGGTTAGTCTATTCAAATAATAGATAATAGCGTGACCACTTCCAGACATCCTTAATATCTTTCTAACATCCAACTTTAGTTCTAGGAATCGAATCAATTCATCTGGTATTCAACTTTTTATAGGAATGGTAGGGTCCAAATTCATCACCTGGTTATCAGATGGCTCTTCTGCAGTTTCATGTTTGAAGTCTATGTAAACAAAAGTACAAAGCTCAAGCAGGTTGAATTTTAATATAAAATTATGGTTTTTGATCAGTGAGATGGGAAAGTCGACTTATTGGACAACCTTCATGAACTGTATTATTTTATGGCATTACTCAACAACTCTCTCATTTTAAAGGCACCAGAATGAACACATATTTTTCACATATTATAGGTAATTATCCAATAAAAATATACCTGCAAGCAGCAACTGTTCAGTTATCTCAATTTTTTAAACTTTTAATGGGACTCGGTTCGGAACTGTAACTTCAAATGAAGCACTTTTCTGTCTTATTAAATACAGCTAATGTAAGTTGTTTTTTTTTATTTCTCGAAATAGCAGTGGGGTAGAATAAAAGCTTTATAATGAGGGGAACTCTAAAGTTAAATATTTAGGTTAAAAACGAATTTTTAAAAGATAAGGTTTTATATTTTTTTTTGGCTTTAGCTTCATGCGAAATAAACATTATTTTGTTGTGGAAGGTTGGCTGAAATTTTAAAATCGCAGTAATGAGTAGAATAAAAGCTTATAAAAAGAGAGGGAACTTAAATGTTTTTGAAATGAGGTTAGCATGGAACTGGTATACTTGACAGATGCTTTCCTAGCAACTGAAGCAGTTCATATAAATTACCAGATCCCAGTATCTTCTACGAGCTAAAAACTGACCATCCAAATTTCATTAACAAAAACTACAAACCCCCGCCTTCAATCTGTCACATCATTTATAGGCAATTTTTCTTCTGCCCTTAAAAAATGAACAAATTAACTGTGGCTTTGTTTTCAAAATAATCGCAATTATAAAAGGGTAATCTGATGTCTAAGTGCACCATAAGAAATCAGCCAAATATTACCTAACAAAACACTTATTGAAGAGTATCATTCTATATTAAACTTGTACCAACATAAGGACAATCTATCACGAAAATTTCAACTCAATCCCCCTATTTTGTTTTTTCAAAATATTGTACGTATAATAAACTACATACGAACAATCCATTGTGAAAATTTCAACTTTCCCTGTTTTCATTTTTTCAAAATTAAAAAAAAAAAATTTTTCGTTCATAATTTCCACCCCTAACCCTCATGTGAGATCAATTTTAATAAATCGTTTACAATCTGAGTAAAAATTGGGTAAAAAAAGTGAGTGACAAGTAGCCTAAACAGATAAAAAAAGATAAAAAAAGGGAAACAAAAACAGAAAAATTAGAAAAAACCCAAAATACAGAGAAAAAGACAAATTTTTTTTTCAATTCTCATGTATTGTTGTTCATTTAATTTGCTTGAAATGCTTATTTTTGTTTCGTTTACCTAAGTGTGTGATAAAACAAATGAGTGAATAAAGGAGAGCAGGGAGAGCAGAGAGAGAAAAGTTTTTTCAATTTCCTTTTCCTCATGGACAGAGCTCTTTTGCCTATTATATACATATTAATAGTAGTTATTTAATCTTTTATTAGAGCTGTTTGCATCACGCACTGTTGACTCATTACTCAACTACATTAAACTGATATAACATCAATGATTAAGGAGAATCAAAACTTTGAGCGTTCAATAATCTCGATTTTGGAAGAATTTATAGAATAAAGTTATTCTAATAAAACGACTGACGACTCCAGTAGCAAGTTGTTGCTAATAAATAACATTTATTCAGTATCCTCACCTACGTTATCGTCTTGACCAATTTCTAAAAAATAGAGCGTCGATATACAATCAATCACAACCAAAGGACAACGTTCACTAGTGAAAAGGATCCTCAATTTGTGCAAAAAACTTATCAATTGATAAAAATCACTAACTTTGGTGACCACAATTTTGTTCAAGCAATTAATCGCTACCTGCAACATAAAATTCATGAAGCTCAACTGGAAATGACCATCATTTCATTACTTATTCTTATATTCCTTACTTCCTCTGACATTTGTTTCAGATGAATTATTTTGTAAACTTTACTGGCATTGAATTCATTTTTCGTATCAATATAATGAACCTTATGCCCAATAGAGGCCGCATGAGCTGCAATTGCTAAACATATCTGAGTTTTTCCAGAACCTGACAGCCCACATAGCTCGTATGAGGCGCCTAATTCGAATTCACCGACTACTTCTTCTATTCTGAAGAATAAAAAATAGAGTGAATTAATAATGCAAAGCTAATTAGTTCAATAAGAGTGTTTGAATATGAATTACGCAGAAATGCCGGATGGAAAGGTCTTCTGATTGTTAATTTCTTTGTTGTAAAGTTGAAGTCCAGAACAAACATTTCCTCTATTAAAGAGAACCAACTTTTCTTTCATTTCCAATATATCCTTCAGAACATTGATATCAAATAATTGAAAATGATGCAGTATTTAACAAATATTCACAATTTTTATTCACCTTAAAATGTAACTTCGTGATTTTGTTTATGTTTTCAGGAGTTTCCTGAATGAAATCCAACACCGATTTGATATGGCGGACTCTCAGCATCTGAATCTGATCTGGGGTAAATAAGGATGAATAGCATTTTAAAGATGACATTCTTGCTGACTGTATCGATTTTCAAAATTAACTGCAAGTGGCAAGTGAAATTTTAATTATGAAGAGTAAAGGCATTTCAAAGAATCATTGAAGTATAGTTTACACGACGCTTATTTACGAGCTGCTGGTGAGCAGGTTTAATAATTCTGATTCAACAAGCCTGTTTTTATTGTTACGTGATGCTGGTAAAAAAAGTGAAGTTGTTATCATAAATTTCACCAGCATCCTAATTTATACGTAGCTGAGACACAAAGCTAGTACATAAACTGCTGTCAGCAGCTGATTTACCAGCTCAAAAGTTGAAACTTCACCAGCTTACCAACGAGTGCGTGCTAGTTCTTATTTACATGGACTGATTTACCAGCTACCAGCACATTTTTTCATCAGCAGCTGGTAAATAAGTGACGTGTCAACTATGCTTAAACATGATACAAAAAATTATACATTATATCATCATAATTTTACTAAAAATTAGAGTAACCCACAAAACCATATGATCTTCACAAGAAAAGTCGACAAGAGCCAACAAAAGCTGAAGTTGCTGAAGACCACAAAGCTTTTATCAAACTTGTATTTTTTGGTTTTGCTTTGAGGGCTTGATGTTGTCAAATGATACTTTGATTTTTAAACGTGTAAAGCGTGCTCATTGAGCATATATGTAAGGGGGGTTGATTCCTATAACATTTCAAAAAGTAGTTACTATCGAACATAAGTAGCATTTTTGGGAAATTAAATTACTGTTTTGCACGTTAATATGTCTATATATTCATACATTTTGAGATAATTTCATTCTCCAAAACACTCTATGGTTGAAAAATGGAACTGTGACAATCAGCCCTCCATTACATACATACCGAAAGAGCGCACTAATATCGATCGCTAATAAACAATAAGAATAATAAAACTTTATCAACAGCCGATAAATAATGGAATTAACGCTGAATACTCAATAATTATTTTAAAATTATTATAAAATAAATCATAATTAGTTCAAAACTGCGTGAAAATCTTATTTCTTTACAGTATTTTCTTTGCCACAGCTGACCCATGACTTTCAAAATGGTTGTTAAATTAACTGGAAAACATAATTCAATACATTTGATATCCGAGTAAATGGAAATGAACGTGTATTAAAACTGATACATTTAAACATATCAAATTAAATACTAAGGAGACACACAGCGATAACTCGAGAAAATACATGATTTAATCACAAATCACTTGAACATTTAAATTCCCACTGACAAAAACAAACATTTTAAAACTTGAACAACTTTGAACACCATAGGAGAAAATTAAAATAAAGAATGACTTCTCTACTTGATCAGGATTTACAGTAATTACACCAAAATAATGTTTGTGGGAGAAGTTGTTGAACCTCGAGGGTTCTTTAGAAAACCATTAAAATCCAAAAAACCCGGCTGAAACCAATCTCATAAATTTATCAGTAAGAACCTGCAGTACACCGCACAACTTGGATTTGGATTTGGTTATTTTCCTTTTTGTTATTGCATTCAGTGCAATGGCAAAATCTGGGAGTGGTGCCTGTGGAAAAGCTTGAGGTCATAGATCACGAATATATAGATCACTCAAGTTCTTTTGTACACTATATTTTCAGCTGATTTTGACATTTTTTGGAAATCTGTGGAGCTTCCACTGTTTGACCTACGTCAATGAAATTTAGGGTAGCGTTACAGGCTTTCATGGGCTACAAATTCATGTTAAAATTTTTGAAATTCATTCAGTAGTTTTGGAAAGATGAGTTGTGAAAGTTTTGGAAACCCACTATGTTGTCATCACAATAACTCCAGTAAATCAAAAAATTTTGGCTTGAAATTTTTATGGTAGTTGGGGAATATTAAGAATTGATTTGGTATTGAATTTTAGAAAAATTGATCGCCTAGTTTTTGAATGGTAGCCACTATAAAATTTTGGAAAATACACACTTACGGTGGTTGATATTTGGAAGAGATATTTTTAATAGGGAATACATTTGTTTTTATTATTTATTTATCAAGTACCTAGTCTAGTCTTCATAACAAGTAATATTGAGCTCAGTGTTGAAATAAATTTGATGTGAAAACTTTGTTAAAGTAAAAGTTATTAAGTGCCAACTTTCTTGCGAGTCTTGTGAATTTATGGTTTAACAATTGTGAAAAATTTGTATCCTCCGATCTTCGTATGAACAGTACCAACTACTTGGGCTATATAAGATCACAAAATTCAAATAAAGACACTAATCTTTGATTTTACACCTTCAAAAAACTTTTTTCTGCACTCGTTCTTTGCATTGTCAGCACAGTTGTTTGTACTATCAGTACAGTTGACAGATTGAGAAAAATAAATCCAAATTCAATCTGCTCTGAAAATTCTCCTCAAAGATCAATTTTGAAGATGGAAAACACCAGATTTAGAATAAACTATTTTCACACTCCTCGAAAATTTGTACAAAAATTGATAAATTATAATATCTCGTAAGTGATAAGTGATGGATTTGAAAAAAATTCAACAGATCTGATCCAATCCGATAGAAATCACATTCAGCCAAAAAATAACTTATGCGCATGAAATTAATCTCAAGTCAATGCCATCAAGTCAAAAGACCACTACAAATATTTCTCAGATAAACTGTCTATGGGAATTTATCCCCAATTTTCACCAATAAAATAAAGCAAATTTAATATAGCTAATCAGAAGAGCTACGAATTCATTCTCTGTTTAGCAGATGTAGTACATGTTATCAAGGAAAAACTGAGCAACAAAATCATTATCTATTTAGCTGAAACTAAATAGAAAAGAATTTTTGAATTTAGGTACTTGTCGATATTTTGTTTGTGGCATAGTATTATCGAAATTTAAAAATTTTTCAATCAATTTAAATCGATTTAATCGAAAAGAGAACAATTGATCACACTAATAATTGACTGTTTAAAAACTGAAAATCAACTTTATATTTTGTTTATGTAAGAATCATTAAAAACAACTAAAACACAAAATCTAAAAATTGAGAACTTAAGAACTTGATCAATATTCACTTTTTCTATTTTTCTCTCTTTCTCTTTTCACCTTGAAAAATAAAAATTGAATTTTAAATCAGCAAAATTACCTATTTTTTCCGTTAATTTCTTAAAAAATAAAAAAATAATTAAAAATCGATTCTGCTAAAATTATTTATTTGATGGAAAAGTGATTGAAATCCTAAAAATCGAAAAAAATCGATTTTTTCAAAGTCTGATTTTATAGATTAAAAGTTCTGAAAGGGTGATCATGTATTTCTGATAACAATATGTTAGTATGTAAGTACAAAATAGGCATATTTATGAAACAAAACATTCAATGTGAGAAGTGAAATTTTTGATGATTGAATGTTATTTTATTTTACTATTGTTAAGTAAGTTATAAAATTGATAATAGTTGCATAAAAAATAAATTCAGAAGGAAAATATGAATGCTTTTTTCCTCAGGGGAGATAACCTTCCATCATTTGGTACTGGATACCCAGGTAAACACACAACAAAATCTGAAAACTGAAAACTTGATCAATATTTACATCTTCTATTTTTCTTTCTGTCTCTTTTCAACATGAAAAATAAAAATTGAATTTTAAATCAGCAAAATTACAGATTCATTCCATTAATTTCTTCCAAAATTAAAAAAGAAACTGAAAATCTATTTTTCCAAAATTGTCTGTTTTAATCAACAGTGATACCTAAAGCCCTAAAATAAACATCAGTTTCACTCGATTTCACTGGATTCACAACCACAAAGAAGTAAGGATATAAAAATCAAAAAATATATTGTTGGAGATTCTGAAAATATTATTTTTGTCATTACGGGCAGCTAAACTGAAAAGTGGTACGATTTCTGCAACTTTACCCTACATTTCGTTCTTGAGATATCGTAGAAATTCAGTTCAGATTGTGTGATTCCAATAATTAAAATATAATATAATTCAGTAAAATTCAGTCCAGTTGAGGAATTTCAGCAATATCTCGAAAACCATCACTTTATAACAGGATTATGAATCAATGAATTGTGATTTCATTCATCATTGTCATTCCAACAAAGTAAATTACCTACGTCACTGGTTGCGAATATCTTCACATTCTGTTCACTGTTAGAATGTTACGAGAGTTCTAAGCATTTCTATCTTGAATTTTGTTAATTGCCTACAGCAGGTAGACTTGTGTATGATGAAAAAGATATAACAATAAATCCTCAAGCTGTGAAAACAGAGAATTATCAAATTGGGATCGAGTTTAAAATGCGTAAGTCTATCCTCGAGTCACAGCTGCAAGGCGCAAGAAATCCACAACATTCTACCAGATTTTGTCATAAGAAATTTTACGAGCACTTTACACAAATACAGCAGGTATTTTAGAGTACGTTTTTCATAAGTTGACTTCACATAATCTTTCAGCTGCAGGTATCAAAAAATATCTAATAGGTAAGTACAGGTACTCATAAATTTGCTTAAATATTCGGAAAATTTTCTCAAGAAAAAGCGAACACAGCATATTACATTCTCGATTAAAATTACTTGAAAAAAGGTAAAAAAGCGAATAATGTGCGTAAGTACAGTCTATTTTTATTTCTTATAGGCCTACAACTTATATGATTCGCACGATTTTCATTTTAAGTTTCAAATATATTCATATAATGAAAAACGAACTTCATTAAAACATTTGAAATAATTCCGGAAGACGTACTTTATGGAACGTACATGTTTCGTGACTTTTTCTGCTGAACGAGTGAAAAAACTAATTACTGATCTTGAAAAGTTTAGAGAAAAGGGTTCCTATCAAAAAGGGTGATGCGACTCGACTGTGGGATACCTACAACTCCACACGTGAAATGGGCCTTTCATCTTAGACTATGTTATCGCGATTATTTGGAATTAGAGATGTGTCGGTTCACCGAGAACTAATTCATTTAAACTAATCTTTTGAAAGACTTAAATGAACGAGACCGAAAGATGAGGATGAACTAGTTCATTTTGAACTAAAAGATATTATCAAATCAAAGTTATATTGTATAGACCTACAAGCTAGTTCACTCTTATACGTCACAGCATTGTTGTTAATCACTGGATGAGTGGAATTTCTTATCAATCAACAAAAAACGAAACGAAATAGTAAGCGTTTTTGGGGAATGAAAGCGCTTTTTATGTCTGAAAGTAACTACGTATAGAAAATGTATACGAATTGCTCTCCATATGAAATAATACATACTCAAAGGATTGATTCATGCAGCTCATTTCGTTCATTTTGAACTAGTTCACTGAACTAGTTCATTCAAAAGACCGAGACCTGTTGAACTAAATCCCCCAAATGAACTAAAACGCACATCTCTATTTGGAATAGGTGCGTTTTGCACGCCTATTATACGACTATAATAGAAAACACGGATGCTAATGCCCACCTGCAACGGGCCACCATTAAGGAAAAAATGCGAAGAATGCGTAATTTTTTGCACAAAAATTGTTGCGATAGTGTTTTTACTTACACGTCCGAAAACACGACCCAGCAAATTGCCTTTTTTTTTCGACACGATGCGACGTCTGCAGCGAATGAGTCACAAACCTCGGCGGCGCAGAATATATAATATAATTATGGCGATGGCCAACGTAAAACGCACAAGTTATGACCGTTAAAGGTACGTAAATGTACACGAAAAAAAGGCAAACACAAAAGCCTCCTTCTGACAGAAATAAAAACAACAAAACAGCTGAACGCAGCTACAAAGAGAAAAGCTGAATAAATTAGAACGAGTCAAATACTGCACGAACACAAGCAAAATATGCACCACTGAGAGGGGAGGGAGAAGTGGTGGCCACAATGGAAAACCAACAGATATTCGCGCCGAAGGATGAAGCGTACAGATTGATTTTACAAGTTGCACGCGAAAAAACGAAAGAAAAGTCTCGTCAAATTTGAAAATTGCAGAGAAATCAAAAACCGATAATTTCGCGAAAAGGAGAACACCAAAGTTTTCAAGCTGAAATATAAAGATACGGACAAAATATGAAACTCGAAGAAGAAAGAAAAATGCGGTAACGAACAATAATTTAGAAGAAAGAAAAAAAATCGGCGCACAAGTGATTCGGAACAGGCGAGAAGCAAAAATAAACACACGCCAACGACAAGAACAAACCACTAAGCACGCGGCGTTTTGAGGCACGTTCCAGCCAATATTTATGGTTTTTTTTTTTTGTTTTGTTTCAATTTTCAACTTTCTATTTAACGGATTTTTTTTTTTTTTTCGTTTTCAGACGAGATTATGTATATTCACAAATTTTTACTGGTAAAACGAAATCCACGATACGCGAAAAAATAATATACTACCGTAGACGATTTTCTTTTTTGTTTTTCCCTTTCAGCGTACGAAATGTGCCAGACAAAGGTTTAGACGTTCGACGTTCGCCTGGTCGCCGTAACTTGACGAATGATGATGGAAATGGAAGGAAAGAAATAGACGAAATAATGAAGAAAGGAAAAAAAAAAAAAAAAGTACACACGACGCGGACACGTTTTTACCACCACTATTGCGCCCGTGCCACCATCGTTCCATCGTCGTCGTCTGTGCCACATGGAAAGAACATTGATACGGGCGGGGTGGGGTGGGCGGGTGAACGAAAACGAAGCCGCAGGGTGGTGCAAACCCTCCTGCCGCCGATACACCAAAATCACGACCCTCCGTATGGCTTTCTTCTCGACGGTATTTTTTCTTCTTACCAAACCTCCCCCCCCCTCGCCGCAACGCACACATTTAGGCAGTAAATTACGTGCAACACCGCCTACCTATACGGCTATACACACCATAGACATAGGTACAGGATGCAGAGAAACATTGGTCGACGAATGTTTAAACATTCAATCTTATCCGGAAATTTTGAACAAGCACTTCAAAAATGTTAAACTGCCCCCCTTCCGCCACCGTCGCTCACGTTTTCTCGTTGATGCTCTTCGAATTTTCTCAGCGAAACGTCAAAGACCCGGTAAGATTACATAAGATTGTCAGACCAGCGCATCAAAGCAAGGGCGAAAATATCTCGATCGAAAAAGTGGTCCATATTATATACCTACGCAACTTTATCTTAATATCATTTCCATCAAGATATAGGTACATACACCTTTGTTTAGGTCAAACTTTTCTTTTACAACTAAGGGGGGATTAAAACCTTCATGACCACAACCCCTTGTGTACCCTTGGCACCAAGCCACCGATGCAACCCGCTACAAAACCTAGAACGATTAATGACGATGACGATGACGATGATGATGATGACAATGATGATCGAATATGAAAGAAGATGATGTATAGTCTATTCCAAATAAAAAAAAAATACATGAGGTCATATGAATTGACGGAACAGCGGGGAAAGGAATAGGTAGTGATTCACCCTATTCGACGAAGGCAGCATCCAAAATTGTTTTGTTTATCCCTATATTTTTGCTTGACGTGGCTGTGAAATGTGATTGTCTCTGTGACGGCATGTATTTCTTATATGGAATGGATTGCTGTCGAACGTTGAAAAAGCGTTGAAATTCATGATGACGAAATGTAAAATTTAAATAACGTTTTTTCATAAGAATTAAACTAGAAACGCGAAAATTAAATAAATTACTTTTCTCAATTGCAGTGGCGACAACCTTCATATTGCAAGTGTTGCAGCTGCAACAGCCCACAATATTTTATAATCTACTATATAAAATTCAAAAACGACCGAATTTCCGTCCGCATTTTTTTTTTTCATATCTCCCATTGAGCTAGAATGCTGAAAATTGGTATAAGGGTGCACCAGTATCACATCTAAATACATTTTTTCTAAAATTCTGAAAACGTGAAACGGGTAGCAGATATGGTTGAAAAACACTTTTTGAAGTAAAATTTTTTCCGCTGTTAGTTGGATGGGTGAACACCAAGGTTTTTTTTTTTTCCTAACCAAATACGTTTTTGCTGATAAAATTTCCTGGAAATTTTACTGACTAGTGCCAATGTGCTGGTAAGCATAGACTCTTAATCTCTCCAACTGCTACCTAGTCATCATTTTAGCACAGCCTTGAGAAGATCCAGGTTTGTTGAATAGTAGACTAGTATTAATGTATTAGTGACTGAATAGACTTTCACCTCATGGAGAAAAATTTTTTGGAACGATCCCCATAAAAAAATGGTTTTCACCACTGCTCAAAGGCCCTTTATTCGTGTTGATTAATTAGACTGCTTCGATGTAAAAATGACTGAAGTCAAAATTGTAATTTTTCAGGAGAGGCATAAAACTAAATAACTGCTTAAATTTACTTATTTTAAAGGATATTCCGAGTGATCTGAGCACATCATTTAGTTCAAACTTATATTTTGTTACACAATTACATAAAGAAAATTGACAGACTAGTGACCCTTTGGTAAACCAAAGAAAGCGTCTCTGAGGCTGAAATTAAGCTTATTATGTTTTCCAATGTTTGATAATTTTTAGTGGGTATCATTAATTCCAAAACCCAATATTTATAATTTTGTTGGTCGTTTAATTTTGATCATAATATTATGCAACTGAATAATAAAAGTATGTTTGTTTGATAGCGGTTATAGAAATTCGTTTCATCAGTGGAAAAATTATCTGAAATATTGCATACAGATAAAGAGGAAATGTACTCTATTTCTGACGCAGATTCTTCGATTCATGTGCAAAACTAATGACAATATTTTCAGAAACCAGTCAGCGGCTGCTAAAAGATAGATCTCCAAACTTAAATGCAGTGTAACAATTTACATAATCTACAACAGGACTGACAAGAGGAGGAAGGAGGGATTCTCCCCGGGCCCGGCATTCTCAAATAAAAGAGAGAAAAACATAGATTTTCACAGGAAATTTACTGAAAAACCTATTGTGGATTACACTTACCCTTTACTTCACCCTTCCTTTTGAACATCCCCATACATATGTTAGACCACTAACTGTTTTCCAGTGCGTTCTCGTTACTTTCAAACACACCGATAGACACCACCTGCCATTTTTTATACCCTTTGTTTGATTTCACCAAAAATTTGACCTATCAAGAGTAATAAAATCAAACACTTTATGATATGTCAAGATTGACACTTTTTGATGAACACTTTCGACTACTGGACTAACCAGAACACCTTCTGTTTTTCCATATTTTTCCTATATTCTCCTTATAATACAAATATAGGTAAACATAAAAAAACAGTAAATAAAAAAATTATTTAAAACTCTATCTGATCGAATATCGAGTATATACATTATTGAATCCTTTATAAACCTAAACAGAAGTACATGTATCCACGGGCATCTTGTGTGATCCAGCTATTCGATATTTTCCCCAAATGTATCAAAATTTGTGGAAATGCACATAGTAAATTAGGGATTTTGACATCCTTGCTTACTCCCCTAAGGGACACCACCTCACTCGGCCTGTCAAAACCCCCAGATTCGAACCAACTACTAAAGTCCAATTCTAGAGAGACTTCACTTACTGATAGGCACTAGTAATGTAAACACCTAGCTAAAATTTAGCTCTGATAGAATTCATATTCTCTCGGTCTAATATCTTATATTGTTTTTCTCATTGAGAACAAAGTCAATACTTATTTAATCGGTATTATATTAAGCCTAGTTAAAGGCAATTGTAATAATTTTTATTGAGAGATTTTCTCATGTACAAACATTGTGAATTTTAATTTATTAAAATTCCTCATTTTGAGATAAATAAAATTTTAATTTCATTTATCGTCAATTCGTCACTGGTTTAGCTTTTCTAAACTCAGGACAAATACCATTAGAGTTGTCCCATAACAAACCTTTGAAAAAAAATTTTTGCAAGCAGAGCAAGCAAAATCGGCTTTCCCAGTATTATCAAATCCCTTCCCCATATAAATCCTACATACAGAACCAGAACATAAATGCAATTTTCACTTTTATAGGGGGCTCATAGATTTATTCTCCCCTAACCCTAATTTCCTTTCTACGGCCCTGATCCTCAGCGATTACAGTATAAGTATATGAAATAAAGGTCGATACTGTAAATTATGCATCTACTCTGCTTGACACAAACGTAATTTTTGTGACACTTTAATTTTTCATTAATCAGATTTATTGCCGTAAGCTGCAACTAATTTAATTAATTCAGTTAATAATTATTCAAGTTATTTATTCATTTGTTCTACGAAAGTCTAATCACGACGACAAAATTTTCAATAAACATTTTCTTATTTCTTATACATTTATGTTTTCATACTAATTCTCCCCCTTTCTTTCGTCAACGAAATTTAAGGCTTTCCAACTTTTTCAATTTTAGATACTATCCTTTTCATATCGGTCATAAGTGAGGAATATTGACGAAAACATGCTAAATTATTAGTGCTTAAAAGAAATTTAAAAGAATTTCGCTGAGGAGCTCCAGCATATTCACATACAGTGCATTCATGCCTTTTTATAAATTATCAAAACACATAGAATATCCAATTATCTATTATTGTTAGCTTGACAAAGAACAAGTGCAACTTGCGAATCGGATGAAAAGTTTTCAATTTTTTCCTTTTATGATCATCTAGTCGTTTTCAACGTTTTATTTCATCATTTCTACTAAATCAAGTGGCTAAGAAAAACGATGGAATGACTACCATAAATATCTTTTATCGAGTAAGAGGTTTGAGAAGGCTCTTCACCCCAGGTAGAATTATGTTGTGATGATGATAATGAACCGCCATTTTGAGTGTTTTCACTATTATCATTCATTCATTTTCCAAAATACATGTATAATAAAATAAATAATGTAATTGGAGGAAAAAACCCAAAGCAGCGATTCATTATTATCATCACGATATGCGTATAACCCGAAATGAGGGGGTAAAGAGCCTTAGTTTGGAAAATAGGTTGGTCCTCTGTTAATCTGGTCGCAATTAATCGAAAACCATGTAAATGAAAGGTCATTCGATACTGCCTAAAACCGTTCCACGTGCCTGAAGCCTATCCTTCTATGCATCATTGTATCCGATTTTATAAACAAATACTCGAAACCAAAATTGGTATTTTATAAAACAACTCTCGTTTCGCGTTTTGAAGGAAAAATATATCTACAAGAAACTATGTTAATAAATAGGTTCTTATTAGTGAGAAATGTTTTTACCCAGCACTGAATGAGTGGGTGTGAGTTGAAAGAATGAAGGAAGGAGCAAGTTATACTTTTTATTTGGATGATTTGATGAAGACATGCAGCTATGGATAGATCAGAATTGAATTTTGGACTATAGAAGAAAATGCATAGAAGGCACTCTCGTCGACCGAAACATAGTATTTCACAATCAAGAAGAACGTACTTAATTAATACTTAAATGATTTTCTTGACGGTTTTTGAATTACACCAATTTTCTACCACTGCTCACCGATTGTTGCCACACCTTGTGCAACAAACATCCGCTGTACTGTTTTACACGTTTCAACGCTAAAAAGATAGAAAATGAAAAGTAATGAAAACTTGCTCGAAAAAATTTCAAAAAAAAAAAAAAAATCATCAAATGTTCAAAACAGATTGTTTCTTCCGACAGCGGCAAGGTAGAGAAGGTAGGGGAAAATTAAAAAACAAAAAAAAATAAATAAAAACACCAACGAAACTGAAAACACATTCACATTCGACCCAGTCGAGTACACAGACAATAGAACATAATACGGTATTATTATAACCAAAAAACCTGCGAAAAAATCAAAGCTAAATACACGAAATGTCAGCGATTTTGCACCGGTAAACCGCCGCGGACACCTGTAGTGTTCGTCAAGTCGTTTCAATTTTTCCTTCAGCCATAACCAGTTTTTATAATCAATAATTTTTGTCAAACGTCCTTAATTAGTTTTTTTCCACCCCCTCTTCACCGTCCGCTCATTTTTTTTTTTTACAAACTTATTGCATTAATAAAGCGTACACCGCTACCGCCTATACCGCAAGAAAACAGAAGAAATATAAGAAAAAAAAAAAAAAAAACACTCGAGACGGAAAAACACGAGGTCATTTTCAAAACGAGGAAATTTCTTTTCTTTTTCACAAAAACGAACGCTACTGTCATCTGGATTTTTTTAGTGCGTGTGTTTTCAGTATGTTATGTACAGGAAAACTAATTTATCGAGATATACATACATACACACGAAAAAATAAAAAAATAAATAAAAATAATATATATATACACCTACAACGCTTAATATGTAGCTATGTCCCATAAAAGCCTGCGCAAAAAAAAGGACAAAAAAACCGTTGTTTTAAAATACTATAAAAATAACACTGATAAAAAAAAAAAAAAAAAAACCTTTAAATGCGAAATATTTTACAGTCAAATTACGCGACAGCCCAAACATCTTTCCACCTCTCTTCAATTAACTCTTCAAAGCCTTTCTCCTCCTAAATCGTTAGCAGCCTTTATAGATATACCTACACAGAATTTTATGTCGACTCCAGGGATTTCACTACTCTCGTTAACCTTTCATTTTCTTTTTTCCTTTTTTTTTTTTGTTTTTTAAATATACCGCATTTCTGTATATTTCATGTAGTCTACAATGTGTTTCAATATCTAGCCCTAAAAGTCATTTCGAAATTCACTCTCCTATACATGCAATGAACGATAAAATGGTGAGGGAAAAGACGTTTTACTCGTCTACAATCATGGATTATTAATAAAATAAACACAAAATAGAAAAAAGATGAATTTTCACGAGCTACAGTCGTGAAAGTTAAAAAAAAAGTCGAAATAAAAACAAACAAGTAAAAAAATGCGCATAACAACAGGCAAAAAAATATTAGGAATGCAATAAATAAACAATATATTTTCATGACGGACGATTAAATTTGAAAGGGTGATGCAACAAACGGAGTACCTGAAGATACTTCAAAAGTTGTATTTGTTATATTATTGACAGAAGCCTTCTACACGAGATAATACGAAAAAAATAATATTCACTATTGTGCCATTAATTTTATTCGAAAAAAAAAAGAAAAAAAAGAGTAAACATTCCTTGTTTTTCATTTTTATAAAAGTACCTTGTTCACCGAGCTTTGCTGGGATGTGGAAATTAAAAAATATTTTGTCAATTCAATTCAGGCTAGGGAATTTTATAAATATATTTTTATAACATGTCTCGATTCTCGAGAATAAAATTAAAGATTGCAACTATAAACTCTTTACAATTCATTAGTCATAAATCATAACAATCATACGCAGTCTAGGCCTATTAAAATTCATTAATAAAACCTTACCTATCCGTTATTTTTAGCCAAGCAAATTTTTTTTCATTTGCTGTTATCGCTTAATGTTCTGATGAATAAACCTTTGACTATATACATACTGGACTGCTAATACTGATAAGAATAACACAGAGTCTAATGAACAACCGGTGAAGTTGAGTCAGACACCCGTATCCCCGTTCAAAATGTTAGTTTACTGGTTTGCTGTTTAAAAACATAGAGCCACCCAATCCGCATTTAACCGAATTAATTACAAATTTCTTAGTAAAAATTAGAATTAGACATATTTGTAAGAATATTTCGCAAGTAGATAAAAACATTCGTCATACAGCAACAAAAAAGATTATTTTTATGCATCAATAAATCAAATTTTAAATTGATTTAACTGAAATTTTTGAACTTCTGAGTTTTATAAAGCTACAACACTACCGATTTAATTCGTAATTAAAAGCAATAATTGTGGTAAGAAGAGACCTAGTCAAAGGAAAAAACAATAAATATTAATAAATTTGATAATGAACTAACATTTTGAACAGGGATACGCCTGTTTGTTTTGAATACAGCTTTTTATCAGTATTAGCAGTCCAGTATGTATATAGTCAAAGGGATAAACTGAGATGTTCAGATTTCTGTTCAACAAGTTTTTTCAAACTTGGGACCTATCTAGATAATTTTTCCGTACCCAAAAACCCTTTTCCTGTAAATTTCAATAACATTGTTAGACTATTTCTTTAGAGCGGTTATATACAAACATACCCACATAAATACATACATACATATATACATACATACAATTATTGCTCGTATTATAGTATAGGATTAATATCATGCAGCTTGAAATTGATCAAATTTTTTCCTTTTTTTTTTTTCCTACTTTCTGTCTTATAAATAATTTTATCCTTTGCTCCCGAGATTTTCACAATAACCAAAATGGTTGTAAGATATCTTGGATTTGCGGATGTGGAAGCTCTGTATCTGACGAGTTACAAATTTTGAATGGAATTTTAGCAGGAAAATTCCTTTTATAATGAGGTATACATGTGATTTTAATTAGGTTGAAAACAAAAATTCTAGCTGGTCCAATTTTCACCAAGTCTTAGTTAGTTCCACGATTAGTCTACATTTTTCTCCCTTCTCTTGGACTGGTTCCATCTGAGAGAATAATACAGGCTAATTTCACTTTAAGCCTAGAGTCAAATACTCAAGATTTTAAAAATTTGATAAACGTAGACTTTGGCAGCTATCTTAGCTGGATTTTGTTTATCAAGTCATTAAATTTTCGATTAAAACAGACTCAAGTTATTTCTGGTTTCGCAAGTTGTTTGAGAATATCTTGAAAGTAAGTTGTGAGAAAATTGTGCAACTGACCAGGAAACAACGTACCTATCTAATAGTCTGATTTCGGATGCCATTAGGCACATAAATTGTTATGCTAATCTGTTTGAACGCGCAGAATTCACTTTTTCACATACTGTGAGAGATACATAACAACATTAATGCTTCATCAGCGGTGTTACAGAAGATGAAATTTGCTCATTTGATAAAGAAGAGATCAAATTCATCTTCATAAAATAATGATAAAGAAATGCTTATTTTGAAGTTACAGGTCATATAAGCGGTGAGAACAGTACTACTGGCACACCCACTATGAAGGCAATATTGTCTTAAGATCAGTAGGACTTTCTAATAAATATATCAGAGTAATAATTTGAAAGCGCAAGTACATTTTTCCGATTTATACATTTAAAGAACTGTTAAATGTATTACTTACTAATAAAAATCAGAGGAAGGTACTGAACTCTGAAATGAAGCCTACTTTTATCTGGGATAAATCATGACCAACCCTGTATAAAACTCCTTCATGTTGAAATTATCAGAGTCTAGAACAGCTGAAAGCACCGATTACAGAAAATGTACAACAAAAAAATCAATTTGGAAATTTAAACTTGGAAGTAAGTAAGTTGAACCATTATGTTCATCAACGCTTAGTAACTGAACTGAATAATTAACTTAAAACTAGGAAGTAATTCCACAAACCTTTGGCAAAGGCCAAGGATATGTGCGACGTGACCTAGGGTGGCCACATCCGAGCTGAAATCACAACACACAAGTTTAAGAAAACTATCCTTACATATCTTTGCATCCCAAAATACCGGTATTCTATTCGGTGAAATGCCTTCAACGAAAATCCGAAACATCAGGTATTTGATTTCAACAAATTTACACCACATAATAAATCTTCGACAATGGCTATATTACAAGGAGAAATTTGATATTAAGGTAGGCTACATTGCCACAAAGAAATTAACACATCACGTCAATTACTAACGTATTTGGCATTCGAAATTTAAAAAAATAAAAATTCGTAAGTATAAAAATATGTACCTACATAAGAAGCAATCGGGCGTTCATCAGACGTAATACAGAAAGCGAGTGAGCTGCTCTATGAGTAAAAACAAAAGTGGATACCATAGCCAGTCCAAGTAGAAAGAGAACAGAGAAAAAGAAAAATTGAGTATATACTACAACATTTACGCACCACGTACACATTATCTCTTCGGTTTTACAATTATTACAGATCGAGTAGAAAAACTATTCATAAAAAATAAAAAATTATCACTTCTTGTAATTATTAGAATTTAACGTAGAACAATGTTGCCAAATATGACAGAAAATTCTGACATATGAGAATCGATAAAATATTTGCTAACATCTCAGACACCGCCACGGCTTATTAGGAAAATGAAAAAAAATTTACGGACCTCTTAGCACAGCCAGCTGATGGCATATGACAGAAAAAAAAATTTAAAATTACTCTTTGCCTTCAATCTACAGACGCTGAGACAAAACTGATTAAAAATAAAAATAAAGAAATTCAAAATCAGAACTTTGTAACCCAAAAAAGAAGAGAAGAACATAAAAGTAGCCTACATTATAAACATTAGTGACGTACCCAGGATTTTCTTAAGGGAGGGGATTGGATGAAAATAATTTCTCTCTTTTTTTTCTACTCCCAGCGGCAGATCTTTTAGGGAAGGCATCTGCAAGTGAAAAATTTTTGTTACAACAAATTTTCCCTACATTTTGAAATATTTACTTTTCTGTTTAATAGGGAGGGACTCAAAAGAAAAAAGAAAATTAGCTACGTGTAGGTAGATGCTACCTACACGGGGTTCATGGAACCTAAGAAGGAAGACAGTGGTTTACGTGCGGGGTGACCAAATTATTTCTCGGTACCGGTAGCCAGCCGGTTTAATTTGCCTTACCGTACACTAAGCGTACTTCCTAACTGGGGGCAATTGTCCAAAGGCGATGCGGTACCATATACAGACCGCAGCATGTATACTGTCAGTGAGTATGTAAGTATTACATACTCACTTGCCTCACTTTACAGCCTCAATGGTAAACACAGAAACGCATCGTCTGTATGAGTGCATACAGACGATGTACTCTGTTTAATGTGCAATGCACAATTAGTATGGGTTGCGGACTTTGGTCTGCTACCCATCTGTTGACGCAGGGCTGAGCCCTGAGGGAAGCAAAGAGGGAAACGTCCCCACACTACGTATACGAATTTATGATTTTTATGCCAATAGTCATTATTTGTGATCAAATGAAGAACTATACAATGGTCTTATTCTGTGAAATCCGGTTTAATAAAAAATAGGAAGGCTGTTCTTTTCCTCAGCTGCTGGGTAGGCCACTGAGATAAACATAGAGGTTATTTATTTATTTTTGGTCGCTATAGCCCATCACTACGCAGGTCTGATATTCGTCTCATAACTGTTTAAAATGCCTGGTCTAACCTTGCTCCTTACTCTATAGTCAGAGCCCTCCACACATCAACCGCTATTTTGTTTATTTTCGCATCTGCATTCCTCATTATATGTGAACGAGCACACAGCACTGCAACTCTTAATCAAACCTAACAACTTCACATGAACTTCAATATTTGTTAGTTATTTTGTAACATAAACACCAATGTTTGGATAAAAATCGAACTAACACATTTCTTCTTGAATGAAAAAATTCTTAAGAAGTTTTCTCAAGAGAATACAAAATGTAAGTTACGTCTGAATGGACTACAGTTCTTCCGTCCAGGGACACGAATAATGAAATTATTCGGAAGACTACTTCACAAGTAGAATAATTAAATTTTTGAAAAAAAATGAAACAGAATGCCTGTAGAGACATAAATCATAATAGAACTAAAATGTTGAAAACAAGTTTTCCACGTTTTATAATAGCAATTTTTTTACAAAGTGGAATTACAACTACCCAGTCGCTGGTAGAAATGCCTTCCAAGTCATATATTATAAATATATAATGCAAGATTTTTGAATGAAGCAATATAGATCCCTTCATATTAAATATTTCCCTGATGTAATTTTTGGTAAATTTAATATGGATTTGACAACCTTGAAATACATAGCATTATTACCTCTATTTAAAACATTAGGGGTTTTGTTTGATAAGAACGTTTAAATTCCTTAAATGTGGTGTCGAAAACTCTCTACTTTCCATTTGATTTCAATCAATTTCATATTAGGCTTAATGATAGGTACTTATGAAATCAACATTCATTTAAATATCATTTAATTACAGCACAATTATATTAGTGAGAACCAAATAGTATTGATTTTCATATTAATATCAACAGGTATTTCTACCAGTGACTGCATTAGTTGTAATTCCACTTTGTAAAAAAATTAATACAATAAAACCTAGAAAACTTGTTTTCAACATTTTAGTTCTATTATGTTTTATGTCTTTACAAGCATTCTGTTTAATTTTTTTTCAAAAATTTAATTATTTGAATAATTTTTTATGAAGTACAAAATAAAAGTCTTTCGCAGTTTTTCACAATAAAAAGAATTTACTCTAGAATTGACAGATAATTGTAGATATTGTAATATTTGGACAAAACTGAATTTGATTTTCAGCCTATTGTTTTTTTCTCAATTACGGCAATTCAAATTTATTTGTTGGTCAACAACCAAATTCCAATCAGACGCAAGGAAAACAAATTCAGAGTTTAAAATCAAATTTAAATACTGTTAGATCTAGTATATTGGACTATATTAATAGTAATAGTCATAATGATTTAACAAAAAGACATATCAAAAAACGTATGCTATGATGTATCACACAATAAAATGTGGAAACTCAAAATTGAGCTCCTTTTAGAGGTCACTAGCAGTTGAAAAATAGGTTGAATGCAAAAATGAACACCAAATTCGGATTCAGCACCTCAAAAAACATACCTGGTGATGTATCAAACAGTAAAATGTCAAAACTCAAAATTTTACTGACTAATGTTTATATGTACATAACTAAGAAAGGCTAATACAATACTGAGGGAATTGTGTTATCTGAAACATTTATATAATCACAAGAAATACCGTATCACAGACACTTTTGGGTGATCCAACAGAATGCGTTATTCCGTTTTATTTGGAATTGGGACTTGTGATTGGTCATCTTACTTTTTTGATGAAAATAATTCTCAAATTTTGAATCTAATTTTTGGGTCATCTGTGGGAAATTTTTCGGATTTATTTGGCCAGTGTTACTCACTGTGAAAATACCAGTTTTTTGAAACATCATTCACGATGAATATTGAATGCTGCAGAGTGGCACAAAATTTCATAAGATTGCCAGGAAATGGGTCAAACACAATACCTCTTTCTGAGGCAGTCAGTAAAAACACGTCTGTTTGGTGATGCCTACTTCATGAAGTGAACAAAGAATCAAATACGGTCATACTCCTACCCCATCCCAAAATTAATTCTTTGCGTCATAAAAAACAAAAACTCAATATCGAAATTGACTGTCGACATTAACGACATGTAGTAGGCCGAGGGCTATACTGGAGAAATGACTCTTAGCAAAGGCAAAAATAGAGTCGATTTCTAAAAATTGTGTATTTTTATCGGTTTCAATAATCTTTTGCTGCGACGGAGGGTCAGAGGAGACTACTGACAATGTGAAAACCATCCCTTACGACGGAGCTGTCTGCCCTCTTGAAGGTCGTATCTTCTCTAATTTCTAACACAGGCTACACAAAATTCAAAACCACCGTTGCAACCCAAGACGTATAATTAATGTTCGCAGCGAACAGGCTGAACAGAATTTTCAGAAAATTTTAGGAAAAAAAGTGATAAATAATCGTAATCGATAAGTTTTCCAATTTATCGACATAAAAAATTATTACACCAAGGGGACCGAAAGTCATGTTCGTCACTTCTTGGTTTCATGCAGGAGTGTTTCACATCAATTTTTACTGCAGTATTATGCTAGGCAACTAAGCTAACGTCAACAAACTATGGTCCATGGGAAATGTCTCTCAACCGTTGTATTTTTACTACTGCTGTATTACGCTAGGCAACCAAAGTAACGTTGAGGAAAAAGAAGTAGGTGGGAACCTGTGGCTCGCTCGTTAGATCTTTCTGACTCCAGTCGTGGTTGGAGAAAATACGACGAATACCCCTCACCCTTGCGAAGTTACAATCGAGTCGACTACAGCTAAGCAGACTCATGAAAACAGTTAACACAGATCTACCTTACCCACGAATTCCAAAAGACTCCAAAAAAAGAAAATGTAAGACGAAACGAAAAGAGACAAAGGCCGGGGTGCTGTGAGGACACTTTATTGAGGACACTTCCTCACTGTTTTTTACGGGGAGCGCTTTTCAAGTTAGTTTTCTATGAAAATTTACTTATTTTTTATTTTTTACTTTTTCCTCGTCGTCCAGACAGAACAAAACCGCAATATGCGAATGTCTTGAAAAACAAATTCCCTAAAAACTTTTTTTCACTAGCGAAGCGAGCAAAATTGTTTGAAAATTTATTTGTTGGGGGGGGGGCGAGACGGCGGTAGGCCGACTTATTCGGTTTCGAAAGGGACGCTTCCTCATTGGTCGAGGGGAGAAAACAGAAGCTCTAGATAGAGGGAAATCAAATGTGTTGGACATGACAAATCAAAAACAACAACTGAAGTTCAAGCGGTAGACAAGTCTAACTAAAAGTTAGTTCTTAGTTTCCACAACCTTACACGACTTCAGTTCTGTAAAAAATTGATATCCCGAATAGAAAAAACGTTTTTCATAAGAAGAAAATCGATACGACACACAGGACATGTAACAAAAATACGATCACATCTCTAGAGGAGAGCTTTGCATCAAAACTTAAAAGTCGGGTCAGAAAATTTGACACTTTTAAAAAAAATTTTTTTTTTTGAGTTTTACACTTGAAAATCGAGAAAACATCTTCGGAGGATAATAGATCAGAATATTTTCCACATCGAACACACCAATTACATTCGTTTATAAAATAAAGTTCACCAGCACTGAACAAATTTTCTCAAATTCCAGACAAAATGAAGATGAAATCATAACGAATGATTTTCCAGCATTTCACATTCGCAATAATTCTTCGAGAAAGAAAACTAATTTGGCTTCATCCGAAAAATATTTTTCAAGGTGAGCATATTACTACCTAGAGATAGAAGGGGGAAGACACGGAACTTTTACAAATCGCCGACATCAACCCTCTTAACGCACACTCATGGAAAATTTTCAGGGTTAAATTCTTTTTATTTGGTTGCCTTCTACGTATAATTCCATAGAATCGATACGACGAAAACTCTGGAACGAAAGACCAACTTAGGATACGATGAACCACCACCTGCCAACCCCACTCCTTCCTACGCGGCAATCATCAATCGCACCACCATCATTCATATTTGAATGGTGCCTTCAAACCGGGTACAAAAATAAACGTATTAAGAAAAGTGGCGGAAAATTCGCAAATTTTCGTTATTTGAACCTACCTGAAAGAATATATGGCCGCAATTTTCCACGTAAACTTTTACCACACGCCCAGATACAGTACATGGAGTGGTGCTCTCTCCACCATACTGCATCAGCGGATAGTACATTGAGAAAAATTTTTCTAAATGGGGTACCGGACATGATTTTCAGTAAACATATTTTCAAATTCTTAAAAAAAAATAAAAAATATCAGTGAAAACCGCATTAAAATTGGTTGGATAGATTGGGAGAAAATGAATGGTAAATTTGAGTTGTCAAAAAACGTTGTGATATTTTTTGAGCAGTGGGTGCGATGTCATAGAATTGACACATCAGCAAACTTTTCACCTCTTTCACAGGTTTCTCATTCATTTCCTCACTCTCCTGTGTTTGTACATTAGTTTAGTTAAGTTCATCAATTTAGAAAGTTCATGGTGACTGTGAGGGAGGGGATGAAAGGATGTGCACTTGCACCCCCCCACTCCCTTATTTATAGACAAATTCTAAACATTGAAAAACAATAAAAACTAAGAAAATCAAAAACCAATTATTCCTTATTTGTTTTTATATTAGAGCACAGCCTTGGAAAAAATTTTTGGTGGTGCCTGAGGAGTTATTTACTTTGAGGGCTGAGTTCATATTTGCAACCCATTTTTAGATTTAACCCTTCATTTAGCCCCCTGTAGCCCAAGAAATGGAATTAAGATAATATTATTGGATATTATTGAGTGATACATCGATAATATTGTTTTTTGAAGGCTCTGAGTTTACATTTATAATCCATTTTTAGATTGAACCCCTTTTTGGCCCCCTGTTACCCCAAAGAGGGGGTTAAGATAATATTCTTTGATATTATTGAGTGATATATCATTAATAATGTTTTTTGAGGTGCTGGGTTTAGATTTTCAATCCATTTTTTATCAAACCCCTTATTGAGCCCCCTGTGACCCCAAACAGGGGGTTGAGATACTATGCTTAGATATTATTGAGTGATATATCATTAATAATATTTTTTGAGGTGCTGAGTTTAGATTTGCGATCCATTTTTTGATCAAATCCATTATTGAGCCCCCTGTGACCCTAAACAGGGGTTTCAAATAAAATTCTTAGATATTATTGAGTGATACACAATAAATAATGTTTTTTGAGGCACTGAGATTATATTTACAGTCCATTTTTAGACTGAACCACTTTTTTTCTTCCTGTGGCCCCAAAAAAGGGATTGCCATTATATCTTCACTTATTATTGAGTGATTTATTAGGTATTGGATGCCCATGTTTTTTGAGACCAACAAAAAACAACAAAATTCAGTAAAACCACTTGCCAGCTTACTTGTAAGAAAAATAAGATTTTTGTATTTGTACTCAGAAACTTGTAAAACATTATAAACAATATATCACACAATAAAATGTGAAAAGTCAAAATTAGCTGCTTATATATGAACCACTTTGGATCACATTAAAAGGAGTTGAATGAAGAAATACATGTCAAAATAAAACTTCAAGTTTAAAAAAATTACCAATAATATAATAGAGATATTCAAAACTAGCCTCTTTCAGAGCTCCTGTGGATCACATAATGGGTAAAATTAAGAAATTACATCAAATTCAAAATCAGCAGCTAAAAAACTATTACAAATGATGTATTACACTACAAAATATGAAAAGTCAAAATTTCCCCTCATTTTGAGCCTTGGGGGTCAAAAATGAATCAAATGAATAAAAAATGTCAAATTTGAACTCAGTACCTCAAGAAACATTACAAATGATGTATTACATACTAAAATGTAAAAAAACAAAATTGGGCCCTTTTTTGAGTCCCCTTGGGTCAAAATATTGATCAAATAAAAAAATCCTTTCTTATTTTTGGGATTTCAAAAAAAAAAATTAGATGTGATACTCAAGCACCCTCATACCAATTTACAACCTTCTACCTCAGGGGGAAGTACAAAAAATAAATACAGATAGAAATCCAATCTTATTGAATCTTATTTACTTAGGTAATAATTTAGACTTTGAGCTTTCTGTGCCAAAAGTTTTCTTGGGTCCTGAAATGAAATGTGCGCCCACCCTTGCTTCAAAGTCATTTTTTAAAGTCAATTTTGTTCAGTAAATTTTCACCAAAAACCTACTTAAAAATGAAGTATTAATGAGATGTATTGAAACCAGCAACCTCTGATAATGCAAAATACAAATATGTCAATTCTATGACATCACAACAACAGGGTGCTCATCGAGGTACTGTTTTTGTTGCAGCGCAACTTTGACATCTTATATCTTCCTTTCTATTTAATATTTTTCAAAAAAAATTTCAGAACCTTCATTCACAGGCTTTAGACTATCTCTCCCATTAATTTCAAGTAATTCTGAGAGTCATGTCCGGTACCATATTGTGACTTGCAACTTGTAGATATGCAACTATTCACACACAAGCATGTACAAGTGATTGCATATCCGCATATTGCGAGGCAAGATTACAGAAACACGCCTATCACTATCTCCTTCCATCTATTGAGTCAAGATGTGGGTCATAATTTTTGTTCAATGATTGAATCAAAATAGCAGTTTTTTAGTGAATTTTGTTTTGATTTCCTGAATTTTTAAACTTTCATAACTTATAAGACTCTATGGTTGATAAGAGATTCTGTCCATTCAACAAATTTTTTAGTAATTGCTCCAAAGCCCCTTTAATTTTGAGTACAGACCAAATATTGTTGACATATCATTTTCATATTTTCTCAATGTACTATCCACTGGTGGACCTGGTGGAGTATAGCGGACCACTCAGCAAACACCCTGTATATGTACCTATACAAGGTATTTTAGGAATAAACGCCAAAAAAAATCTTGGCTATAGGCAACACTTCATACATTGATGTAAAAATAGTTGCATAGAGAGAATTAATAAAATGAAACATCAAATTAAAGAGCAAAGTCAGACAAATAAAATGAGACAAAGAACAAAAAGATTGAATGATTAGGAGCTGAAATATCAACAGATGTAAGTAGATAAATGACAAAAAATTTTTCACCTTCACACATTATTTGCAATACGTACTTAACTATGGATGCAAGAGACTGCTTTTTTTTCAAATTTTAGAGCAAATCATCTTTTTCAAAACATGTCTAACGACTTAACTTCTTATTTCTTTATATTTTCAGTAATAATTGGAAGAAGGTGGAAAGTTAGTTAACAGTGAAAAAATTAAAATAGAGTTTAACATTTTTTATTTGAAATACAATACTATATTTATTTAATTAAATAAATTTTTGAAAATGTGGTCCATATATGAAGCTGAGCTATAGCACATATTTTAAATAGAATGTTCTGTTGTGAAATTTGAAAAAAAAAGTTTTTTTCACTCATAGTAGAAAAGATTTAGCGAATAATAGGAAAAGATGAAAAAAATTTTATTGTTTTTTACTTACCTCTGTTGATATTTCAGCTTTTAATCACCCAATCTCTTCGTTATTTGTCTAATTTTATATAAATATGTATATATATAAACACGCGCGCGCGCGTGTACACACACACACACACACACACAAAAGCATCCAGCAGTCACAAAAGAAAAAGTCGACCTGAACCATCGTTTCAGGTGTTTCCAAAGAAAATCCATCTCCAAAGGACTCCTTCCGAACGTCAATTTGCGTTTTTCTTTTAGATTATTCTTTTCATTTTCTTGCTTCCCCCCTCCACCTCGACGCTTCTTTTCAATTCGTTTTTCTTTACTATTTTCAAGGATTGACCGTGCTTACCTTTTAGTGAGCAGCAAAAAGAGACAAGAAAAAAGGTAGAAAAGAAGAAAAAAATGCTAACCAATTGTTTTTTATGGCAGTTTGATCGACGTCACCCAATCTCTCTACCTGTGTCCCCCATCGATAAAATATTTTGGCATCAATAACAATTTGATTTCGTCTTTCTTCTGCTTTTTTTTTCCATTTTTTATTTTATTTTTTTTCGTTTTTCATTATTTACGCTACATTCTATTTTATAGGTAGCTACGTTATTGTTTTCGTATTTCCATAAAGAAGAGAGAAAGTTATTAAGAAAATTATGCACATTATCCGCAATCAAGGGCATAATTCGTCTACGGTCTTCACGATTGTACTTTTCCGTCGCTACTCGAGCTGTTTTCGAACGATGAAATTACATTTCGATGATCAATTTTCATTTTTTTTCCTCTTTGGAATGCGTAATAAAGTCGAAGGTAAACAAATAAGTAAGTCGTGTTCGGTGACTTGGAGGTGTATTAACCACACGAATAAAGAGATTCGCACATGTACATGGCCTTGAACTTTGGCTCATGGTTGAAACTTAAGATGCAGCACATCGGATGCACAACAACAAACCTTTCAGCCCTAGTTGACTTACCCCAATTCGCGCAATATTATTTTAATGTACTTATACCAGTTTTTACAAGAAATCATAAAAATATCGTTACTCTACAAGTCAAAATCGTTTGGTACAATGTTTTAGAGACGCGGTTGCGTGAATTTATGTTTTATGTTGTAACGAGTAACGACCACCCTGTAAATTCTCAACAGCATGAACGTAGCCAGGGAGGCAGGGGCCTCGAGCACCCATTGATTTATGAAAAAAAATAAAAAATTGTTTTGAAAGAAAAATTCATTTTTTTGGTTGGTGTTCTGGGAAATATTTATATGAGCTCCCCTAACTAAAACTCTGCCTAGGCCCATGTTCAACGGTATTTGGTTACATGGATCGGCCATTGTCGTAGAGCGTCACTCGATCTCGTAAAGCTCGAAATAATGTGATTTGATAACTTCGTTGGACCCCACTCGCTCAATTAAGAGGGTAGTAGAATTCCCATTTTTTCATGGCTGGAAACATCGAAGAATGGTTCATTATGTTCGACTCACCTAGGAAGAGTGTTTGGTGACAAACCCATACTGAGTAAGTTTAAGATATTCTTTAATACATAATATTTAAACTGTATATTATATAGCACTAAATGAAATAGAAGTATTGTTTATCCACTACCTACTACTCGTTCTAAGCATAGAACTAACACATGATCATTCTAATACAGTGGTTTCTTCAAGGGCATACATCAAAAGCGGTCCTGAGGGTCTGAACCCCTCTTAGCCCTGAAAAAAAGCCTGACCTAAAAAAACAGTTTGTGTTTCTCGGTGGAAATGGTATATTGAAGCTAAGGGCGCAGTCAGCATGGGAAAGCGGGGAAATTGCCTCCAAAACTTTCAAAAGAAAAAAAAAAAAAGCTCGACTAAAAATGAAAAAAATGTGGATGCTTCTCTTCATCCCCAATATCAGTGATTAATATGTAGAAATGAATAAAAAATGAGAAAAAGTTAGGCTGTCCAGTATGATTTTTAAATGGGTTTTCGGAGAAAATCTAGTTAAAATTTTTATTCAGTAATTTTTCTTGAAAATATAAATTTCTTTACGTGAATTTCCTCAAAAAAATTTAAAAAAATTTTCAATGGTTGCTTTTTGCACAGCCAGTAAAATCGACTGTGACTGAAATTTCGAGTTCACTTGTTATCAGTGGCGTAACTATGGAACAAGGGGCTACTCATTCCCATATTGGAGTGGAAAGATTACAAATGAAAATTAATTTTCAAACTATTCATGCAATAATTACAACAGTGTGGACCAAGGCCTCATGTATCCACCGGTGTTGTTAGAAACTCCCAGATCTACTCAAAAGACAAAAACAGCCTCCCTCTATACATGAATGTTCCAGAAGCCAGAAAACATCAACAATTTTTTTTCGCTCACTCGGCACGCGAAATAATTCTTTTGTCACACTGTAAAACCTCCTCTGGAGGTAAATCCTGAGTACAGCCCAGTTGCAGTTCAGGGTGACATATTGACTAATCCCCATGCGGCGAATTCCTAGTTATATCAATGCCTGTTAACACTCTAGCTGATCTCTACTTTGATAAAATTTGCTTTGCCCCCCTGGAAAATTTTCTAACTACGCCCTTGGTTGGGCGGAGAACGGGTCAGAAGGAGAAAGTTGTGAAGATTTGGACCCCTTTACGATCAAGTTATATATACAATGTTTTTCCCCTTTAGTGTAATTAAATTTATTTCATCAGAGATAGTTTTAGAATTATCGAGGATTATCAGACGTCAGGTCGGGTAATACCTAAACAAAAAAAAATCACATAATATGAAATTTCCAAAAAATGGCTGAGAGTACAGTGATTTGTTTTTTTCCTGCTAATAAAATTAAATATAAGTATTATTCTTAAAATAAAAATTCCAAACGGCTTTACTCGATCGAATGGTCAGCAGTTTTATCAACTTTTGAACTGATAAAATTTCTCGGCATTTCATAAACTCATTATTGCAAATTCACAGTGAAATCGAAAACAATTAATTATACATATAATTTTCCACATTCTTGACACAATGATCGTGGGAGAAAAGTCTACAGAAGATTACGGGTCTTGTAATTTGTTTTTTGCTAACCAATAGATTTATTAGAAAATCACGAATGATCGTTAGATATTCGCTGTAACGTTTCATTCAAATCAATATTCAATACAACTTGAAAGAGATGCTGAATTCATTAAAGACTTACCTTTTTCTTCGTTTTCCCACGAACCATTTCTTTCACGTGAAATATTTTGCAGTTATAGGCTGGAAGACGCTTACATGTTTGTACGTACAACTTTTTCAGCTGCAACTCCGACTCATAAATTGGGGTGTGAAACAGTTTACGTTTTTGCTCCTGCAACAGAAAAATAAAGATTGGTAAAATGACAATCGGAGTTAATTCTTTCATTCGTTCTTTTTAAAGCGGAAAAAGTGTTGCTGAAACGTGTCGCATGTTGCAAATTGCAAATAGAAAGGATTTGTTCGTGTCGAACTGCACCTTTTCAATGGTAGAAACGATTCGAAAATGGTCGCCAATGGTCTGCAAACTATGATAACTAATTATAAATAAAAATAACGTACGGCTGACAAACGTTTCGATTTGGTATGGGGTGAAAATTGCCTCACCAGGGAGGTACCAATTTTTCATAAATTTTCTACACCTATATGTTTGAATGTAGTCCACTGATCTACCAAAAGAAGCTAAATATCGGAGAGTTATGCCTTAGATAAATTAAATTCAGAAACAAAATGTAGGGTTTCTTTCTTTTTAGTAAACAACGTCGCAAATTTCTGCCTCTGCAGCTTTTGTAGCCAATGTTCTTAATTCCTCATCTCAGTACTTTGAAAATGGAAGTCTTTTTCCTTTTCTTAAAGATTCTAGTTATTAGGTTTCAACTTGATTTAACCTTCTGATTAAGCCCAACGGCAATGTTGAAGTCTAACAAAATTTCGAGTCAAATTCTTGCAGAAATACGTACCTACATGAAAGGTTACTTACAAATTTGGTTCACTTCCAAATGAACAGTCGGAAAAATTTCACAATATCTGACTAATCTAGTGACGAGCAGAAGTTGTCTAGAATTTGCATACTCACTTTTGAATCTGGAAGTGTAATATGCACTACTACAGAGATGTTATGGATCGTCTCTTGAAGAGAATGTGGTGGGTAAGGCCTGATTTACACAGATCAGAGAGAAGTGGTTTCTAGTTCCACGATCATATGCCTGCGCATTCTTCACTGCTTGTTACCTACCCAATTTTTGGCTAAAAAAATGCAAAAAAAAAAAGTAGATTTGTCAAGACCTTTGGCCAATTTTTTTCAATCTGGTCCTACTAACTTGTTTTCAAATTCCCGAAGAAAAACCCGCCATAAATGAAGCATTTTTTTATGAGATTGGAGCCCTTTGGAAATGTGTGACAATCATCCAAAACAATATTTCGGAACGTTTCCACCGTCTCTTTAGTGGAAAATTAAAAATAATAAAACAAAACGGTACATATATTCAGTACTTATTTAATGATTTTAAATTCAAGCAGTCAGAAAATATTTGTATAAATTGCGTTGTAGTCCTCTCAATGCCCAGAGTTGATACCAGCCTGTATTTAGTGTAGGTGAATGAAAAAAATTATTATGTTAATTGATGTAGAATTTTGGATAGAGTTGAATATAAGTTCAACATATTATTATTATTATTAATTATTATTATTATTATTATTATTATTATTATTATTATTATTATTATTATTATTATTATTATTATTATTATTATTAATTATTATTAATTATTATTATTATTATTATTATTATTATTATTATTATTATTTGTTGTGTTTGTTATCCCGGATAGTTGTGAACAAACACATCAAAATAAATACTTGTTTTTATCAAACAATATTTAATACTGAATTATCGTCACATTAATTTGCGGTAAACACCGCGTCACAACAAATTCTTATACTTAAATAACTTCGCTCACTTAGCGGATAATCGTATGTAAAACACATATATGTATATTAAGATTCTATCTACCGTCGTCTCACCTCTACATAGGGTGGACTGCTAACTTGGCGGTGTCTGGGAACACCTACAGACTTTAGAGTTCAATGTAGTAGAACTACCTCGAAACTCTTTAGAAAGGCAAGTGAAGTTTTGGTGTAAACTGATTTACCAAGTGACTTCTTTTCGTGCCTAATATTGTTTACTTTCGCAAAAGGGTACCTCAGGTACATACCTAAATAGTGCTGACAATTATGCTGATAAATTGTATGTCTGCATAATTGTTAGCTCTTGTTAATTAGGTTACTAACGGAGGTAACGGTGAATATTTAGAGGAAATATTCGCCGTTAATTGTTGCGGAGTATTTAGGTCAGCAAATATGTTCGTCTGTCTAAATACGACGGAACATTTATTATTATTATTATTATTATTATTATTATTATTATTGTTATTATTATTGTTAATGATGGGAATAGTAATCAAAATCTTAAATTATTAAGTCGCGGGTATATTAAATCTGATGAATTTATTATTATTGGAATAAATCAATTTCTGAATCTTCCAATAATAATAGGTATACTTATAAAGAAAATTATTAAGAATGCAGGCGATCTAGATTGAGATCTAATTAATTAGATCATTTCCTGATTTTTCAGATCGCTTCTCAATTTCCTCACTATTACAGCTCTTTCCACCATGTAAGAATTGAAAAATGAGAAAAAAGGACAAGTTTGAGTCATTTATTAATTTATTTTTATTATTATACGATTTGATTATCTGATTACTCAATTCAAGTTCTTACAAATGACCTAATTTGAAGATCTGAAGATATAAAATATCTAAAAAATAGCGATCTAGATTTCAAAATTAGATCATTTTTTCGAAGCGATCTAATGATCAAAGAGGGCGATCTTCTGATCTATCGATCTGTCGATCTAATTTTAAAAGATCTGTGCCCCACACTGGTACTGATACTGCGATTGAGTTCGTACGATATAATTCCTTTAGCTGATGGGAAAAAAATTTCGTAAAAATATGCAAAAACTGCCATGGAAGTTTAGTGTCTCGTATTTCTCGCATCTACACATATATAATATGTATAGGTACGTAATTATAATCGACCACACTCTTCCCTGGTTCACTTCAACAACTAACGCATTCGAGCTAATTAAAAAATCTAAATAGGTACGTCGGCCAATTGTCGACCAATTATCATCACGTTGCCCGGCAGCAGGAATAAACGCGTTGAAATAATTATATCTCGAGTCGCGCACGTCTTACACGTCTGGCAATAAGTTCGCCATTGAGCAATAATCAAGACGAACAAAGACGACGACGACGACAACGACATCAACGAAGCACAACCTGATGCACCCCTCCCATCAAATTTTCCACCTAAAAAGAATTAATTTTTGCGAGACCACTTCCCCCCATGTGCCAGCCCCATCATCGCAAGTAGTCACGTGTATATATATATATATATATATATATACACGTATCGTTGAGCTCAATTACTAGGTCAATGATGACTGGTAACAAATCCTCCCCACACCTGCTTCCCCCATCAGACAACCCTCGTACCATAGAACAAAGTGTGAAGAAAAAAAAAATGTGCGAAGACGATGAAAAAGGAAATACTACCGTACCCCGCACCCCATCGACCTGTTTCTCTGTAATTTGACGTTCATCTCAATAGCAGCAGCGTCCTAGAAACGAAACACGAGAATTTTCCGCATTTCTCAAGTGCGACGCGACGTGTAAATATATTTTTCTGGAGTTTATTTCTAGTCTTTCTTTTCTTATTTCTTGTTGCCTTTTTTTTTCTTCTTCTTCTTCTTTTCCTTATTTTGCTCTTTAATTTACTATAAACGCGCCCGTTCAAGGTAAATGAATTCTCTGCAATACGATACCTAAAATTTACAACTCTTATTACCGTACAACACTCACTTCGATGCGATTGTTGGTGAAAAAGTAAAGGAGCGTACGTAGTATGAAAAAAGATTTATCTCAAAATGTACTTACATATCGATGAAAATGCAAATTTCCCGAACAATAATTTGCCAACGATACATTCGAAGTGCAGGTAAAATATCACATTCTGTGCTTGCAAATAAGAGAACATAAAAAATAGTTGTCGCAGGCATATAATATCCTTTTTTAATGAATGTTTTCGAAGAAAATCTACGTATTAAAATTGATCCAGTATTGAGAACCGAGGGGTGAGGGTAGATTCATTTTTTGTTTCATGACCCCTGGAAATTTTTGGCACCATTAGCTGAAATTAGTATGTATACCGGACTTTGTGAAGTTGATATCAAAATTTCTGGTTGTGGTAGAGTAGTTGCAAACCTTATGGTAGCTTTCAGAAAACATGACGAAAATAGAGAGAATGAGAATTTTTTAGAAAATTTTGTGTTTTATGTTAGTCCAACTGAAATAACTCGAGAATTTATGGAAATAAAATCAAAAAGTAGGAAGTCTTTTTTGAAAGAATACATTTTTTACCAACATTTTCAATGCGTAATTTGATGGTTTTTATACAACTTTTTTCCAATGACACATCAAAAGGGCGTATTTTAGAATAAAATTTTAATACGAAATCGAAAATAAAACGGCAGCTGGGTATGCAACTACTCTAAACACAAATGTACTTGACCTAATCTACCACCACCAGGAGTTTTGACATACATTCCGCTAATATCCTGTATATACAGTATATATATGCATAATAAATGTAAATAAAAGAAAATCTACACTGAACTTAATTTGACAAAAATTATTTCACTTTTATTCATTCGGTAAATTCTATGCGTACTCGCCAAGCCGCCAACTATCAACCAACTAAATGTTTTGTTGTTTCCACTGAAATAACAAATTTTACAGTGTTACCGAATTATGCCTTCAAAAACAATTTGTATATATTTCCGAAAAGAGTTTTGATCATGATCGCGGGTTCAGCTGTTTGGGTTGTCACCGGTAATAAAGAAGTGTGTGCCACTGTTGTCATACACTCGAACAGACTTCACTATACCATCATTTTATAGCTACATCTAAAACCGCACATCAACAGTCCCGTCCTCATTAAACACTAATTGAATTCTGGTTTTAATGGCTCTGAATTCTCTACGATTTGACAAATTTACTCTTCCATATAACTACTCGAGTGTTTGGTTTGTCTGAAAATGGTGTTACAAAAATATCGTGCATGATGAACTCTGCCACATACCACCTCTTTTGATTAGCGCTGCGCATTTCCCTGGTTCTCAAAGAAGAAAAAAAAACAAAAAAAAACCTGCTATTATTTCCTCTCTCTTAATTCCAAACGTTGATGACTAGAATTGAAGACGATACATTTGAATTCGAGAATACTTTCAAATTCTTGTCAAAAAGTGAATTCAGTACCACTTGGTTAATTGAGATAAGACGATAAGACACTATATATTACGTAAGAACATTTTTTTCTTTCGATTCTCAATAATTTCATGTAGGTAACGGAAGGAAAAAGAAATTGGGACGTAAATTTTAGGTACTTAAAAGCCAGCAATACGAAAAAGTTCACGATGAAAATTTTATTGTCTTCACTCAACTTTCTTTTCTTCTTCTTTCTTTTCCCCTCCCCCACCGCATTCACTCAATATCCGTTATTTTGCAGACAGAGTTCAACGAATTCAATTTCCTCGTCAAATGTACACAGCCTATGCCTTGCTCGTCAAACTATGTAATACCTATACTGTGTCTCTAAATGGTTTTTTGCTAACAGCATTGATGTTCGATCATTGGGGACGCATAAAGAAACGAGTAGGGGGACAAAACACAATAATAAAATTTGTGTCGAAACACGGAAACGAAAAAAGTGCCAAGCATGTGTCACACATAAAACAAACTCGTTTCTCTTTTCTGTATCCGTTTAAAATTGTTCTCCTGCTACAAAATAAAAATAAAAACCCCCCCCAAAAAACGACGTATATTTCATACGGCACGCGTAAATGTAAAAGATGAATGTCAATTAGAGAGACGAAAAATGTAGGCCTCAGTACGTAGGAATACCGTCGATTCGTGTAATGCGTGTAGTATTTTTAGCAAACAAGGCAACAGCAGCAACCACCCATCAAGTCGACTGATGTTGATTGAATAAATCTCTCGAATTTTATTTTAGCAACGTAAAATTACACTACAGACAACGATCAGAGTACCTATAGCAGGTACCTATACACTATGCAGTATGCTCGAACCTAATATTGTCATAGCCAGCTTACAAAAGTTGTGCAACAAACAGGCTAAGCATCGAATAAATTTGTACCGAATTTTTAAATGGGAAATTATACGTGTTTTAGCGGGTTTTCCAGAAAAATCTGTTATTCAAAGTCAACCATATTGTGGAAATTTCAGGTAGGACCTGAATAAATTTTTGTTACATGTCAAAAAAAAAAACCCATTGACCCAAAAATTCAAAATCTTACTTACCCATCCGACCTCCTTACCGCATTTTTTTTGCGTGTTTTTAAACTAGAATTTCTCATCGGTTAGCCACGAGTCTTGTTTTCGACCAATTAGGTAACACCAACGGTACTCAACCGCAATTATTTTCCATGCTCAAAATTTAATAAATTAATTTCGTATAAAAATGAGCCATTGATAAAAAAAAACTTGATGACAATAGCTGTATAATATGTTCGGCACATGGCAAAAAAGTACTGCGCTAAAAGTTGAAATGCAGTTTTAGTGTGGGTCAGGTTCTTTCAACAATTTTTGGTTCTCAGTTTTAGTTAAAGTTAAAATGTGGTTTCATTTCTGTGAATGGTGACGCCTACCCTCAACTACTTCTTCCCATTTATTTTCATCGAAATTAGGCAGAATCAAGGTTATCGAATGTAATTACAAGAGCACAATTTGTTATAAGAATCTGAAATTTTTATAAGATATCCGAATATGTTTGTTGAAGATTCTGTGAGAATCTTATTGAAATCTTATATATTCGATTGTAAATTTATTGCTGAAATGTTGAAATTCCACAAAGACATCAGATCCTTATCATTTAAGGCTGGTATTCATAGATGACACGAAGGGTTCACTTACCTAAGGGTCCATTTAAAACTTGCATCTATTATCTAAATTTCTTAACAAAACTAATTTTTTTTCATAGCTTTGCTATAGTTTATCTCAAGGAAACTATATTTCTCACCATTCTCAGTTTAACTATTTTTTTGCAGCTTTACATTGGTTTAAAAATAGACCCTTAGGTAAGTGAACCCTAAGTGTCATCCATGAATACCAGCCTTATTCACATTACTTACACTCAGCGATATCTCCGTAACCAAACGAAAGATTTCAACGCAATTTTCACAAAATATTTATCTAACACTACGATATCTTTTAAAAATTTCTGCTCAATACTACCAGCTACCTTTCATTCCTGAGATATTTTAGAAATTCTGTTTGGTAATGTGTTGCGAAGTTGAATCTCAAATTAATGATGAGAATTACCAATGAAAATTACAATTTTAATGGTATATTTTACGTTTAAAGCTCCAACAATTAATTAAATTCTCCTTATCATTAAATTAAATCATTACAATTTGCGATCAGTAAATAACATCCTCATTTTTATCATTGTATTACATAGAATAATTTCACATTTTTTTCAGAACATACTCGCTGAACAGGGTCATAATAGTCAGACATTCCTCAGTTTTTACAAAGAAAAATTTTTTTTGGTGTGTCGAAAAATTACAATAATGTTTTAGAGCTGCATTTTTCCATAACAAAGAGAAAATTTTTGAATTAATGTTGAAGTATATTTTAATATTTCAGGGTATAATGTATTAATTGTTTAATTTCTCATTGGAAAGAAAATGATGGATAAGCATGCCAATGTGAAACTATAGAGCCGTATCTTAAAGCGCAGAATGCGTAGTTGCCAAACATTTCTTTTTTCCACTCAGAGGTGTAGTGAGGAGGGCCAGGGAGGCTCAGCCCCCGTGGCATCCTCGTTTGCCCCCTAGCAAAATTTTGCCCCTTGGGAAAATTTTAGCCTTCGTGTGGTATTCAGAATTTTATTTGACAAAATTTAATTTAAAATTAATTTTCTTTTATTAAAAAAACTTTTTTCATGTTCCCAATTAAATAGCTCAAGGCAACGATATTTGGAAAAATTTACTTTTACACAATTTAATTAATGTAATGCAGGTGACTGAACAATATTCTACAAAAAATTTTCTTCAGAAATGAAAATAAAATTTTGGCATTGGCTGATTGTTGCTTGAGCAATTCAATTTGTGCATAATTTTTACTTTTTTACGTTTGATGTACGAGTAGCTTTCTAAATAAAACTTTGAGAAAATTGTTTGAAAAAAAAAATTATTTTTAAATAATTTTACAGTTTTTGAGCTGGAATACTTTTAAAATAGCCCCCCTCTTCCTCCTGAACTTCGACAAAAATATGTTAAATAGGGGGCTTAAAAATTAACTGCCCCCCCAAGAATCTTATTTGCCCTCCAATTGGAACGCTCTGGCTACATCCCTGTTTCCACTACTTAGTATTCAAATTTCCTAAAATTTATCTCTTCTTCAAAATATTTTCCAAAGCTTGATTAAGCCCAAAACAAAAGCTCAAATAAAAAAAATGAGTCATTTTTCCATATCTGCGGATCATGAGCTTTCGTTTGATGCGCATAAACATGTACTTTTGTTGCGTGGTTAATGCACAAAGGGTGGAACAAATTACTATTAAATATAGTGATATTTATATATAAAACAACATTAGGTGCAAACAGGAAAATAGTACCTATCATTTTCTTCTCTCATAAAGTAGATAATTTTAATCATCTCCACTCCTAAGCTTGAGGTAGGGTCAATTTTAATGCCCTGTTTGCAAGCAAACTAGATAAAAAGAAAAGGAAAAACTTCTCATGAATACCTATATATACCCTTTGACAGCAGCATAGACACGGGATGATATTGGTGATATAATATTTGTGGCGACGGGTGGTTGTTGACGAACGAGTGTGTATTACACACTCGTCGACCACCTAGCGGGCCAGTGGAGTAAAATCCACAAACTATGTTTTTGTGCTCACGGCTGTATATTTTGTCTGTACAGCTAAACTTGTTTACTGGGCTCGGCCCGCATACACTCTTCAGCATACACGCAACCGACCGACATTGGTGTTTGTGTGGTGTCGTGTACTCACATATACACACACCCACAATATTTAAACATTTTTATTTTTCCAATTTTACTATCATATGTTTCTACAGAAGGTAATGACTGTCTTCTTTTTCAATGTACTATTTTTTTAGTCATATTAATTTAAAATGTTAACTGTTTCCTTAAAATTTTATTAATACTGTTATAGGATTAGATTAATTTTAGTGGCTCCGCCATCTAAGGAGGTAGTATTTGTGGCAACACTGATTATTTTGGCCGACAGGTAAACCTAACACACAGTTTTCTCTCTCAGATAACAACAATCAACATTCGCACGTAAATTTTTGCATTAATTTTATTGTTATATATAGTTTTGTGAATTGTATAGTATGTCTAGCATTCAACGGTTCATCTTTCCCACAACTATTTAATGATTCGGACTTGAGTAATTGAGAGTAGGTATCCCACGGAAATACGTGAATTTTCTGCTCTGTTCTTGAAACGTTGTTGAGGACGGATATTCGTAAGCTGTGATGAGCAAAAGCAAGACCAGACCAGGATTGTCTCGATCTTGTTAGTTGCTCTTGGCATTATTGGCAATGATTGATAATGATACATTGAATTTCAGCGTAAATGTATAGCGTGAACAATTATTCTATTATGTTAAAATTTCGAAAAAAATGATTATCAGTCGTCTCAGAAAGTTTCTCTGAAACGAATGGATCGGAATTCCCAAATCTGATGCACAGCTGTTGTGCTCTAAATTATCTCGAACACGTTTTTTTTTTCTCGAGAAAACGAGCGTACGATATTTGTTTTCGATAAACGTTACCGGGAAATTCGTAAATTTCGATTATCTTCGGCATTTACACAAAAACATTTTAAGAAACATGGTGAGTAAGATTCCATAAAATTTCCACGTCTGTGCGATCCAATCTCATTTCCTCACCACCGACTACAACCCCCTTTCCAATCTTTTACACGTTTTCCGACAGATTCTTTGATTTTCACTGTACTTGGAGGAGATTTTTTCTGATTCATCCATCCCTCTTCCACGACCACCACACCGCCGATTTCTCCCAAGCACAACTAAATGGAAACAATTTTGAATGTCCTCTTTTTTTTTCTGCAAATTTCCCTTTTTCTTCTCTTCTTTTGTTAAGTGTGACTCCGAACAATAGCTTCCAGCATTTCGCTATAATTAAAACACTGGTATATAAGGCAAGTATTGAGGGAGTAGAAAAAAAAAATTCAGGTCAACTAGGATGGCTCAAGGCTTTTAAAATGGCCAGCGTGAAAGCCATCAAAATTCTCGGTCAACAGAGCACGACGAATGTTTTATTAAAATGTCAATTGTATCTCAAGTTTTTTGCTGGCCAGAAAGATCTCCGTGATATACTCACAACGATGGAAAGAGTGCGTGTGTGAGAGTGAGAGAAAGAGAGAAAGGGAGAAAAAAGGTTACGCGCACTCATGTCCAGAATTTACACTTAATATATCCCGTGTATTCAACGGGTATGTTGGTTATGATAGGTATTATATTTCATGTTGTTGTTGCTGATAAAGTTTTTTTTGATGCGTAAACATCTTAAAGCTTGGTCTAAAGTAGGGGCTAAATGAGAATTACAATTGTTCAATTTGTGTAACTGTAACTCTTACAATCATAACACGTTTGTATGTGTTACATGCTGTGTAGGTGTATTATTATGTTTACATATCAATCCTTCATGAGTATAGATTGTACTCACGCCTCTTTTTTTTTTTGAGAACCAATATGCCTAGCAAAGATTGTTTACAGCTGGCTCTGTTGTACAATGTTAGATGATTTTCATGGCCTTTTAGAAATTAATAGTGAGAATTTTCAGTTCAATTACTGTCTTTGTAATATTTTACTGTAGTGTAATTTTCAGTTTAGACATGTCCCTCATATACACTTGATATAGAAAAAAAAAATTTATATTGAAAATATTTAATTATTTATAGTCAAAATGGGTAAAAGCACAAAATATTTGATTCAAATGACAGATCACAAATAAAGATTGTGATTTGAATCACGAATTACAAATCAAGTATCTCCACTTGAAAAGTGATTCAAATCAAATCACTTATGAATTAAATTACTTACAAAGCAAATCACTTCCAGATCACCTTTTCGGATCATCTTTTCTAAAAACTACAGTATCAGAAAATTCACAACTTTCACATTTGGTAAGAATGAAAGGAGGGTATTGAAAATTAATAAAAAAATAAAAAATAGTGTTGTTCATTTTTTGTTTTCTTTCATTTTCATATTCGCTCTGTAAACAACGAAACCATAATACCATCTCCACTTTATTTTTCATTACCATTTTCTCCTTCCACTTTTTTTACCATTGTAATCTACCCCTTCTCTTACTCTTCATGCATAAAACATTGGTAAAAATTGGGTGGCGGACACTTTCACAAATTGATTCGAGAAACATTTTCAATACCAAAAATTCTCTAATGCTCCAAACATTGTAATTTTTTTTCTTCTCTGGACTTCTAACTGAATCAGCCGATGATCAAAAAACATACTGAATAATTTACAAAATAATTTCACCTCAATGGCAGACAGTTAGGCTCATATTGGAGGATTAATTTCCTTGAAAGAGCTGACCTAATGCCAATACACAAAAAACTATTTTCGAATAACAAAAACAACTTATAATGTCCCAATTTTTTTTGTTAAAAGTAACTACTATAGGTACCTACTTATTCTTCTTTATTGTACCTACCATTTAATAAAATTACATGCATCCAATTTTTTAATTTTTAATTTTTTTTACCCATTTTTTTTTATTTTACGTTTTTTTTCCCAATAACGGACAATGTATTTGAGTCTTGAGAAAATACATTTCTAAAACAACTTCAATACTCAATAGCTAGATGTAATTCTTTATCATACAAATAAAACACTATATTAGGTACCCAATACATACCAACTTTTTTTACTATGAAAAATTAGTGTTTACTGATAAGGACTTTGAAAAAAATTCAAAGAATCAAAATCTGCCTGTATATTTGGGAAATTTAATCGTAAATAGAAAATTTACTACAGAAGCCATAACTATAAAGATAAAACCAATTACAAAAATAAAAGTTAAAATACTTCAACCATGGCTCTATGCTGTGGGAAGGAGGCCAGGAGGAGATTTAGCTTCAAGACCCCTCTTCCAGGTCACCAAAAATAAACAAAAAAACCACTATGTTTGAATATTTTAGACAGAAAGAAGGTTGCAATGGTTGGTGAAACTAGAAGAAATTTGTGTTGAAAAAGCAAGCAACATGATAAGGGATAAAGAGTAACAACCAAAGTCGATTTTAGCGCCCCGATATGAAAGTACAAGAACTAATCACTAACTGCAATAAAAGCATAAAAAGAAGAAGGAAATGAGTAAAACTGAGAAAAAAGAAAGGTACATTTCCTACTTAAAGGCTTTGCAAACGAAAATACGAGTACACTTCATGAATACTTTATGCTCGGGAAAGCAAAATAATTTTAAAAAGAAAAAAAGACTGTGAGAAGTTTTTAATGAGCTAAAGGGACACTTCTGCTCCACTACCCTCTTGCGGATGAGTACCTAACACATTGGATAGTGTTTGGATATTGAAACGGTTTTTTTCAGCGTTGAAAGCTCAGTGAATCTCTATTACAACTTAGACGGAGTTAAAGTACACAAATGGAGAATAAACGGTTTTGAAACAACATCGGGCGGAAAATTCATTTCCAAACTATTATTTTCCTCTTTTTCGGCAGAAATGAGAGACTGGTGTCTTTTATGAGACCTAACGTCATTCTTCTCTTGTTGCATATGGTGACATCACTTTGAAAAAACTTATTAAAAAGCTACCTTGGTGTAGTTGGCTGTAAAATACGTCTGCAAACATTATTGAAGCTCGAGTAACGTATATACAAGCAGATGTTTTAGTAGAATTTTATTGAAAGAAAACAAAAAAAAAAAAAAATAAGAAAACGCCATTACGGAAAACCTTGGGAAACTAACTTGAAAAGAAAGTATAATGCGGTACGATACAAAAATCTTTTTCAATGACGAAATAAATTTAGTCTTTAGTTTATTTGGGATAATGAATGAACGGAGAAAAAATGTTTGTATGCTTGAATTCGGACACAAACTTCAAATGAATGTTACAAAAAAATTTATTCTAAAATTAGTTAATAATCACGGAATGAAATTCAAAGTTTCTTATAATTTGCACGAGGAAGTAACGGGCAGCTCAGTTAATATTTTCAGAATAGCTTCTGTTAGGTGATGACTACGGAACGTAAAGCATGTAAATGGATATTCTTTCAGGGGTAATTTTTTTTATCGTCTGATCAAATACCTTTGCATTACGCAGTCCCCTGATTCAAAATATATAAGTTTTACTTGCCATATTTTAGGATAAATGCATATTTACCCGTATATTCCAATTTGTTTGCTCCATAATTTCAAATAAATTGCGTATTTTGCGCTTCTTTCTAAAGTAAAATTCTATTTGGCAATAGTTTAATGTTTTTTAGGTAAAAAAGTAATATAAGTTATAATTATAACCTATGTTCGTCTGATTCGAATAGCTAACGTTTTCTATCCATCAGCTATTATTTTACTATTTTTTGTTTTTTTTTCTTCGTTTCCTTGGATTTTCTTTCCATTATTTTACACAACAGGAAAATAACAAAGAAAAAAAAAACTAAACCGTTGAAACGTTCAGATCTGCATTTGCTTACAAACATTACGGACAAAGTATTCCATGAATAGAATCATAACTATTAATAATTCATATTACTTGTATTTTCAACTCCTCTTACTTTTTGTGTGAACTTATCTAGACTAATCTCTTGCTAGCTCACCCAAAACTCAAGACGTCATTGTTATCATTTGTCATGTTGTTATGGTCGGTGACCAGACAAGCTTTTTGTTTTTTTTTTAATGTAGTACCGAATGTAGCACGTCTACCTACCATCAAAGGTATATGTACAAACATCAAAATGTAATAATTATCCTCCAAAACAAATTACGTGAAAAAATTATAGTAGGAGCGGGGCTTGAACACAGCATATCTAACTACTAACTAAGTCATACTTTAAATATAAAGCCACAGAGCAACTTTCAAAATCTTCAGTTTTCAACACCCTATAGCATACGACTGTAGAAAACATATAGGGCCTGTTGCATAAAACTCGGCTGAACCTGTCACCAGCTAAACCACAGTTTCCTTTATAAATTTTGGACTACAATGTGGTTTAACTGGTGACTGAGTTCTATGCAACTGGCCCATAATAACATAAATAAAAACGTTTTGAGTAAGCTGGCGGGAGACCCTTGAGACTAATCCATACTTATTGATAACTATAGGTAGCCTACTGTAGAAATGATTTTCTTTTTTTGTTATGAGTAGTTATCCCAGTTTTATCATATTTTATTGGGAATTATTTTTAACACTCATAAGATGAAAAAGGATAAAAAAGTTCTGCTTGGGAAATGCATTTATTTATTTTCACGTGGATTTGTGACAAATTAAAATTTTTAAAATGAAATGTTCGTCGACAAGGAGATGAATTGATAATAAATAAACTTATAAGTAAAACAAATTAATGTTATATCCATTAGCAGCCCAAAAGCATGTTTCTGAAGCTAGACTTATTTTATCCTGAGAGATAGGAGTGTAAAAAAAAAAATCAAAAAGGAAATTAAAATTAGGAAAACCAGGAAATAACGCACGAGAGATGTGAAAATATAGAAAAATCACGGGAGCTAAATTAGCTAAATTAGATTGTGCAGCTATTGGTTACATCAACTTTGGTTGAACTTGATAAATGTGGAGTTCTGGTAAATAATATTTCAGTAAATTAAAAAAATAATCATAGCATTATCGCCTGCAACAATGAATTATAATTTTAATATTTTAAATAATGTTGTTGAAAGATAAGTTGATTAGAAAGCATATTTTGCACCATAGGTGAGCTAAGTTGCTGTAGAAAAATTTGGACACTGTTATGGAAATGCCAGATTCTTCCTTTCTCAAAAATTTTTGCGTAACTATAAACATTTCCTGGTTTTAAACATTCTTCCCCTTCACTCACAGAGAGTTATCAGAGAAAGTTCACATTTACTTTCTCAAAAGTTGCTAGTTACTCTGTAATTTTTAGCTTAATAGTTGTATTAGTTAAGAGTTGGAAATTATTTCATTATAGAAATGTCTCAGCCAAATGCAAACCGTGTTTTAAAGGAAGATATTAATTCTGTAATGAATACTCACTTGTGTCCGCTTTTCATTAAATTCCCAACTAAGGAAGCAGAAATTATGACAACAGAGTAGAGATATGTTCCGAAAATTATTGATATTTTATATATTTTATCAATTACTCTGAAAATTATTCACAATGCACGAGTAGTTGTCACAATTGGTGGGACACTTATCAACATTGCAGCTCAAGCCCTGAAATAGGATCAGAAATTTTGTCATGTCAGCAAGAAAGGATCCCGTGTAATAAATATTCAACTTGTAAATTTCAGAGTATGTATTTTGTATTCAACAGCAAACTGATGAGAAACTTGCCCAAAGATGAATAGAGTGTAAGTTCACATCAGAGATCAATTGAAAAATTTGATAATACAATTGATTGTTTTAGTTATTATTTGGTTTTAGATTGTGGTATTTCATACATTACAATTATTAATGGCTTCTGAAAATCTAAAGACTGTGTTCAGTATTATCTTCGATCAAATATACATTAGGGTTCATCATGAAACCATCAGCAAATGCAGCTATGGATTTGTCAACTTGGATGTGAGGTTAGAATCCAATGATGATAGTCAATAGTCAGCAACAGGTATGTTGGTGATAGTGGTAGAAGCACTGAATTTCCACAAGAAGGTGTCAAGAAGTTGATGCATAAAAAATACTGCAGCTGAATAAAGAAAGTTATTTGCATGAATCAAGATCAACGAAAAATGAGATAAAACTCCACTCAATTGGAATAAAGAAGTAGAAAAGTACTTGAAAACATCAAAAAATTGCTGTAAAATGCAGCCCATTTAACTAACCCATACAAAAGTCTGCCATTATCTGACTTTGAAATCGGTGCAACTTTATACTAAATGGAAAATGAATAAAAATTACCACGAGCTTTCTTCTCCAGAAAGCTCTCAAAAACTAAAAGGAATTGCAGTACATACAATAGGGAATTATAGGCTATCTTTGCTGCCATAAAACATTTCAAGCACCAATCAGAGGGTAGTCCAATACATGCCTTCATGCAAAAAGCAGAGCCAGCACCCCTGAGAAGAGCTCGACAATTAGACTACACAGGTCAATTGACTACTGACATTCAGTATATGAGTGGAGAACTTAACAATCCAGCTGATATACTCAGTAGGATTGAAGCTATCTCAGCTCCTGCTCAATTACCTTACTCTGAAATTGTCAACAATCAGATTAAAGATGCAGTATTGCAAGAGTTATCAAACAATGATACAGCTTTAAAATTGAGACAAAGAAAAATTCCCAGTACAGACATTTTACTCACATGTGATGTCAGTACAGGAAAAATAGACCATTTTTGTTGAAAAAATATCATAAAATGGCATTGAACAGTGTGGATAACTTATCACACTCCAGATCCAAATGTACTGATAATTTAGTATCATCAAGATTTGTTTGGCTTTGATAAAATTCTGACTGCAACAAATGGGCTTACAGTTGCCTGAATTGCCAAGAGTGCAAAGCAGGAAGACATACTCATTTCCCCCTCAAATATTTTTAAATAGAATGATTTGAAACAATACATATAGACTTGGTGGGCCCATTTCCCCCTTCTCAAGGACACAGATACCTGTAGGCTAGAAGCAATTCCTCTTTTTGAGATAACAGCTTCAACTGTAGCTGCCAGGTTATACAACACCCGGATTTCTTGATATGGTGTGCTGGAAATTATAGTTACTGACCACAGTCACCAATTCAAAAGGTCAATTTTTGATGAATTATCCAAAAAGCTTAGTGTTCAATACAATGACTCCACAGATTACCATCTTTAAGCAAATGGCAAAATTAAACGATGGCATAGAGCTTTAAAAACATCTCTCATTGCTTGCGATACTAACCCCCATATTCTAGAGCAATTCTTAAGCAAAGATTCACTACTTAAATAAAATTTTATCTGTGACTCCCATGTATAAGTATAGGATAAACCTGGTGGGACAAGTACTTAAGTCTTACTTAACATTAATAAATGTTCTGGAATACAGGTGTAAGAGAATGGTTGACATCTTACCAACTATCACCTTAGGCTTTCAATCTTCTCTGTAACACTCTGCAGCACAATTAGTTTTTGGTGAAGAGCCATGCCTTACAGGAGATGTTTTCACTGAATTGAAAGAAATAAGCCTCAAAATAATGATTCAAAACATACAAACCAATGCAAACAACTTCCTAAAACAGGCGGCTCATCATGGATACCCCAAGATTTATATCTAGAAACACTTAGCCATTACATCATATGTATTTGTCAGAGATGAAAAAATAAAATCTTCATTGGAGAAACCATACACTGATCCTTATAAAGTAGTATCATGAGATGATAAAAACTTTGTGATACTCAAAGTAGGTAAAACCATAACAATTTAAATCAACAGATTAAAGTCTGTGTTTTTCATAAATGACAATAAGAAAATAATGTAATGAATAACTGGATCAAAACAAAACAAAACAAAAACAAATTGACAGATATTTCTAAAAATATTTCAAAAAACAAAGAACAGGAAAATCTAGTTAAAATCTGTGATATAACACAAATTTCAAAAACCAGAAATTGACAAACAAACAAAATAACAAAAAATAAAAAATCAGTCAAATTTTCTGACGCCATAACAAAAATTTATGACCCTTAGACCCAATAAATCCCCCAAAAGGAGGCAAGCCTGAAAAATCAGCATCTTAATTGTATGTTTGTGTATTTAGCAGGGAGGAAATAAAGAGTCTCTCAAAAATTTAATATCAGACGTTAAAACAATAAATCCACTAAAAACAACAAAAACAGAGTTTCCCAAGATAAAATTCCAATGTGATCATCGAACGAAATGAATAACAAGAAAAGATATGCAGAAATAAACAAATCCACTTGCTCTTGTGATAAAAACATCGCAACATGTTTCTATTGTCAAACAAATACAATGTACAATGAACATCCAAACAATATGACATCACACTCCTTTTTCTTCCTTGTCATATTAAAACAACCTATCGCTCACTGATTTTTAAATTAAAAACAGAATCCTTCAAATACTAATTCAGATCTAAACCTCAATGAAAAATTAAAACCCAGTGTCTGAAGAAACAAAAACTACATTATGAAAGCAATAAACACGATGATCCCCAGGTATACGATTAATCATTTTTACAACACAAAAACTAGAGGGGAGTAAGTATAAGGATTACATCAAATAACATAGCCACCAAAAAGTGAGCTATTATCAGTGCACTGCACTTAAGACACATTATGTATGTTTGTTTGTTCTTACCTGCACAAACATGCAAGTGAGATACAACATTTGGACCATGACTAATCGATAGATTAATCTTGGGGCGATGTAACCAACTGGTACAAACCTCATGTACATACTTTTATCAGTTGCCAAAGCAACCAAAAAGTGCGACATAATTTATTAGTACATATACATATTATTTATTCTCTTCAAATGTGTGCTTGTTTTGTGTAAGGAGTCAGTATATAAGGTCATGAAAATATAGGTTAAATTGCCAGTGTTTACTCTATTTAGCCAGCTAAGCGCCACAAGTGTTGAATTACGTACTAAATCGTACTAAATCGATCGAAGATTTGTTTTCCATTTAGCCAACGTGGTCAACGATTCAGCCGCTGCTGATGTGGCATTTGGTGGTTGATGAATAAATTTTAGAGCTGAATTTCAAATGCAAATACTTCCAGAAATTAGTGACAAAGTATTTAATAGCAAAGAAGATGATTTAATTAGAATCTGCCCAGTCTAAGAAGAGGATCATTACATGGATTTAATAAAGTAAATTACAAATTTATTTCCAAAGATTAGGCTAAGTTATGAATTGAAATGTAAATTATTGCCTCATGTTTATGTTTGCCATAAGATGAGTAAGACTGTTTTATTTAGAAAACAGTGAATTCAAGACGCACATGATATTGAGATATTTTTATCAACTTTCCACTGAACTAAGTGCAAAATTGTACAAATTCAAATTACTAATAACTGATAAACATCAAATTATTTTAAAGTTTCATTCAATAATATTTCATGAAGCATCCCATTCACAAAAAGCCTTTTTGGCAAAAGACCCAGGTGTAATTTTTCTGAGCAAATACCTGTTAAAGCTGCCACTTAAAACCAATAATTTAATTGTAAGATAAAAATTGTTTAGATAACTTTGTTCAGTTTGTGCTTTTAATCCAATTTCTGTTTTCTGTAATATGTATGTATGGTATAAAATTACATGGAATATTAAACGAATTCACAGTTCTCCGATCAGTGCAAGACCCATTCCACTTTGTTGAATTTAAATCAATAGGGGAAGATGAAATGAGTAAGTGGAATGAATATGAAAAAATAAATTTCTTTGAAAATTGGGATGCATACATACACTCCTGAAAATGTTAACGTTGTTTTCAACGAGATGCTTTGAAAAAAATTTTACCTAAAAAAAGAAGTTCTAAGTACCTACTTTGAATATTAATGATTATATGTATTTTCAGGATTGTTGTATGAGTTCTAGCATAGCAGGGCGCGTTCAGAAACTTTACCAGGGAATGTAAAAGTTCCACACCACGTGACCTCATATTTACCCTATTTGGTAAACACATTCTGAACAGGCTTGAGGAGATTTCATGTTAGTACTAAGTACGAACTATATGAATGTTAAATTGGGGAATTATTTTCCCTGTTTCCAGAACTGCGTAAAAAAATTACCCTCCCAGTACAAAATCACCTTTCTGAAGGCATCGGGTAACATTACCAGTAAAGTTTCTGAATACACCCTGGTAGATAATTAAAAATTTTGAGAAAACAGATGTTTTGAAGAAAATATTAAATTCAAGACTGTCCGAAGATTTTCTTCAAATACCATTCTGGTATTGTTATAAAATTTTTCTAGATTTTGCATTGGAAGTGTTACCTAAATAAATATATTCTTAATTTTAAAAGAGCAAAATATTTTTTTATTGTTACAACATGGATAATATGTTCGCCATTCGCGTGAAAATAACTAAGCTCTTCAAAATTAAATTATAAAATAATATAATTACAAGAGATTATGTTGAAGAAATTTACAGGATCATACTAGGGTTCTAATTAAAACGTAATAAACGTAAGTTCTATTATCATCTATACTTATTAAAAATTGAAGTTGCTTTTTTTTTTTTGATGCAGCATCACGATGTTCATAAAATTTTAATCTCTTATAGGTGCTTATCCTTAGATGGTTCCTGTCAAGTTTCGTTTCGTAAGCTCAATTTCGAGAGTTATAGCTAATTGAGTTTAAAAGTTTCAATTCGCAACTTGTTCTTTTCAAAGTTGGTTATCAATTGTGGTCTCCAATAAGTTGATTTTAAAATACCACACTATCTACAGTGTGTACTTACGACCAATATGCGACAAATAAGTCATTTTACAAGCGCCAAAACCAATAAGCTACCACAATACAGTCGGTTGGCTTCGATAAAATGATTTGAAAAGATCAACAACCACATTTACGGTTGACACGATCAGAACGCAGCAGTCTTATCGGCTAAAAATCTGTTGATACCAACGGCAACAGTTTCTGTCGTACCTGCTCGCACGCACACACGCTCGCTCGCTCGCACGCACGCACGCACGCACGCACGCACGCACGCACGCAAGAAAGGAATGGTGCTTTTCAAATTTCGTTCCAAGGCCGATACTCGTTTTTCTTCCTGTTCCCCCATTCGCACCTCGGCTCCATCTACAAAGTACGCTTCAACTTAAGTACCAAAACATTTTTTCGGCGAGTTACTTTAATTTAGGCCTATCGGCCAAATAGGACACGGTGAAAAGCTACCACCAACTCTCACCCATCCCTATACACACAAACATACATATATATATATATATATATACACACACACACACACACACACACAAACAGAGCTTCAGTATGTCAAGGTGAGAATGCAATGAACCTAACCGAATTCTTGTCACCGGGTGAGAGAAAGCTGTGGAATAAAATTTTTTTTTTAACATACACGGAGTCATTGAAGAAGCGAACTTTATTGAGATAGTAACATTTGTTTTTCGTACACCGAGCTTTTCTGAATAAAATAAAATAATAATGAAAATGATATATATAAGTATATATGTAAAAAGAACACTCTTCTTTTTCAAATGACTACAATTTCGTATGTTACTCTCGTTCTTTCATGAATTTGTAATGTTTATTTTTGTTTGACCCACATTAAGAAATCGACACTATTCGACTATCTAATATTTACCGTTCCAATCTTATTATCTTTAAGTTACGTCATTTCATGTATTATCGACTCGATCATCCTTTGTTAAATGACATCATTTTTGACCATACTCAACATGACTATTTTCCCTTTGTAACGAACGTCGATTTCATTTATCGAATTCATTCATTCATTCATTCGTCCGTTAATCGCCGTTTCAGAAAGACAGATAAAACCTAGTCGTATCTTCGTTCGTTTCTTTGTGTATAATAATCTTGAATTTTCTAATTTCACTACCTTATTTTAATTGTGTCAATAAACTCTGCTTTTGATTACGAGTTCACGAAACTTTATTTCCGTGCAAATTAGATCGAGTGGAATACCCGGAAACGAACTTACATAAAAATAATAATTAACTAGCTCTGTTAGTAGAAGCGGGTTTTCAAAAATTAGTAGCTAAAAAGTTATTAATAGATCATAATTGATGATTGTATTAAATTTTGTTACTGTTGATCTAAAATTACTCAGTTTAAAACCATCAACTCTTTTAAAATAGGAAAAAAAAGTAAACTTTATTCAAGTACCATCCGGCTGATCTCCACCAAAATTGCTAACATATTACAATAGATTATGTTAAATATTTGTTTCAAATTTTGTAGCTATTGGCTTAAAATTAGGCATTTTATAGTCAAAATTATAACAAACACGTCCCGCCACCAAAATCAATAGGTCGGATTCTTAACTTGGAATTAATTTTCTTTATAAATTTCGTGACTGACGAAAATTGCGACTAGTACCGTGGTAAGAAGCAAACTGTTCTTGTATAATCACATATTACATACGAGTATATACATATATCAACTACTAATTCTTTTAGTCTTGATTAAGGTCATCCGTCAGAAAAAACGTGGACATGTCAGGTATTTTAGAATTAGAATACATGTCACGGCGGAAATTTTAAATATCTCTTCCGCGCGTCAACCTCGGTAAGCGTGTATTTTCCCAAAGTGTCAAATTTTGTAATGGCTGCCATTCGAAAACCAGCAGACCGATTTCGCTTAAATTCATTACCAAACCAGTCCCTTATAGTTACCAACTACCATAAAAATTTCACGTCTAAATGAATTAAAAAAATTTTATCACAAATGTGCAGCCTATAAAAACTGCAAACACTATCACAAGTTTCATTGACATAGGTCAAACAGCAGAGATTCCACAGACTCTCGAAATGTGAAAATATAAATAATTATATATTGTGCACAGAAGAATTTAAGTGACGAATATATTCGTGATCTACGACTCTGGATCGGCGCTTTTTCACAGGTCCCGCCCCCAGGATCCGCCACTGCACCGAATGCAATAATTGTATTTTTCAAGTATTTTCCAAAGGAAAATACATTATAAAATGCTGAAATGTCAGGAATTTTTTCAATTCCATGAATTTTTTATTTTTTTAATTTTCATTGAAAAAAACTATCGAATATTATTCTTGCCCTACTTTGACATGGGTCTGTGATAAACGTTTTTTGTTATACAACACAGAGGACATCACGTCATATACGTATTTTTGTTTTGTTCTGGTTTACCACTCCTCTTCTTTTCAGGAAAAAATGAATATTATGTTTTGCTTTTGGGAGGTTTATAGTATTAGGGAGTGAACTATGTAAAATCGAATAATTAGCACCTTTCAAATAAATACTCTTTCCTCAGCCCGCCAAAATTTTTTAAACCATACTTCACAGCTGCTGTTTTCCTGATTTTATCGTCGGAGGATCAATTCCACAGAAAATTTTATTCTTAGTGGAAAGGTTTTCTCATAAAATATTTTACTAATTAGGTCATGTACACATTTTTCATAGGCGCAACAGTTTTGTAGTTGAAAGCTGTCATACCTTTCATCGTAAAAATTTTTGGTTTTATTGAGCTAAAACAGAGTGTAGCATCAATTTGATAGGCGCGGATAAGTTTATTTTTCATGATGTCCACTGATGTTCACTACCCCATACACAAACTCTGCTTAGTACTTTCTTCAAACAAATTATTTTTTCTTCAAGTTAACAGGTAATATAGCAACCCAAGGCCAATTTCACTTATCATGCCATGAAGTAGAATGAAAATCAGTTCCTGAACACAGTAGCCAGTTCACTTTTTTAGCACATTGTTAAGCATAACTTGAGAAAAAATGACAAAAATGACAAAAATGACAAAAATGATCAGAAATTTCTGACAAATTACATTTATGAAAATGAGGAATTTGAAAATCAACTTAAAAAGCTCAAGTTCTGTCAAAAATCGGTCCTTTGGATATCAATTTGTGACCTTGCAAATTTCACTTCACAGCTTGATAAATGAAGTTGGCTCTGGGCACCTAAAGGTGAAAAAAGGTAAACTGCATTCTGTGATATCCGAAAATGATTGTCACATGATTATTTGAAAAAAGTTAATCAGAAAATATAAATAATCAAAAGATGAAATTTTGAAGATAAGCCCAAGATCGCAGATTATAAGAAATATTAATGTCTTAGATTAGAAGGGGAAAACAACATGAAACGAGCTTGCCTACATACTATATACATAGAACCATGAGGTATTGCCTCATGGTATCTCACACAATTCCCCAATAATTGTTGTTCAAAAGCCTTTATTTCTAGAGAAAACGATCTTCCTTTACAGTTTGAGTAATAAACTTGATCATTATAATTACCAATGTTACGACAGATATTTTAAGGTTTTACACTCTTGATTTTACAAATCCATTGATGAGTTGATTTCCGTAACCATGATGATTCGATGTTAATTAGAAAGATGTTTTTACCACTTAATCCTCTGGTTTGATATCGCAATTGTAGCGAACAATAATAGAAAATACAGGAAGAAAAATGCAAATTGCTGAACTTGAAGAATTTTTAATTATTTGAGTATCATTTTATAATATTGGTAAAGTGATCGAAAAATGTACCGATTAGTTGGCTGGTTAGAAAATAAGTAAATTACTTAGTGTGAGAATTCCCCATCACACTACCTGATTGTTATTGATAAGACCTGGTTTCTTCCATGTCATCTTATTGCTTGATATTCATAGTTGAGTTCCATTTTTATATTTGTTATATTCTACAAACTGTAATCATAATTTACAAAGATGATCAACTGTAGAAGAACATGGGAATAGATAGAGGAATTGAATCTAGTCAGTTTGAATGGAACTCAACTGTCTGATTTGATAATACGACGAAATTTATTATTCATTAATTGTAAATCAAGATAGACCTCACAACTCGATGAAAAAACATTTTCATTAAGAAAAAAAAAGGAAAATATACTCCCATACTTGAAATAAATAAGTGAATATAATTAAACAATAAAAAAAAAATTACGCCACTTGATTTCCTGTTTTCTATACATATGAATTTGAGTTTTTGATGCCAAAATTTTCCATGGGTTATGAAAAGAAATACATATCGACCTCCATCACCAGATTGTTCATATGAGATCGAGATACAATAGTAGATTTTCATAAAAAACATACTCAAGAAGTATGAGCCAAAAAAAATTTTAATTTCGACATCTGAAATATTGAAATTTGAACTCACAAGTGCAAACGTGTACATCATTTCTTCAAACAGTTAATGAACTATCGATTTGATTCACTTCTTCGCCATCCTCAATCACTCCTATCCCCTTGTCACTTTTTTGCTCTTCTACACTCATCGTAGACTCTCTTTCTTATTCGCTTCCCAGCAAAGCAAAATGAAAGTAAACAAAAAGAGAAGAAAAAAATAGAAAAAAGAATACTTGACCCTTAAAGGTTAGAAAACTTGGTGAAAACTTTCTGTCGCCTTTCCTGTCAAAAAAGTGACGATTTTTGAGGCAACAACCCTTATATGGATAAATAATATCAATCAAGAGAAAGAAGGAGTGGAATGAGGCGGTGAAAAAATAGGGGTTGATAGAGGAAGGGTACAGAGGTCGATAAATTCACACTTCCGACGTCGTCGTCTCAATACACGTTTCTATGCCTTTCTGTCAATGACATTTTGCCAATATTTGGAAAGACGATATTTTATTTATGCATGGGGTCGACGAGAAAATGTGAATAATATTGCATCATCTATTTAACTTTTTCCACGCAAATGTTCTGCTTTAATCGTCCCATCAAATCAAATATCAACCAATCATTCCCCACCTCTTTTCAAACAAAAAACAATATGAGAATCTTCAATTGAATCCATGCGTGCAGAGATAATCAGGTATAGGTACCAATTTGTTAATCCGCTTCTCAATCGAATTACGTTCATCTTACGCTAGCGAGATATCCACAAAAATTAATATTAGGAAACGAACCATCAAAACGAATTTAACTACGTCATAATCGACAACATGAAACGGAATTAATTCGTATGGAAGGTCATCATCGTAAATTTATATAAAATATACCAGCCATAATACACGACAACGTAGGAATTTCTCATTGTGATCTAAAAGAAACAGGGACGGTGCCAAGGGAGAGGTTTCTTGGTTCCAGGCCTCCCCTCCTCATAGCCAATAAAAAAAAGCTTCAACCCTACAGTTGGGTAAGCACCTAACAAATCAAATCAACCTTCGAATACAAATGGTTGAATATTTTTCCCACAGGTTACCTTCTGAATACCTAACATTCAATTTTGCCAAATACCTGTCAACGTTTATGTTCATTTTTTTCACAGTAAAAACGTTCATTTCCAGTCAATATTTGAAGAAAACTGAATAATACTTAGAGAGTAACGTCTGAGAATGAAATAAGGCCAATTTTATTAAAAAGCACATTTCCTATATTCTTACTCCGCTGTAGACATTTACGTAAAATATCTTGATAGGCCAAAACGATGAAAAAAGAAATGAAAAAGAAAGAATATTTAGAATAGGCACCAGCGTTACTGGAAGAAAGAAATTTTTCAAAACTAAAAAGAGTAACTGGGGCCCTTTTTAAAATGTTAAATCAGCATCGCAAATCCATTGCACCACCAATGATTAAGAACTGAGTCGATGGTGGTGACAATTGTGATGGAGAGGGTAGATTAGAAGAAATGTGAAAAAATTTCAAATCCGAATTATCAAACTTACATCTCAACCCTCTCCTCGTAGAAATCAGAAACCATAATAAAGGGTAGCCCAAAGTAACACGAAGATAGAACCCAATGAATGAGGTCTCAGACAGATTTACATACTACTGCTTTTTTACGTACCTACATACTCGAAGCAACTATCTGCCCTAAATATAGAATGATTATTATATATCGTTGAAGTTAATTGGACTTCGTTTCGATACAACAATAAATGAAAAATTCTCACATATAATAATGAATAATGCGCCAAAGAAAAAAAAAATCTTGAAGCAATTTAAATTTCGTCCTACGTGCTATGCCACCGAAAACGAGTAGTGGATCTTTTTCCATTTGAAATAGGTAACGGGAAAACTGAAGCAATCAAAAGAAATAAACAGTGTATATAAGCCTTTACTGAATTATCATAATATCACCCAAATTTCTATTTCAATGTCTTTTGCGCAGTGTTTTTTCGAAATACCTACCGTATCACAAAAAATATTTTTCAGACCTGTCTTTCAACCTCTCCTTTTGTTTCTCCATTGCTTACATAATCGGTATAAGCAGAGTTTCTAGCCCTCGTTTTGGGCGCAAGAGAAATCATTTCATTCGCTTCGAATTAAGGTAAGAGCAAAAAACCAAACAATTGGGTAATTGCTGATTGAAGACAAAAAATTTAACGTTGTTCCTTTTACCCCTCAAATACTACGTTATATACCTTCGGATTCGTTTACAATTTGTGCAGAAAATTCGTACAGGCACAAAAAGGTACTGAAAAGAAAAGTTGACAAGTGTAAAACTGGGAGAAGTAAGTAGCCTGTAGCGTGCGCACATCAGCAAGCGAAAATTTATAATTCCAAGTACGTTAAACAAAGTAAAGAATGAAAATGAGAATGGAACTGAAAATAATACCTAATGGGGCGAAAAGCGGAGAGAGATGATAACTTACATGAAATTCGAAAAAACTTATTGCTACTACGTAAATTGTAAAATGGAACGAATCGCTAATCGAAAATGGAAACAAATTAAGTTATGTTACTTCGAGCAAACAAATTTTTAACTGCTCGGAAAACAAACCTGGTCAGAAATTATTTACTTACGAACGTCCGTTCAAACGGATAAAGCGATGAAAATGAAGAAAGATAGACATAATGTACCTTAAAAAGGAAAAATCACACTTTCTCATGTAATCTAGAGATGTGGGTTGACCGAGAACTAATTCATTTGAACTAATCTTTTGAAAGACCTAAATGAACGAGACCGAAAGATGAGAATGAACTAGTTCACTTTGAACTAAAAGATATTATTAAATCAAAGTTATATTGTATAGACGTACAAGGTAGTTCACTCTTATACGTCACAGCATTGTTGTTAATCACTGGATGAGTCGAATTTCTCATCAATCAACAAAAAACGAAACAAAATAGTAAACGTTTTTGGGGAATGAAAGCGCTTTCTATGCCTGAAAGTAACTACATATCAAAAATGTATACGAATTGCTCTCCATATGAAATAATACATACTCAAAGGTTTCAAAGGTTTGATTCATGCAGCTCATTTTGTTCATTTTGAACTAGTTCACTGAACTAGTTTATTCAAAAGACTGAAACCTGTTGAACTAAATCCACCAAATGAATTAAAACGCACATCTCTAATGTAATCCACCACGGACCCGGATGAAATAAAAGTAAAACGAAATTCTGAAGGCCAACGTGTTAGCAAAAAATTTTCAGCTATTTTCACCTCAACTTCGGTCGCTGCCAGATGGAAATTACAATTTTTATACTGGTGTAATTACAGTGGTGGAGTTACAGCGGCGACTACGAAGGCCCTTCAACAAATTTTGTCTCCTTCATTGGGCAAGAAAATTCGAAAGAAAAATGTAAATAATATTCGGATGGAAAATTGTCAGCATAAGCTGAAAAAACAACTTTTCCTCACTCAATCCGCTCTATCCAGACATCCGCCAATAGCCTAGCCCACAAGAACCTAGCTACACCACTGCATGATGAGACGGCTTCAAGTACGAATACCAGCAATCAAATCTGCATATACTCAGTCTGCAGTACAACATCTTTACATCTTTCACTGTGGAAAACACTCAATTATATATACATCATCCAACTTTTAAACCCATCAAATGATATCTACGATTGCGAATACACTGAGAAGCAGAAACTGATTTCAACATTCTGAACGAATAATGGAACAATTATTGCCAAATTTGTTCATTCCTGGTCCGATGTATCGTTTGTTTTGAAAATTACGATTATATCAAATTAATTCAGTTGTTATATTCTAAGAACTTAGGTGACTTTTAGCTTTTAGAGAAAAGCTGACAACAGAGCATTTTGTGCTACAATGGTGTATGCCTCGTATTATTGTTATCATCTTTACCTCCAGTATTTTATTTATTTCTACTTATTTATTTCTTTTTTTCTTTTTTTGTGAATTTATACATGAACCGTTCAGCTACTAGGCTATACCATATAAGGCACAGAAAACAAGCAACACTGGCCAGTCAGCTGTCAATATTTAGAAGGTTAGTCAGGAACTGCCGTACTCAGGCAGCTAAATTTCACTCCCATATCCAGCTGACTACTTGCCAAGGATCTCATTATTATTTTGCACCACCGCTTTGCTCGGTGTTGAGATTTAAATCTAGGTCTTTTAGAAGGAGTGCAGAATCCTTGGAGAGTGAATCACACAGACCTCTCTTTCTCCTTTGATAATGAAAAAACAATAGCACATATTCTCGACGCTCTCATCCTTCTCTTCTACACATACAATTACAACCAGCTAGGTAGCTGCAGTAACCTTATTACAAAATTCGCACTTATCACGCATTATATAGGTTCATTTTCACTGAAATGTGGTATCTACATTTTTTGTAATATTTTTCAAATTTTGAGATTACTGTAGAAATGTTTCCTTCATCTCCTTCATTCAGGGCTTGGCCATGATCTGCAACCTAATTTATTAGTGCAATGCACTTTAAACAAAAATATGTCATCTGTATGTGCTCATACAGAGAACACGCATCTACATACGCCTGTGAATGCCATATGGGAAAATGAGTATGTAATTATTATGTACGAACTGATTCAATGTGTGTCAGTCCATATGTAGTACCACCTTACCTCAGGACAATTGCCCAAGAATGCTTTGTGTACAGTTAGGCAATAAACTGGCTGGCTACCAGTACTGAGAAATGATTTGGTTACTCTACATGCAAACCACATTTTGGTTCCATGAACCAAGTGTAGGTAGAGCTATTTACATTAAAAAGCCACAATTACCTTTTAACAATAACCTCTTGTATGTTCTGTTTGAAGCAAAAGTCTCTCACGTTGAATTTTCCATAAGGTCAATCAGTCAATACCATATTTATGAGAGACAAGGAAAAATTGCAAGAATTGCATAAATACGCGATTAATTTTTATAAATTTTCGTCCCAACTAAGAATCACTAGTTAAAAGTAATTAAAGGGGGCTTGACAATTTTAGCTGCACCAACTTAAAATCATAACCTATTCTTTGTTCAATAAAATATCTGATTAATTTATTTTAAATTTTATTTGTATTCTGTAGAATAATACTTTTTTCAGTAAAGTATGCCATTGATCTTTGTAAGATTTTTTTTCAAAGTTTTTATTCAGTGCCTTGGGCTATAGGTACGTATAGAGCACAGGAAGACGGCAATACTAGATGATCCCACATATTTGCAAGGTCGGTTTCAGGAAGGGGGATGGATTTGGGATATAATATACCGCAGAACCAAAACAATGATCAATTTAAAACACAATCATTCGGTCTTTAAAATTTTACGTATATGAAATATACGAAAAATGGTTAACCTTTCTCATAAAAATTCATGAATATTGTAAAATATGATTCTATTCCTCCCTCTCCAGGAAGAAACATATTTGTGAATGATGTGTGTCAGTTTTTGGATAGACTGTTCGAGTACATCTGTAGTCAGAAAGTGACTCGCTATACTGACCACTTATTTTTCGGTTTGGGAAGAGGTTGATGCTGAGATTTGAAACCACACTTCCCGAGCACAGAGCTAGATCTCTAACAACCGATCTAGGCTGAATCCCTGACAACCGATCTAGATCGACTCCAACAGATCTCGATAAAGTTCTCAGCTTTTTATAGTTTAATTTTACGACGAGAAAAAATACTTAATTTCTGCATGCTCAGGATTTTTGAGAGAGCCCTAGTCCATTACCGGAAACTCCAATTTCACTGATTACAAAGCAAACATGAGTTGTTCCTCATGAGAATAATTATACTCTTTTAGGGCAAAGGTAGTTGACTACCACTGACATAGATAGGTAAGATCTCACAGCAACAATGCACAACGAATTCTCACCCTCACATCATGATGATTCTGTTTTATCATTAAATAATTGCTCAACTTAATGACTTCATTATCTGAATATTTTCGATTACCTGACCATCGTTTCTTGGAAGAACAATCGGCAGATTTAGGCACAAAAAGCCACGAATCTCATCAGTCGAATCACTTGTTCTCAGACAATAGTGCAAAGTGCAAACCAAAAGTCTTTAAATTTACTACAGGTCAGTCAGCTTCGATATTAACAAAAATACAACACGTGTGACAAATAATGTCAATGGTTCCACTGCCTCTATCTCGGTCTCTACTGGTTGCAGATTTCACCAATTTAAATTAGTCTCGGCTATATTTAGATCGAATTTTTGGTACCGCCAGAGATAGGCAAGTTGATAATGTGTCCGACATTGCATTGCCATTGGCCAATTCTAATATTCATGTTACCGTTGACGTCATACAAAATTAAATTGCGCTTGGGAAACAGGGGTTGGTTTTGATTCAGAAATAACACCCGAAATTATGCAATTTGGAAGTTTTCACTATAAGCTATTAATAATACCTATCAGAAAACTATCGATAGTTTTGAACACTGATATTAGAAATCGAATCATTTTTAATTCTTGAGCTTGGCCTCGAAAAGATTCAATCCAAATCGAACCATTTCCTCTCGCAGAGTGAAACGAGATTGACATTTAATCGAACAAATTTTAAATCAATTGGATTGGATCAGATGGAAACATTTCAACATCAAAAAAAGTGATTCAATAAGATCGAGTTGAAAAATTGATTTGAAGAGAGCAGAATTGAATCAGATCGAATCGATTGATTCAGTCCCAACACCCGTTGGGAAGTTGACTGAACTGTAGGCAATAGTTTTAAAGACCTTCGGTACAGACACCTCCTCATCCATTCTCAAGATTGGTCTCTCAAAACGAGTGAATGCGAAAACAATCTTTTAGTGAATATTCATCGAATCCAACACATAATCATAAAACATCGAAGCGCTTTTTAGAATATACATTATCACCAAGGGAAGAATCTCGTAAGAACCCAAACAGAATGTTCGAACTCAGCACCTCCGATCGAATACTGAAAACGTACTTTAAATCTGAAAATTTTCCAATTTCAAACGAGCGCGTAAAACTTTGAAGAAAACAAAAAGTAAATATTAATACGCGTTAAACGTAGCTGAATGCACTCGTTTGGGGTCAATAAGAATTCGATAAATGGTGCGACAAACAAAAAAAAAAAAAAAAAAAAAAAACAATACATAAAATAGGCCACAAATCCTACAAAAACACGTTGACACGATGATTCACGACATCGGAACTTATAATCTAACTTTCCGCTTTAAGGTCCAAGTGCCACATAAATTGGCCATCTTTCACTCCATTCGAACACTTAAGTCGTATATCGCAAATCTGCGTTTGCCCTTCTGCCCTAAAAACCCACAAATAATGTTCGCAGCCATCAGCGAAGTTTAGCCTTTAAATGCGGCGGATATCGGAAAAAGAAAATGAAAAACAACTTCTGCACGAGTTGAACGGAAGCCAGTATACGGCATAATACTTTGCGCAAGATGCCACACACGATATTTGACAGCGTACTCGTACACTAAGTATGGGAGACGTGCACGAAAAACAAAATGGTGAAATGAACTGGAATGGACGATGACCGACTAGTGCTGGTAGTTCATGTGGTGGTTGGTACAGAAAAACAAAAACTTTCTTCGGACACTTAAAAATGATGAGAATTTTAAGTTGCGCCTCAACATTTTTAACGGCCGTTACTCGCCACAAATTGATAAATTTCTGGTTTCTCCGCTTTCTTTACAGCCGCTTCGGTCATGCTGGCTAATTACAAATTCTGCGTGAAAACAATTCTATTTGGTTTTTCCGCAGACTTTATCAAATTAATCGAAATGATAAGTTTAGGTGAAAAACGAATTTTTGAAATATAAGCTTTTATTTTTTTTTTTGGCTTTAGCTTCGTGCAAAATAAATATTATTTCGTTGCGGAAGGTTGGCTGCAGTATTGGTATATTTTAAAATCGCAGTAGTGAGTAGAATAAAATCTTATAAAAAGGCCTATAATAAATAGACGAATTTTTTCTCACAACATCAGTCACCCATTTTCGAATGTGCCACAATTATAGTAGTTAGTAACGCATGCGCACAATATGGTGCATTTACATTATGTTTAATTTGAAAACGTCCGCTTTATATGGGGTCAAGATGCACATAATCATCTGCATTATCGACAGGTGTTGTAGAAAGGAATTTAACAGGTGTATATATAGTGAATATATTGCATGAAAAGCTCGATATGGGTTGGAATTGCCAGTGTTTTCTCCGTATGATTCAAGAAGTAGATATCTAATCGTCGTTTTACGGAAACAGTCTACATTACAGATCAGTGCCAAATTTCCTATTAGGCACTGTCCCGTAGAAAATTTTGAGGCGAAATGAAAAAAAAAAAAAAAATATCAATTTTTTAAATAAATTTGTTACTGCTTTAATCCAGAGTCTTATTTTGTACATTTCCTAATCAATGATTTCTGGAAAAATATGAAATTAATCGCTTTTTTTTTTTTTTTTTTAAACGCTTTTATTCTAGTTGGATTGGGAACAGAATTTAGACTTTGTTTGTCGCTCGTATGCGGATGGAGTATAAAATAGTTATTAAATTTGCCGCTGGAGTGTTTAAGTTGCGCATTTTTACTTCTCTTATTAGGTAATCTACAAAAAATTCCCTTAAACTAAAAAATAAAAAAGTAAAAAGTAATTTTTTGGTAAATGCTTTTATTCAAGTTAAGCGCCCTAAAAAGGAGAAAGTAAAATAATTTTATTTTGTTTGTATTATCTAGAAATGGCATCAAATAAAAGCGTGGGGCGGACATAATGGCAAATTAGTATAGGAATTTAAAGTCAGTAGTGTGGTACTATTGTTTCAATATAGCTTATATTGATGGTAGTGAAGAGAGATGACTGATAAAGGGTCATATTCTGGGTCAGTTTTTTACCTCAGGGAAAGCACTTAAGTAACCTTTCCCTTATAGGTACTTATGTACTGAAACCACAGATAAAATATCACTGAAGTGGTATTTTATTTGAAAGCTGAGGATTGTCTAGGAATATGGCCCATTCTGATACGCATCAAAATTATATCGACCCTTCAGAGGCTTGTAATTATGTCCTCCTCCCAGGTTGAATCGAGTTCGTATGGAATGGCACGGATAAATTTGAATTCATTAAATTTGGGTATTGTTGTCCGCCCCAAGCTTTTATTTGATGCCATTACTAGATGATACAAACAAAATAAAATTATTTTATTTTCTCCTTTTTAGGGCGCTTAACTTGAATAAAACCATTTACCTAAAATTATTTTTTATTTTTTTATTTTTGTTTTTACTTCATTATCTGCGAACAGGATTCCAAGTTGGACAAACCTATTGAAAAATCGGGAAATCACTGAAAGAATGGTGCTTCACGAATACTTCGAGGCCGGTTGCTATTAAATGAAAAACTCTAGCGTTGAATAAGTTCGTTAGAATACCCAATTTTGCCAATTCATCCAAAATTCAAAATCTTGAAATCATAAAAACTTCGATGGAGGTTACATAAAAATTCTTCAAAAAATAATAATCAGAAACATTTTTCAAAACACGATCAAAATCAACACAGGAGTAAACTTGTAAAAATATTGTTAAAATAATTGTCTTTTTAACGATAATAATATTCTCAAATAAATTCTGTTTCCAACTTTAACCAATTATAGAATGCACAGGCTCCTGGAATACAATTAAAAAGAGGCCTACCTTGACATCGTAATCCATTGTGCCTTAAATATAAAACTGCTTCTAAATGCAATTCGGAAAAGACGCTCGTAACCCTTTGCGTCTTAAATACGAAATAAGATATTTAAAAAAAAAAGAAAACTGCTTTTTTCAGTAATTTTTTATTTCAAAATTTTTCTCGAAAACCACTGACTCAATAGGCATATCAAACGGCTATAAAAATTTAAGCAGCATTCTTTTGTATTTTTTTCAGAAAAAACTTTTTCCCAACAATTATCTGTTTTAGAATTTTCTCAAAAACTACGAAACTAACAGGCGCCGAACACCCATCAAACCTGCTTTTGTACGAAGACTATCTTTTGTGAAAATTTCAACTGGATACCTTCCGTAGTTTTTTCGATTTTTCCAAGAAATTTTTTCTCAGGTTTTCTTTGAAATTACTGATCTAGTAGGCACCAGAATCCTATTAAACTTGATCCTATGTGAGAACTATCTTTCGTGAAAATTTCAGCTCTATTCCTTCAATAATTCTCTCAAAACCATGAACATAAAATGTGAAATTAGTTCAAAATGGGAAAATGGTATCAACAGTTTTCTTTTGTCATGAAACGGATAATTTTCATCACCCCCATCGCTAACCCCTTCGCGAGATCAATTTTCAAACTCCACCTGCAAACAAACTGGATAAAAATCAGTTAAATCACGCCTAGACACATTTGCGTATGTTGTAAAAAGTAATATGGCCACCTCAAGAACAGGGGAGAAAGGTCATGTCTCACAATAGAACAACAAGAAAAAGTTCAAACTATTACGTTAATGCGAGTCTTCTGAAATTTGAATTTCTAGAGTTTGGTCAATTCTGATGAGGCGGCAAAATTGTAAGCCAGGCTCTGGTTCTTTCTTCTGGCATCAAAAATTGTCTTACAAATGGCAATTATGGTAAATTTCTATCGGTGAAAATCACTTTGACGAATCTTGTAACACCAGTCTCAGTCACCGTCATGGCTACCGCGAAACTATAGGTCACACCACCATCGTGACTGTGATGCAGATGTAATCTGTGTTACTTTGGTGACAGCTGTAACTTATTGAAGGTTATTGGTACCACAATTTAGTTATACTTATTTTAGCCATAAATATATCACAATGAAACTGCTAGGCCATACAAAAGAGCCGCATATGTCACATGGCGATCACATTTAAATCACAATTTAAGTCACACAGGTATCATATGTGACCAAGTTGTGGCACAGAAGTCAGTGTGACTTTATAAAAATTTCATATTTGTTAGTAATTTTGGCGATGCTGGATCACCAGTTCAATTTTATTCCTGCGATATAAACTGTCAAGCACTTAGCTGATTTGCTCAATATTTTTTAATTTCAATTCATTATTTTCAACAAACTTCACCGAGAGAATCATTTTCTGCAGACTTGAAAAAAGGCATCCTCCATTTACTTGTAGTCTACTTAATTTGTCAAAATCGAAATTACCAATATCGTGAAACCCTATATCTTATATTTCAAATAGGCGTGAACATATGGGGGAGGAAAGGTTTGTACGATGTCATCAGTAATCTTTATCTCTCGTTACTCCCCGCCTCCATTTTCAATAACTTTCGATGAATATATTATCTTTACAAATCATTAAGTACTTATAATCGAAGTCATCCATGCAGACAGAAAATTAGTTTTTCACATGTCGAAAATTCATCATTCTTTAGAAATGTTTGTCTCATCTAGAACTTACTGAATGAAATATTCACCGTAAATAATTGAGAATCATTCGTTCTCTAAATTATTTGAAAATGGCTCATTCAATAAATCCGGGGAAAAGCCCCAATAATACACCAGTTTAGCGACAACAGCATCTGTGAAAATGACCCAATTTTCTCAGGAACGAGTGCCTTACCTTTGGTCATACGTGAATGCATTTCCATGCAGTTTTCAAACTACCAAGTCTCACTCATGATGGATATAGATTTATTTCAGAGGTTTTTCATTTATTTATTTTTCTCCTAGTGATAATGCCACTACCACGCTAAATGTAAAAACAGAAAGAGAGAACTACTCGGTTGGAACTTTTAAGATGCATATAAATTCACTATGGAGGAAAAAAATGAAAGAGGGGGGCTGGTTGGTCGTAACTGAAGTTCAACAACTATCTACGTATATTTCTAAGATCGTCAAATACGGATACCATTTTTTGATGTGGAAACATCTTAGTGTTTGGTGTCTATGGTAAGGGCTAAATGAGAATTACAATTGTCAGATTCGCATAACTGTAACTCTTACAATCATAACTCTTATTTGTGTGTGTTGTATGACATGTAGATGTGTGGTTGTGTGTGTGTGCACACACACAAACACACTATTTCATGTTTACACATCAATTTTCATGAGTACGCCCCAGCAGAATTTGCGCCTTTTTTTATCGGATTCAAACCTCGAACATGTCGATGTAGAGTCGAATCCTAAACTGCTCTACCATAAAGATGTTTCACCAATTTTTTGGAACATAATATCGAACCACAACTCAACCCTTCCTAAAATCCATAGTAAACCTCTACATACTAAAATACTGGTGGAATATATCATTGCTGGCATATGTAGTAGTACTGTTTACTACGTCACAAACAAAGAAGTCAGCTAATGACGATTTTCTGCACACTGGCATTTTGCTATTTTTATACCGCAGCTACAAATTGCGTGTATTGCGTGGCCTTGCCTTTCGGTTTGATAAATATTTATAGTTTGTCGTCCATTTTAATCAGTTTCGGAGCTGTGGCACCAAGGGGTTCACTACACAATAGTAGAGAAATTCGACGCCAGCAGAAATCTACTTGGTCATTTCCTCAATTACGTAGATAATTCCACATCATTTGGCCCAGCCATAAGAAACGGACAGAGCCAGTTTCAATTTTTGATGACTTCGTAGTCGACATAAACGCAGTACCAACTCGTCCGAGTAGGCCCAAACAACGGTTTCAATGCGGAAAACTCGTCAATTTGAATAAAATTGGCGAATCGCCGTCAAATGAAAAATTCACGAGAAAAAAACGCTTATCATCCGTGACACGTGACAACCATCCCCTAAAACATATTGCTAGAACGAAACGGCTAGCTGTCACAAACGAATTAAGACAGGATCTTCTCCGCAAAACTGTTGCTCCAACAAGAACTCTTTCATTCGCACACAGTTAAAGTTTCTTCGAAAAAGGACGAAGTAAAGGGTACCACGGAGCGGCGAAATAAATCCATCGTCGACGTAAATTTCGTAATTAATTTACGAAATTTTGTACCATTACAAACGACGTCTTGACTACATAAGATGGTTGATTACACAAGACTGTGTAGGTATACATACATATACAATCTCTATGAAATCGCTATACATGTATCTTTCGGCCGAAAATGTCTTCATCCGACGCTTATATCGTTTGTTCGAGCAGTAAGTTAAAACGACTCATTTTTCACGATGAAAAAGGTTAGAAGGTGTTTAAAAAGATGTCCTGCCAGACAGCATAAACAACAATGAAACAAAAAATGTAGGACGTGAAAGAATGTAAATGGATTGGATTTCGTTTAGAACAGTCTCGGTCAAAAAATTGACCTTCACAATATTCTGCAGAGTCGATTAAATTTAGCAATTCAAATTTTTGGAAGTAAGTACCTAAATTAGTGACTAAGAGGAAAGAGGAACGAAATTTTGTGCCACTCTACAGCATTCAATATTTATCGTACAAATCCCTTTAGCTACGTTTTTTGTGAGCTACAACATTTTAAATCAGGTGGAGCAAGTCAGAGTATCTGTAGCGAGTTGCTGTTAAAGTTGAATTTTCTCTATTTGCTATTTTATCAGTTCATTCGCCAGTCAAAGGAATTTTTTTTGGCCATTCTATTATTATCAATTCAACTCAAGAAACAAAAGAGATAGAGTCTTCAGTAGGTATTTCTTAATTATACTTTATATTGATGGTTTAGGTCATAAAGATGATTTAGTTTTTAAACATATGATAACAATTAACTTCCTAATTCAACAAAATATACACTACTAAAGGCGAATAATCGCTAAATGTGAATGTTCTAGAGTCTAGAACACAAAAAGCATCAAAAAGCACATCTAATTTTTTTTTTACTCTGCTGACAAAATTATTCAAAATCTACAGTATATCCTTAAGAATTCTTTTTGAAACACTACTTTTGAGGGGGAAAGAAGGAGAAAAATTTGCATTATTTTGTTGTTATTTTTCTTTTAAGGTAAAACGAACCTATTCAGGTCCCTGCACAAACTTCCACTATGTTATTGATTTTAATTAACATTAGGTATTGTAATAAAACTAGAGGAAAAACTGAAAAAGTATGCGTCGATAAAATTGCATAAAGATAACGAAAAATGAAAAGGACCAGCCTCAGACCATCAAAAATATTTTGGTACGTAAGTGAAGAGAACCAAAATATCTTGAGTTACCTGCTTTTTTACAGCAGTTCCATTTGAAGAAAAATAAAATGATTAAATTAACTGAATTAATCACATCCCATTTTAGAAAAAAATGACACCAAAATTCTGTTAATCATTCGTCGGAAGCGAGAAAAATAGGTACTTGGTGTTTTTCATTGCCGAGTTTCCCTCATTTTGGATATTTTCTTCCGCCTTCTTTTCATCTATTTTTTTCTGCTTGCCTACCATATGACTATGGCAAAAACTATTGAATTTAGAAAATACTCATTATCGTTAAATTTTACGATTACTGGGGCTATGATATCAGATATTTTTTTCTTTTCTCGCTTCAACGGACACTCCCCAGTCTCGGCGTTGTAATCACATGTTCACGGAGCAAACTGTCATTACACTGAAAACATTTTTTCACATTTTCAGAAAATTCAAAGGCCATTGTTTTACTCCAAATGGACAAAATATCTTAAATGATCCGTTGTTGATTGTTTTTTGCCCATTTAAAATAAAATTAATGAAAAAAAATTCACAGGTTTCACACTTAGTAAGAACGAGGGGAGAAAATCAAAAATGAATAACAATAAAAAATAAAACAAAAAAAACAGAGTTATGCATTTTGTAAACAATGAAACAACGTTACCACCTCCACTTTATTTTTCATTACTTTTTTCTCATTCCACCTTTTTTACCATCGTTATTTACCCCTTCTCCTATAATTCACGCATAAAACATTAATAAAAATTGAGAAGCAGGCACTTTTTCAAAAACTGATTCGAGAAGCATTTTCAATGCTAAAAAATTGTGAACTTACGTGAAAGAAAAAACTTCAGATAAATGGCCTTGGTTAATTCGCACCGCCGGACGAATTAAAATATGCTAAATTTGTCTTTCAGATTTTATCACCGATGGTACATTCAGTGAACTTTGAATTCACTCAATGTATTTGATTTAAACTGTAACACTGTATCCAAGAATACATAAAAATTTAATTCAAAAGCTTACAACCGAAGGAAAAAAAAATATCTCAATAGGGACTGAACTTCAAGTTGGAGTATACATTTTATCTTGATTTTTAATGTTAGTTAGTATGTCCCATGCAGTCTCATATCAAAATTTGGTTCATCAAATTTACCAAATACTATGATTTACATTACTTACCTTCAGCTAGAGCTGCAGTTAAGACACTTGCATTGTTATCCCTCACATTTTTTACTTGTAAAAAAATTTCCTCACCTAACTGCCCAGTACTTACTATGTTGATAAACTGAGCTGGTCTGAGGTAAAAAATTATATTTTGGAAATATCGTGTTGGAAAAACAAATATTTTAGGAAACCTACAGTGTTGGGAGTGGATTTTTTGTGAAAATTATATGGAACAAATAAGTATAGGGAATTCAACCTTTCTATACGAATCCAAAATCCAAAATATTTGAATTTAGAAGTGATAGTTCAAACAGGGTTATTTAGTCCAATTTTTTATGAAAATTTAAAATTAGACCCAAACATTCGAACTACACTTTAGTTATTAGCAAATCATTTATGAGTTTACTTCGCTTTGTTATATATTAGGTAAATATTAAGTCATAATTTTGTATATTTTACTACGTCAAAATTTTATTCATTTCATTTGTTCACTGCACTTCAATATACTAATAGTCTCAGTCTCGTATCACTGCCTCAATTCTTCATTGTGCATCCTTGATCAAGTAAGAGGTAACAATAAATAAATAATTTAAAAAAATTCTGAACTGAATTCGATAAGTATTGGATAACTTAGTCTAATTTAATAATTTTGTTCACCAATTATGATTCATTTATTTATGAACAGTTGAACAAATTGCTGCTCTGATGTAACATTTTTCTGATATAAAGATGAACTATGTGAGCTCAGCTGTGTTGCTCCCAGATCAGCTGTTTATCAAAATGTAGAGGGAATAATGGCTGTTAATGAGGGATAGTTAGGATTAATATTTTGTATTCGTTATTCAGATCATATTTTTTTGAACTTTATCAATAACGAACTATTACTAACAACGTCACTTGCGTAGTATCTAATAATGGTTTTAAACCCTTTTTGTAGACCCAAATGAAACCTAATGAAAAAAAAATTTAAACAGCATGAGAGAAAGAATCACATCCACCCCACCAACCAGTAGATATCAAGATGATGAAAATAGAGAGGGATGGAAGTTTTTTTCAATCTTCTTTTTATATTTTCCGTTTGTTTCGAGAAATGTTTTGTCCATTTTCTGCTTCCATAGATGGTAAAAACAGGTACAAACTTCCTTGCAATAACACAATTATTATTTCTGTAAAATTTCAAGCAAATTTATCCAGCAGTTCTGGAGTGATATAGTTTTCAATGGTTTTTTGCTCGTAGTATTGTATGATATGTACCTAGTGATTTTGTCTTCAGTAGGTTATGTTCAATATTATGTCCCTAATGAGACATTTCTGGACCTACATCTTGTTCATTACATAAAAGAATGTAAAAATGCGTTTAAATGTGAGCAACTTGAGGCTTAATAATTTTCATTAGATAATATAGCAATAATAAACTGATTATGAGGAAACAGTTCCATTGTAAATCTGGAGCTCAGTCTAATCCTGATTTCAAACCATTTTCTATCATCTTTATATCTTGATGTTGTGAACTGTAATATGATTTTCAGTTTTCTATAGGATAATTTGGTTTATCTTCTATTACTCTTTGAATGCAATTTTTTCTGTTCATTCAGATCGACTTCTTGGGTGAGATGGAAATGATAAACAGTATTGAAGAAAATCATAAAAATGTATGAAAACAATTAATGTTACTCATATTATTTCCTTACTTGGAGGTAAATATTAATGACCATAAAGTTTCAGTTTTCTTCCGCTGCTCCTGAAAATATGTTTCTGTAATTGATTACAGTACCCACCATTTGTTTTTTATTAATAATTTCGTATTTACTTTTTGTTTAACTAATTTCGATTTTTAGAAATAACAATGAAATTCGCAAAACCAAAGATCAATTTGAACGAATCATCAATCAAAAATTACTGCTAAACAGAATTCAAACATTTGATTGGGGATGAGGAACACCATAAGATCAGCTTTGTTAGAAGATAGGTATCCTCTGTTTTTAAAAATTTGTTTCTTTTAACATAATTGAGTACTTTTTTCAAGTATTTACCATAAGTCATAAGTCATGTGAACTGGTTGACTGAAAAACACACAGCATGTTCAACCGGTGTTGAAGAGGCTAACAGTAGACATTAGATTCCATTAGAAACGTAGAAGAACGGATTAGATTATTTCAACTCAACTCGCATGTAATTCTCAAACTGCTTCGAAATTTTTTCTGACCAAATCCTTTCACAAAATTATTAAGGCTTCATGAGGGTTTAAGGTTTTGTGCATTGTCATGACAATGCTTAATTTAATTTTTATTAATCCTGATATTCTCGGTGACTGTGTCAGAAAAATTAAAAATTTTTATTCTACATGTTTCTATTGTTATTCCCTAAAGTATCATATTTCATTCAAAAATATATTCCTACCTATTTTACACTTTTCCTATTAAATTACTAAATTGCATATTCGGTGAATATTCTATTCTCTGAATATGACTTTCTTTTATGTCAATTCAACATTTATCACCACTAACTCCATCCATACAAAATAAATCTACTTCTACTGTATTTTATCACTTCTTTATGAACCTTTGTACGTAGACAAATTTATTCTTGTAAATAATATGAGGTGTAATATAACTCATATGTTTTACTCAAAGTATTGAAATATCTATCTTATTGGTAGCGATAACATCAACTTTGTCATCATTACAATACATTTGTTGATTTTACTTGCCAAAATTTCATAAATTTACAGAGTCAACCAGAAATTTCTTTGAACAAATAAACGATTAATTGAATTTTGATGCGAACAGTCAAATTTTTCCAATATAGCCCTCATCAAGACGTATTCAACATTTAGCACCATGACGAAGGTTAAAAGAAAAGCTGAACCATGTCTTCACATTTTCCACAATGTTCGACTCCAGTCGCAGAATGGACAAAGTATACAAGAACTGATCGAAGACTCTAAAATATTCATATGGTCAACTAGAGTTAGGGAACTGAATAATTTGTATTATATAGGTAGATAATGCGAATTTCAAAAAGAAAAAAGAAACATGTGTTTCCCTCTTTTATGAGCAAAGTGGAGGCGGGGTAAAATTATGTTGACAAAAAACAAAAGCTAATTTTCCAGGCTAAAAGTGCTTGACAGATCAACTTGCTAAATTATTCACGCATTTCCATAAATTGTATTTGGTAGAATGAGAATCAAAAATTTGTATTTTAATGGTTCTCCTCTCATCTGTGATGGAACATAAATATTGCAAAAGCTATTACGGAAGGATTTGGTACGATAATTTTCGCCACACGATTTCCATTCCGACGTGTTTTGCCCACTTCTTTTATCTCGTACTGAGAAATATGTTAGAAAAAAATAATACAACGAAATATTTTTCACGCAACGTGGTGGTTTTCACCTCTCAGGGGTAGAATAAGAAATATAATACAATTATTTTCGATTTAGTCCAAAAATTTTTGTTTGTGAGAGTTTGGCAATTTTTTCTTTCTTGAATCAAAATAGGTCTTCATTTAAACGATCATGAACTTAAAATGAATGTAATTAATAATTCTATTTTGAAAACATTCCTGAAATGGTGAAAACATCGGAGAAATATAAAAAAAATTAATAAATAAATAAATTATAAAGAAGAAAATGAATAAACAAAATTTTTCTTTACCTAAAAATTCTATGGCTTTTTTTTTCTTTTCTCGATTCCAGTTCGTACCAGCAAATGACACTGTATTTTTTAAGCTAGTGTTGTCATTCCATAACATCAAAATTCATGCTTCCACATTGGCTTTAATAAACGTAATAAATCACAATAAAGGTAGGTAAGTGTCCTATTCATTTCCTAACCACTGGGTATTGAAAATACACCAATAAACTCGATGAAAACAACTCTCAAGAAAAATTAAGAAAAAAATAACATTATCAAAGCCACATTACTTCTGAAAATCTTCCAAACCACAGTAAGTATATTACACATCCTTAGGTCAAAAGTGAGCTTTTACAGGCGAGTGCAAGTTTGAGAAAAAGGCGCAGCAAGTGAGCAATTCCTAAGTCATGTAAACTTACTTCTGAATCTTGTTGAGACAGATAATTTTCATAATTTATCAATAACTAATCAGAAAGTCCAATGTTTTTCGCTGTCATAGTCTATAATTGGAATGAATAAAGGAAAGGATCGTCAATATTAAAACACAACCAATACCCGCATATTTTTTTATGCTTTTCATTCTTGTGACCCCAGATTGATGGCAGAAAATCACTCAGTCGGATACATGCCTCAATAAGTCCATATAAAAACGTGATGCAAATACATCTCTTTAAACGTGACATTCTTAGGTTACAGTAGGGCTCGAATTGTTTCACATGGGCATACTCACTTGCCATTTTCTTCCCAATCAGAGAGTAAATTATTAATACAATAAATATACACTGAAATATTGAAGTATACTTATGACAGAAAACTGAATTACGCAGGTAAATACTAAATAGGAAAAATAGTTGAAGTTGTTTTCGTTAGATTGCTTGAATATTATAATTTGGGTATCTTTTGTTGAAATCTCTTCAAAACTTTAAATTACAGCGTTCATGATGATTATTCAAATTAGAATAGGTAATATATACGTGGATTGAGACAAAACCATCCAAAATTATTCAGAATCTCATAATTATATAGCAAATTGATATAATACTGATAAAATATGATTGGACATGCCTGTGGAAAGCTAGTTACCCTTGCACTTGACTCATCAAATTATAATCTTAAGCCTAATTTTCACTGCAAAATACAAGTGTAAACATTGCCTTTCTGATTATGTATTAAAAATATTCTATAGATAGGTACTTAATCCATTTTAGGATTTAGTGCCTGAGTGCATCATAAATTCAGGTTTCAATATTCATCGAACGAATGAGGGGGTGGAGGGCGAGGAACCAAAATAAAAACCGAAGAAGTCTAAGCGCACGTGTAAGAGAAAATGTGGAAATTTTGCGAGTATCAGTGTTGCCAGATGTACCGCTTTGGCCGTAAACATACGGCTATTTTAATGTGAAATGGCTGTACGGCCAAAGGTTGGGCCGTACAGTAAAATGTACGGCTTTTGAATCTTGATAGAAAAAAAAACTGTTTTAAGGAAGAATTAGAAAGGTTGTAGCCTCATAGCTCTATGGCTCTCTAAACAGCTGATGAAAATTATTAATTCATTAATGATGGGAACATAGAAATTTCTGGGAAGTACAAATTTGGTTTGTTGTCATGATGGCTGCAGTTTTTCTAGATTTTAATGATTTTATTAATTTCTTTGCAATTTAATTTTTAAGTATTTTATTTAGTGTTTTTAAATATTTTGCTAATAGAACTTTCAAAGTAAATATTATTCGTACTATCACTTGAATGGAGATCGGAGCAGAGTTTATTCTATTATGAAAAATTTCAAACTTATTCCTTATAATCACAGTTATCGTATGCAATTGTTGGAGAATCATTGAAAGCTGAAATTTTTTGGAGTCATGTAAGTACGTTAGCTGAATATTCTGTGAAAATTTGGTTGAATTCGTACGTTTTATTCTCAATGTATCTAATTTCCAAAGAAAGTTAAGAAAAAGTCAACCCTGCAAGATGTACGGTTCTGGATGGTCATATATGGCCTTTCAAAGGTTTGTGTACGGCTATCGTGCTCTCAAAATCTGGCAACACTGGCGAGTATAGAGACTCCGTGATTTTAGAGTCAATGCAACGCCCAAACACTTGTGGGCGAACGTCGAATAGAGCAGCGGCCTACCAACCGACCGAACAAAAAATCGACACACTTATATACCTGCCAACCGTATTGCTTATTTTATTTTTTTCATTTTATTATTTTTTTTTTTTGCCTCCTTTTCTTTCATCATCTTCACCGACATCGTATTCTCCTTCGATCGGGTTCAGCGCGCTCGATGTACCTAAGCTGGAAACGGACGCGTGCAACTCTGACATAACTAATTGAAAGGCGCCTTTCATCCGCGAGTCAAACACAGACCCAGTGAAATGGACACAGAAACACGGTGGCGAAGAAAAATTTTTTTCATGGAAAAACTTCACTCCTATGCGAGCGGTGTGCGGACGACGATACGCATTGCCATAAATCAACCACTATTCATGGGGAAAAGAAAAGAGAAAAATACAACAGAAAAAATTTGAAAATATAAAATATTAAGCATCGAGCCGATCGATGCGCCGTCATTAGCGCATCGAAGGGATCGAGGTACCAAAATGTGGGGGACGAAGGTAAACAAGATTTTCGCATTTTCTACGGCGCAAAGTTTACAAAATATGAAAAGTAAAAAAAAAAAAGAAAAAAAAAGAGAGACCCAGAGAGTGAGGAGTGTCACACAGACGGGCGGAAAGAGAAAACGTGCCACAAAATACAACTGCGGCATCGTGTAATTACATTCATTCGATTTTGCGAATGAGCCAGAAAATATCCAAAATTACGTTTACTGGGCGCTGTTCGACCGGACAGAGTCGCGTGCGAGCGACGAATGTTTACCAGACTTTGTGGCACCGCTATAATATTTAGCCAAAACGACGAACGGCGAACGCGTACCTAATTGAAAACGAATCGTCGATACGGGTATAGGATAAAGCACGCATATACTTTCAAAATATCGTGCATTCCCACAATCGATATCGAGAGACGCGATCCTTGACCGCCTTTATTTCCGCGAAGGAAAAAAATGCTCTTCTTCAAAACGAACCGCCATAACTGAGATAGGTAATTCGAAAACGCCCGAGTTGCCACTCCATATCAGATTACCGTCGAAAATTTTCATTTTTTCACCGATATATCGCCGGCTACCGAGACCGCTGATAGCTTAGAATTAGAGATCACCGATTTTGAGTTACTGGCAAAAATGTGAAATGTATTCTGCGTAGCTAGACGCAGATAAATATATCTATCGACTTTCATTTTATTTTGCCGCGTTAAAGATGAAAATCGGCGTATGAGGAGGTTTTACTTCACGTCAACACGTCGAATATTCGTTCAGGTCTGTATTATGGGGTCGACAAAGGGGGAACGGTGCAAATGTTGCAGGGTCTGCACCCTTCCAAAAACAGAGCAACCTTCGCCTCTACTCCTGGACTCTGCTGCGTTCGATATAATCGAAATATCTTACGATCCCTATAGAATATAACTTATTTTTTTGTGTTTTCTGCCATTGGTATTCGTTTATTCTACATTTTGCAAACATTCATATCTCATACCCAACTTACAGTTAGTAATTGGTAACGTTGGCATTGATCTTGCAGAAAATACGTGACCAAGACCAAATGCAAAACTTGAGCCAGAAGAAAACACACAACTGTATTATATAGCTGCGGTATCATAATGGCTATATTCTACAGTATTTCAACAGGTGTGGTATTTTCTTTACAGCTATAATAATTTGCGAGCTGGGAGACATTTATGTCGTGTCTATAAAGTTGATCGAAGTTTACGAACAATTTTAGGTGTTTACGAACATTCTAGAAATTTTATGAACGTACATGCGAGACTTGGGGAATTCAACAGACTGGTGATAAAAATAAAATTCCTTGATAAATTTCAATAGAAATCAATTAATGTACAAATTAATAATGAATATTAAGAAGATAATTAATGAATAATGATTATGAAACAATTTAATGCGGTGATTATGATTAAAACGTGTGACTGATAAGAATTTCAAAAAAAAAAAAAAAAAAACAACCACCAATAATTCCTCTTTATAGACAACATTTACAAGATTTCGTTTTATAAACACCTCCTTAGGTGTCTAAAAAACTCGATAAAGATCGAGGAGTTACAGAAGTTTACAGATGTTTATAAATATCGATAAACTTTATAGACACCTTGTAAACTCCTCCTTATTATTTTATTCACGGCAACTATTGTTGATTTGAAGCACTCTAAATTAAAACAAAACACAAAATGTGTCTTCTTACGACGATAATTGTCCAACTTACACTAAGTTTCCTCAACAAATTTGTTTGTTCAACCCCTTGTGCAGGAGGACAAAAACAATGTTTTCTAGCAAGCAATAAATTTTTAGTAGTTAACTACTATTTTTCAAAAAACTTTTGAAATTCAACTTAATCAGCAAATGATAGCAAGATGACGATGAGAAGATATAAAAGACGATGAAAAGAAAGTTTGGAAGAAGAAAAGCTCCATATTTTCAATGTGACAATCTTCAAGAATTACTGTAACCGGAGGAACTATTTCTTCGCCAAGTATAATGGAACGTACCCAGGAGAAATTGTAAGTGAGCCAGATTTATCTTCTATTTCGTCGATCAAGGTTGATCGACAAAACCCATCTGTAAGAAAGACAATCTGCATTATGAAAGTTGGTTTTTATAATACAGCTATTTTGGTGAGAGTAAGAATTTTGTAAGAAAGATCGTGACTAACGCTGGTATTTATGGTTGACACTTAGCGCTCACTAACCTAAGTGTTAGTTTAAAACTTGCAGTTCTCGGCTATATTTCTCAGTGAAATTTGGTATTTTTCGTAGCTTCAATATAGGCTGTCAAAAGGAAGCTACATTTCTCGTTATTCTCAGCTAAACTATATTTTTCGAAGCTTCGCTGCTATTTAAAAACAGACCCGTAGGCTATGGTGAACACTTAGCGTCGTGTATGAATACCGACCTAAAACTTGACCGGTACTCATAATCTATACCAATACCGAGCTAAGTGTTCGCTAATTTAAGGGCCTGTTTTTAAGAGTAAAAAAAAGTTCAACTGAGAACCGTAACTTCCGTGTGACAAACAACAGTAAAATCTATAGAAAAAACATTCGGCGTTGGTGAGAGCTGTAAGTCTGAAACTGAGCCTTCGATTAGCCAACACATAGTTCAGCCGGTTAGTGTCGACAATGAATACCGGCCTTAGACTAGACTGTGAAGCACACAGACCAAGACAAGATCAAGATTGGACTGAGAAAAGTCGAAAAATACCCGAATATTCAGAGCCACGATCGGATTGTGCAGGATTGAGACAAAGACATAGACTGGACCGTGCGCAGGCCTAAGACGAAAGACTGAGTGTTCGAGACTAAAACCGAGACTCAAAGAATAGACTGAACAGGACGAACACCAATACCATACGTTACGGTCTTGGTTTGAGTCATGCTTTTGCTCATCACCGGTCACTACTTTCAGTTTGAGCCACAAAAATAATACGATCTACGGGTAGGCATAGCTAACGTGGTCGAGCCTTTAAATTTTCCACGTTGACGAACTCTTTCTTCAACAAGTATTTACTGAAATTTTGTGGTTAGCTGGAGAGTTTATAGTTGTACGCCTTTTGAAGTAACATTCACTCCAGTACTACGCGGTCGGCGGTCGATCCAAAGAAGACGTCCACTAATACATTCACTCGAGACTTTTTGTTTGCGAAGGCCGCGCACAAAATGGCGAAACGCAACCCCCCAATGAAAACACTTTGACGACGTTTCAGAACTTCTACGAATAAATCTTCGCGAAACACACGTAAGCGTGGATAGCCTCCACAAACGGAGAGGGTGAACGAGAAAATTCCACTGCACATTCCACTGAATTAAAATACAGCATACTGGAACGATCGCTGATGGAGAAAAGCCGAGTAAACGCATTAGAAACGGACAGAGATAATGTGTAGTATATGCTATCTCTTCTTCAGTAGGTTTTCTTCAGAAAATCTACTTATTACGTTCGGTGCTGTATTAGCCCCCAGGAAAATTTTGGCACCATTAACTCAAATCCATATAGCTATATTCCGTTTTCTTGTTCAAACGGTACTTTGTCCGATAATCTCGAAATTTGGTACGACTATTTTTAGTAAATCACCTATTGATTTTGGTGCGGATTGGTGCGCATGGTACTTTCATACTTTCGGTACCACCATTTTTATTTTTATTTTGGCTTTAAAATGCTCAATTTTGCATTAGTAGCCACAAAATTCGAGTAAATATTTAAGCTACTATAATTTATTGCAGTACGATATCAATTTTGGCTCGGAATGGCCGAATGGTACCTCTGGTATCGCTATTTTCGTTCTTATTTTGGCTATAAAATGCCTAATTTTGGACCAGTAAGAACGTAATTAAAAACAAATATTTATTATTATCTGTTTTAAAATATAAAAATTTTGATACGGATCGACGGGTCGGTACTTCCGATAGCACTATTTTTGTTTTTATGGGTATATTGGTCATAAAATGCGGAATTTTAAAACAATAGGTATGTACGAAATTTGAAATAAATATTTATTTTAATTTATTGTAGCATGCTTCCAATTTCGGTACGAATCGATCGAACCTTACCTCTGGCAAACCTTTTTTTTTTCTAATTTTTTTTCTTCTAATTTGGATGAACTTTTCTTTTTATGAAAATTATCAACACGTTCATGTTTACTTTCATTTTATTTTATAACTTTATTGTATTTCTTTAATTTTATTTGAAATTATAAGAAACACAATAAAGTTATAAAATAAGAAAAAGGTAAACAAGAACACGTGGATAATGTTTGTACCTAAAAAAAGAAAGAGGAAAAAAAGCTTTACCGGAAGTACCGTCCGATCGATTCGTACCGAAATTGGTAGCATGCTACAATTAATTAGAATAAATATTTATTTCAAATTTTTGTACATATTATTTCAAAATTCCGAATTTTATGGCCGATATAAAAATAAAAATAGCGTTACCAGAAGTACCGTCCGATCGGTCCGCACCAAAATTGGGAGATGCTGCAATAAATTAAAATAAATATTAATTTCAAATTTCGTACATATTGTTCTAAAATTCTTCATTTCAAGACTAGTACAAAAACAAAAATAGCGGTACCGGAAGTATCGTCCGGCGCCGATCCACGTTACAATTTGTAACATACTACAATAATTCGTGATAAATATTTATACCGAATAACGTGGCTATTGGCACAGAATGGAGCATTCCATAGTCAAAATAAAAATGACGATACCGGTAGTACCGTCCGGCTAATCCGCACCCAAATTAATAGGTCTGATTCTTGGCTTCGTACAAAATGTTTGTACCAAATTTCGTAATTATTGGGCGAAAATTGCGACCTGTACCGTAAGGAATAAGAGAAAGGAACGGAATATATATGACCATCTACACATATATTATATATATAGGTATATATACACCTAGAGAGTACCCAACGCTGTTTCGCAGTAATAATTCACACACCTATAGTAAACCATAAATGTGTCCGAATTGTCAATGAATCAGGCGCACAATGAAGAAAAAAAAGATTTAGTGTTAGACTGAAATTGAAATGTACACATAGTTAACCATATCTGCGAAAGTGGTCACGAGATAAGCGTTACAGACAAGTGGCTTTCGTATATAAGATCATATATATTTACGAGCATGAATTTGAATTAACGGTGCCAAAACTCTGCCGAGGACACGAAACGAAAAACGTACTCCACCCCCAATCCTGGGAGCCAATACCGCACCGAGCGTAATAAGTAGATTTTCTAGAAAAAACCTGCTTAAAAAGAGATACAGCATAATTATACGACATATATTATCTGTGTCTCTTTCTAATGTGCCCGCTGGCATTTTGCGACACGCAGTTAACGGCCAGCGATATCGTTCGTTCCGGTTGTTGTATTTAATTCAGTGGCACACTCCCAGCCGTTTTTCGCTGCCGACCTCGCGCTCACCCGATTACCGTATTCAGAGTCGACGAACGGCGAATCCAACTTCGTTTCCGCACAGTCAGCCTTCAAAACAGCCGACTGGCAACAAGACGAACGCATCGTATCGTTACAAGTGTTCGAACGACGACCGGACAACGTGGGTGCGGTTCGTTCTCTGACACACACACACACACACACGCACCCGCACACACACACACACACACACACACACTTTGTATCCTCGACCAAACGTTTTATTTTCCAAAATTCATTTACCCTTCCACCTCGCAAGATGGCGATCGAATCCACGTGGAAGGAGGGCGGTGCGCGGGAGACAGACGAGGAGCGGACGAGTGGAGAAATGGAAAGAAAAAAAAAAAGTTTACTGCGTACGAAACACAGCGGACGAAATCGTTTAGGCGTTTTCGTTTGCTGCGTGGCAAAGGCGAAACGCATTTTAACAGATTTAATCGAGTATAAAGAAAAATCCGCGTCACTATTGTCGGTTGATTTATCGTCATTTTTTCGCACCCCTCCTGTTTGCCCCATCAGCTCACACCCGTACAACTCATCAACCTTTTCACCGAATCGAAACCACACAACACCGCACGGCGGTCGTTCACCGCTTTGAAAAAAATATTTTCTCAAAAATACTCTTTTTTATTTGCCTGAAAAATTTTTGCTGATTTTTTTTTTCTTACTTCTGCGAATCAGCGGGAAAAAAAAGAAAAAAAAGGAACAATAATAAATAATCAATTCGGAAGAGAAATGAGGCGATACAAGGCGCTGCTTCGCTCCCGTAGTTGTTTTCCACAATGATAAAAAGGTGGTAGGCAATTTACGCTCGTGAGCATGAGATGTGCGAACATATTATCGATAATAATTTAAATAATAATCGTAGGCATAAGGCTATGCAAGTGGGGCGCAACCTTCACTTGTTTGATGTGTCAACATCTTATCTTTGGCTAACGGAACAATTTCCATGAGGGTAATATGAATAGATGTAAAACTCTTGATTTATTCTCTTGTTTTATAATTCCAAATCAATCCCATTAAATCGATTATAATCCATTAAAAAAAATGATTCACCCCGATTGAACCCTTTTTTTTTTTTTTCAATTTTTGTGGTAATAGGGCTATGGTAAAAAAGAAGAACAGTAACTTGGTAGAAAAAAATTATTCTTCATAAAAATCAAAATATAGGTATAGCAGACAGAAAATGAGCAACCGGGCAGAAAAAAAAAACAAATGTGTGATAAAAATCCAAAATACGTACTTACTAGGTCCCTGAAAAAGCAAATGATTCCAAATTTCAAGGAATCTCTCTCTTTAAGTGATTCACCCAAATCGATCTTGATTCAATATCAGAAGAGTTGATTAAATCCCACTCACTCGATCTCTGGTAAGAAAACGAAAAAATCCCCGGATTCAATCCTCCACTTCAAATCGATCCCAATCCACGGTTAATGGAAATGGGCACGTGGTACATAAGTTCTGCATACATGACGAGGCCCACTTTTACCTCTCCGGATACGCCAATAAACAAAATTTCAGGCACTGGAACGACATAAGCCATCGCTTTGGGAAAGTGGTTTTTCCAAGATTTTCAAGAAACAACAAAAGCGATCGGGGTTAAAATTTTTACGATACATTATTTCTATGTATGGACAAGTCTCATGTCTCGTAGAAGTTTGGTGCCAATTGGTTCTGTAGTTTACGAGGAATATGTAAAACCAAAAAAGAATTACTCAAGAGGAGCAACTCGTCTGTGTTGTTTGAACTATCTTCTTCGTATTTAAGGCGCAAGCGGTTATTTTACTCATTTTACTTAAAACTGTAACAATGAAATCTGGATTGATCGATATATGTTTGTTAGATATCGATAACTATCGACAGCTTTTCCCAATTTTTTCATGCATTTGAAACTGAGAATTGTATTGTTAAATTTACAGTAGATGTAAAACGGCAAACTGAGTTTTGTAGCGAATTATTGCTGCGTTAATGTTTTCTCTTCAAGGATGAACTTGGAGCAGCCCCCACCATGAATTGAGAAATTTCCTTTCATAATTCGCTCAATATGATATCACTGATGAAATATTTTTCCAACAAGATGGAGCTTCCTGCTACACGGCTACAGTGAGCATTAATATTCTGAAGGATTTCTTTCAGAACCTTTAAATCTCTCAAAATGGGGATATTCCGTAGCCCTTCAGTTTGTTTTATCTCGCAGTTATCAATTCTGTTCTTCAGGGGTACCGTACCAAAAAAATACAGTGTACCAGGAAACAGGCAGAATACTCAAAACAATAAAAAAAACAAATTAGGTATGATCACATGGCTCAAATCTCTCAGTAAGGTGGCAAAATGTCATGATCAGTTAGAAACGTCTAGACAAATGTTTCTTTCGAAATGGATGTCGTTTTGAGGATGTTAATTTTTAGATTAAATTATGTACAATGCTTTTTGCTCCTTCAGGTATGTACCTTAAGGCGTATCATTTAATCATTGAAAAATTAAACTGTTCGTTTCATGTGAGATGTTTTAAAACAGTCGTTTCACTGCCGGACCTTATTTGGAAAATAGTCAGACTGCGCTATCACTCCTTGAAAATTTTTAAGTTCTCGTCCAGGACACCCTGTACAAACTGAAAGAATGAATGAACAATTATGGCTGATTGTATAGCTAGGGGAAACAGGAAATGGTTGTGTCTTCAATCAGATTTCAAAGACGTCACCAGGAAGGCTTAAGAAAATAACGAACAAAAAAAATAGTTAATTTTGCAGATGAAAAAGTGATAAAAACGGCAGGAGAGAGGGGAAAACACTAAAAACTAATACGACCACAATTTACCTATTGAGGTGCTGAAATCATCCACGAATGAAAAAATATTCGGATACGATATACATAGGATGTGCAGACTGAAGAGGGGAAAAGAGAAAATAAAGTCAGGAAGGGCTTTTAATCGAAAACAGCACGATTTTGGCAATCCTGTCTCTCAACGCTCCCCACCGCATGAATCGAAAGATATGGCGTATTCTTAGAAAACGTTTATCTTCCTCCCCCATTACCACACCATCATCCCCATTTCCGAATGCGCAACGTTTCTTTAGATTTCCGAAATCAAAAAGAAGAAAAATACAGTGCCTCTTCATTTGGTCGCTCGCACCCCCTTACTATCATTTCTTTACTTTCATTCACTTGCTTTTTAAATTTTTTTTCGCGATATGCTTTTTTCTGTCTTGAGCATTCTTCATGTTAATCAACTCTTAAAAGGGGACAGGGTGGAAAAAACGAATCGTGTTGTCGAACTTTGTAAAATGACGTTCACCAATCGTAGGTGTGTTTATCGACGAATTCTTCTCTATAGCTTCTTCAGTTTTCACAAATTTTGTTTCTTCTTTTCTTTCTTTTTTATTTAGCCTCGTTCTCTGTTCAGAGTTTGTCGAATGAGAAAGCACACCACTACATAGCAAGTTTTTATTTCTTTACTGCGACGAAATATGGAGACGAGCAGATGAAGACCGCTGTTGCCACGTTGGTGTAAAAAATGGACGAAAATTTTTTTATTTCCTCGTTTTTAAGTAGACTTTCTTCAGAAAATCTACTTATTACAATTGGTGCAGTATTAGCCCCTAGGGTTTGAGGTGGGTACATTTTTTGTTTCATGATCTCGAGAAAATTTTGGCACCAATAACTCAAATTAATATATTTTATATATACGTATGTTAGGAGCAGAAACCAAATTTGTTCAATGAGCCAAAAAAAATGCTCAGAACGCATTTTGTTATTTAAATATTGTCAGAATACAAAAATTCGTGTTCTGGCTGTTTTCAAATGCTCAGAACGTGTTCTGAACAATAGGCTAATACCACAACATGAATTTCGTTGTGGAAGTTTCTTAATTCCACAACGCATTCTGTGCGTTAAGCACCATTCACACAATACAAAAAATAATGCCTAAAACGTAAAAAGGCGCTTTGAGGATGTATGTTTTTGCGATCTGCTGATAAAAATGAAATGCTATTCCATTAACACTCACGTCGTCAAGTCATTATGCCCTGTTTTCTTGTGGAACAGCATCACACTGTTATCAGTAGATGGCAAAATCTATTCTTTTTGAAGTTGGTTTTCAGTTCTACTCAATAATTTTTGCGTCAGTCTCAGTTCTGGGAAGGTAAAATTCAAACAAATGCGAGTATCAAAGGCGTCTTCAAGGTGTCAGGAAGTGACAATAGCTATCTATAAATAATTACTTTCACTTATTTAAAAAATATTGCTGTATTTTAAATGTATTTTCGAAGTGGTGTCCAGAAAGTATTCTTGCGCCACCCTAAAAACAATTTAAACACCAGCTATGCGAGCTTTCATCAAACTACATCTACCTATACTGAAACATTCTTTTCCACTAAATTTTGTACTCTTGACTTTCGTTTATCAAAGGAAATTATTTTGAGTTTTGTTACCACACCACGCAAAAGAATTTTTTCGACTACTTTCATCCAATCAGCCTAAAATTTGGTACATGGTAAAAGTTATAGTAATATAATTATTTTATTTATTATAGAACCCAGTTATTTGCTAACAGCATCGGTATGAAAAAAGTCTCATCTTTGTTTGGAGTGATCCCTCCCTGAAGACTTTATCAGTCAACATGTTTAGATCCTCTCGCAGGCCATGAAGGTTTTTACTCGAGCATCTGTAATTATTTGAAAATTTCAGCCATACTGGCAGTCTTAGTTGCCAGTGGAGAAATAGTTTTTTTTTTAGTATTCACTTTAAAACGTATGAAAAACTATATTCGTAATTGAACAGTCGAGTCGTGGTTAAGTGGACTAGGATTGATGTCAGTTTACAAGGAAATTGAAGTTGGTAACTCCAGAAATTGTTATCAATGAGTTTTTACAGTCCTCGTAAAAAATTTTACCAGCATCATTTTATATTAACAGGTTTGATTTCAAAATAAAAATCGTAGTTACGTATATTACCTACGTCTTTCGAAATCTCAAAAATTTTACAAAAATTTATTCGTTTTTTTCAGCAAAATCGCCTTTTTTACAGAAAATTATAACTTAGGTAGTCATTAAGTAAATAACTAAATTTAAATTTAATATTAATGGAACCAAACTTGTTTATTATGTATTTTCACTTTGCAACTTCTTATTTGTATTTGATCTTGAACTAAAATAAAATATTTATCGTGGGAAAAAAATTTTTACTCTAAACTATCTCATGTTAATAACTTACTGCCTAATTAATTTTATAAAGAGCCTAAAATATTTTGACAATTATACCCCCCTTGTCATCAAAAAATAATAATAAATCAAATCAAATATAGACCATCCAATCGTTTGATCAGTCAAGCACAGCTGGCTCATAAAAAAAAATTGAGGAGCAACTTCACGAAAGAGAATACTATCAGATGATTAGGTCGTCCCATACATAATTATTTAAAAAGTTTACCATTGCAAGACAGGTGCATGAAATAATATCTTTAGTATTTCAGTTGGTCCAAGAAAGCGAAAATGAAAAATTGCAGTCATACTATTAAGACAGTCAATTCAATAAGAAATATGTTGACGTATCATTAAAAGATCGATCTTTCACCTCTAATAATCCATTAACGATCGAACTTTTAAGAATGGTCTCAAGATCATAAAAAAAATAAGGAATTAGTACAGTCAAGAGCGTCTCTAAGATTCTCTTTAGGGGAACGGAAAGCAAAGGGAAAAAAAATTTGTTTTTATTAATTTGAGAGAAATGGTGCGAAGGAAAAAGTTAGTCGGTTCCTCGCCGAGTTAGGCTCAAAGTTGTAGGCCTATCCATATCCCCATTTATCAGACGTAGTTCTACATTGAGAAAAAACTTTTCCAAAATAAAAAAAAACTGCGGTCAAGACCTCTGTTTTGTGTTTAAAACAAAACAAAAAAATGCCGGGGGAGCTACTAATATCCTCCTGATCGTGCCCACGAGTACTATACTTAAATAAGACAAGAACAAAAAATACATATCACCGTATAATTCGATCGGTTGATTGAAAACTACCAATGAAATTTTCATTCAGCTTAATATTTTACACAATTTCAGACAACCTCCCAACAAAACAAAACAAAACAAAAATAATAATAATAATAATAATAATAATAATAATAATAGTAATAATAATAATATTAATAAATTAAATAATATTATAGTGTATAATGTTTTGGTGACAGAGTGAAAAGCGAGTAATAAGGTAGGCACACACCTTTCGAGAACGAAAAGAAATAACTTATCGTGACAAAAGGAAATAAAAACCTACTTCTTTGGCGTTTCGCTGTCAAATACTTCAGTTTTGAGCAAAATATGTGGGTTGTGGTCTTTTTTTTTTTTTTTTTCCTCAACGTATTTCGTTCTCACAATACTACGTTTTCCTAATTTACGACCTTCTGATTTATAGATACCTACCTATAGTATCTATGAAAAAAAAAAAAAAAGTATGCCGTATACATTGCAGGAGTTGTGGTCGCGCGATAATTGCCTTTAGCTTTTCAATATTTTGTCTTCTTCGTTGCGCAGGAAAAACGTAGGAAAAGGAAATTGGTAACCTTATTTACTATTAGTTTTTCTTTTCTTTCTCCGTCTTTCGCTCTTTGTCTCAAAGGAAAATGTTGGTACTCTTTCCAAGGTACCTATTTGCTTTATTTCCATAATAACGTCGCTGTTCGAAACTATTATTTTCACCTTTACGAAGGACGTACCCTTCGACTTCTCACATTGCGTAGAATTATATATAATAATATGCGTGCGTATGTTCCACGAATATTATGCAACGCGTCCTCTCGTTGAAGATGACATTATCTAGATACGAATTGATAGCCATCGAACTTCGTACGATACAAACGTTAATTAGACTTCTAACAATACAACAGTGTAATCGAGCCTAAAGAAAGAACATCAACAGCACTCTTCCTTTAAAAATTAACTTTCATTGTGGCAATTTTTCAAACATCCTTTTTGTGCACTTGCACTTCAAGCTCAATGAGATGCCACAGACCTCTTAAATAAAAAATCCGAAGAATAAAAGCGAATGTTTCTTCGTTAGTATTTATGTTATGCGGTGGAATGAGTGAAGTACTTCCCTCAGCCCTACACCCTGACCAGAGAAGCTGTAAGTTACAATCCCCTTTCTAAAACTGAAAATGGGTGACGGTTATTATTTGAAAGAAAATTTGATCCATCAAATCTCAAATGTATACAACAGTGCTGGAGTGATTTAAGTGTTGAACTTTTTTTCTCCTTTTGGAGAGAAGTAAAATTAGTTTTAAGGGTAAATATTTTTTAAATAAATTTTTAAGACCACATAGATCTGAATGTGCACAAAAGAAAAGATATGGCATCTTAGATGCTAAAACGACGGAAATTGAATGGTTTTTACCTGAACCTGAAATACACCGGGGGAAACATTTCTTCAAGGGAAATGTTGAAGTTTGTGCTGAAGTTAATATGTTACTCACTCAAGCTTATCTATTTAAATTAATTTTATAATAAAAACTTTTGAATATAATTAATTTGGAAGTCTTCACTTTATTTAACTATGTACTAAATTGGTCACTGTATTACATGAAAAAGAATTAAAGATTTTAGCACGTATTACCAAAAATATTAGACCAACCTAAACAAGTAAAATGAAGAAAACAAACCAAAACATATAATCCAAGTTTTTAAAAAATTTTACTAGTTGAAGAACTTCTCCATTCGTGGATCAATGAAAATATGTCAGTTCATGGATTGATCCACGAACAGTATATTAAAAAAACAAAACCATAAATGTGTTCCTTCTGTTCACCTTTTTAATATGCACAAAACATTTTCACTCCCTCGTACTCGAAATGTGACTCGAAAAAATCTTATCCATGAATGGTACTTTACCACATAGAATATTCATAATAGTTATTCGGGCAATACATTTTCTAATGAGTCATGTTGATTGACAATCAAGTCAAAAGCATTAACAATTATCAAGGGGTTTTTAATATTTATTATTCAACACTCGAAGATGAAAAAAAAAAAGTATATATGAATAATTATAAGCATAAAATATTGTTACAATGTTCCCCGAGTATCCTTCATAGAAAGATTATTTTACCAGGGGTATACCGACTGGGGGTTTGGGTTGGTGTCACACTCTCCAATATCTGCAAACTAATCGGCAAATTATATAAAATTTTTTGTATTTCTCTTCATAGTTGGCAATTTCTTTGGATATGTGATCCAGCAGTCGGAATTTTCACCTGGTACAACCCCCTAAAAAAAATCTTTCAGCAAGCTACTATATATTTTGGTAATAAAAAGTTTTAAAATGAAAATAACAATTAGCTCGAATTCCAAGACAAATTGGGAAATGCTATTCACATGCAAAACAATAATCAGAGCATAAAGTGGGCTAACAAGCCAATTAGGTTACGAGGTATACTTGAAATTTTTCCATGAATTTAATTGATTTGTACAACATTGACATTTGTAAATAATTAGGTTATGCAACCCTGTACCGGAATAGCACGTTGTCTCCCTCACTTTTGGACTGAAAGTACATATTTTCAGGTCAGAGGACAATTTTTACCTACACAGGCTGAAAAACAACTACATTCCAGTCCTAGAACCAAAAAACTACAATCTTTGGGATCCTAGGACCGAAAAATCAATGGTAAAAATATAAAAAATTAGCACTTTCTATTTTGAAATATATTTTCACTATCAGTTATCGTTGTAATTTAATGTTCGTCTCCAAAAAAATGACAGAAACTGAAAAGAGAAGAATAATCAGTTATTTTTTATTTAAAATTAAAATTTATAATTTGGATGCGAGACATGGACAACTCCACAAACCCAGACAATTTTTAATGAAAAAATTTAAAATTCTAATGGTCAGTGCCTCAAATAAAATAAATTTGAAAAAAAAAAGGAAATAGGATACATCAGCTGAATAAATGAACAAAATAGTAATTTTGTTTTCTCGCTGCCCGCAAATATTAAAATCCTTTAAAAATAAATATCTATTAATGGAAAATTTTCATTACTGCCACCCTTAACCTCTCCATGAGGTCAATTATTGTAATATCTTGGCAAGAAAACTAGGTAACTACATAGAATGTACATATGGCATTTATAGATACTAATTATTTCTTATAGCACCCAAAAATATGAAAATGGTGTACTGGCACATTTTTGGCCACAGGGTGCAACTATAACGGCATGGAATAACCTAGGTGCCACTTTGTTAACTAAATGCCAGCATTCGGAAGCCCACCGCTTTTTCACATTACCATACCTTTCATCAGTCTCAAACATTATATACCTTGTAAGACTGGGGAATCAGCTCATAAATTTTAAGTTTGTTCTTTTATTCTAAGATTTACAAAAACACACATAAGCAATCAACAACAACTAATCGACAATACCCATTCTACGTAAGATAGGGACGTTTTATTCAACAGTTTTAATTATACACATAACAGTGACGTGTAGGTTTTAACATGTCAATGATGAACCAATGATGCTTCTCCTTTTTATCTTTTTAGACTGTTCTCGATTTCATTTCTACGATGAATTCAATCTCATTCCATACATATAGAAGTTTCTATTTGCCACGAATGTTAAAGTATTCCCAGCTTATACATTTTTTCATTCGACCTTCCAAGTCATTTAATTTCCCTGTTTGGGAACCTAGTTTAACATCACAAAATCGAATTTAATCACACTAAAAGTGAAAATCTTTTCCTCCCATTTTGTGACTTGTAAACCGGGCTTAGTTTCAACGATTCGTCGATAGTAGAAATCATTGATTCACTGTTCGTATAGGTAGAAAGGATGATTTGATGAAGAAGATAATGTATTAAACGATTTAATAAGCACGACTCAGTCTTTTCGAGTTTATCAACTGTAAGTTATTGTACATTATTAAACCAGTAATAATGAGTTGGCCCGCTACCTCTCCCTCGTGAATCTAAATGCTAAACTGTTTATTGAGGCTACGAGGATGGTTCTGGTAGGCTGGCAGTATATATTGTTTCTGCAGGTCTGTTTTTCTCTCAACTCGCTGGTCTCTAACTTGTGGTTTTCACTCCACTCCTTATATCTTTTCGACATATTTTTTCCCTATCACTCGGGTTGTTGGTACTCATTTTTAGACTCGACGTTCCTATACCTCATACAAACATTGGAATTGTAGTTTTTGGAGCCAAAATTTTGCTTGGGTTATGATACGAAAAACGTACCAACCAAACGCCACGTCGTTTCATGATTTCGAAGTTAAAATGTAGATTTATATAGAAAACGTACATAATTATCGATATTATTTTCACGCCAAATGGCAACTAATCACGAATGAAATAACGAATGAATGAGTACCTGGTAATTCTAGCGGCTACCTAGTTAAAACAGAATTCTTCAATTCCGTTATCGACAACCTACGAAGCAGAAAGTAAACAAAATTAGTTAAATGTGTGGAAATGTTTTGATATACTTAATACAGATCCTTTTACTCTCGTCCATATGACATTCTTTCATTAAAACGTTTTGGACTTCCGACCACCACAAAATCCGAAATATAAACATTTTTCAAAAAACACAACAGCACATAGGAAAAGTAGTTATAATAATTTTGATACATCTGGGACAAGGATACAAGTAGGTGCGAGGTGTATGAAATAAGTTACACGGTGCGGCACACACGTGGGAAACTAATCGAAATCTTTTTTTGTCTGTTTCGTCGTTTTTGCGAACAAATCATCGAAGTGCGAATGTACGATAAAATAGACTTTTTCTCTCTTTTCGCTGACAATATCGGGTTCGTACTTTGTATTTCGAGCACATATCAGTATAGGTAGGTATTTACTTACAAAAGCTCGTGATGGTTGAAACGTTGAATGCGAATGAAAAATTTCAAATAAAATCTGTCAAGCCGTGAAGAGATAGAATTTCAAACAAACTTATTGTATTACCTATCTGCATGATTGAAAATCCTGTTTAATCCTTTTAGCCTGCTTGCTCCAAAATAGTCTACTGAATGATCAGGGTCTAAACCAAGTACCTGTCAATGAATGTACGAACAAAAATTCCTTCTAAAACTATTCTACGAAGTTTATTAAAAAAATAAAAAATAAATAGCTACCGTTATTCAATCATATAAAATTACTTTAAAAAAATACAAACAATAAAATTTTGACGTTCTGTTGTAAATTTAAAATAATGGCAAAGTTTTTCAGAAAACTCATCAGTCATCGTATTCTATCGAATGATATTGTTGAAATGATTTTGACTTTCAAAGACGAAGTTTTCTGTAATTGACAAAATACCTCCGCAAAATGGCTCGCGAATTTAATTATTATCTCAATAATAATATCGAATACAAAGCGAAAAGGCGGATTTCTAGTGATCGATTTTCTCACAAAATAACATTTTTTGTAACAAAGGCCGATCTTACACTCCAAAAATACAACACCTCCAGTTTGGAAAAGTTAAACAGGTAAAATTTTCAATTCGAAAACAAAGCTGTCGCAATTTGTTGGCATGTCCGCAAACGCGAGCCACTTTTTCAAAGTTTTTGAACGTAATACGGGTTGGACCCGACTGCACAGGTTTCTGGCCAATGTTCAGTTTAAAAACAAAAACAAAAAAACTCTTGGGCAGCAAGCTTCGCAAGAACAAGTAGATTTTCTTCGTTTAAAAGTCACCTATATCACCAACATTCTTCAAATATTAAAGTAATATATAAAATATTTATATTTTTTGAAAAAAATTACAAATATTACACAAATGCGATGCACGCGATAAAATATACTGATTCAGTAAGTATCATGTTTTCAAAATATTTTATGATGGAATTTTTAATTTTTGTCTCAAAAATCACTTTTATTTTTAAAATGAAAAATTATTACAGGTCCTACCAGTACGATTTTGGAAAATAATTCGATGATTCTTTTCCTGTAGTGATAAAAATTGTAGATAATATAAAAAAAAAAAAAAACAAAAAAAAAATTATATGTGAAAAAAATCTCCTACATGCAAAAAAAGTATAATGCAGTTGTCTACGTGCTGATTACGAAAATATTAGCGGAGATTTTAGTGTCCGTGTTCAAATATAGTGTGTACGTGGGTGAGCGAAAATTGACCTTTTGCTAAAATCGGGTTGTGTTCAGGTTAAAACGAATGTTTTTCTCGATGAAACTAAAAATATGAATTTTTCAGGACCATTATGAGAAGGGTAAAAGAGGAAAAATCACACTGAATAGGTAATAAGTTGGAAACAAATTGACCAATCGAAACCAAAATTGGTACGTGTGGTCCTTGTCTGAGAGGTACTATCTGTACCATTTTTCATGACTACCGAAAGAGAATTTCAACTTTTATTGAGATAACATGAAAAATTAGCACCTCCAATAGCCCCAGGGAATGAACCATACAACCAATAGGAACTAAATTTGAAACAATATTAGATATACTTCAAATCAATACCTGTGCCAAATTTTATGACTATAACTTGAAAATTATTCCTTTTAGAGCCATTAATCTGCCGAAAACGCAACAATATCGGTTCTAACAGACGTAAAGCCTGTCCGCACCAAAATTTATAGGTAATGTCCGTCACCTAAAACACACACGTGTACTAAATTTCAAGCCTCTTGATTGAAAATTGCAACCTGTACGCTGTTCAATAAAAAATGCATATAAACTGATCTATCAGACAAACTACGCACCCAATCCGAACCAAAAACAATAGGGTTCTTCCTTAGGTGAGTCCGAATATGTATTTCAAATTTCGAAACCATCCGATCAAAATTACGCTTGTGAAAGAACTCAACACAATAGGGGGTACATATTAAAAATAATTTTTCAAAAGTAGCGCCAAAACGCTCAGAAGATTCTGAAACGAACAACGTAGCCACTCCCACCCCTGGGTCCGAATACTCAGGCAATTTTAATTACTCAAAAAGTTGACGATAGCTTGAGAAGCCAGACATAACATTGGAAATGTTGAAGTCGAATATTTCTCCATGAGCTTTTGGACTTGGCGCCATGCACCTTGCCAGGGGAATTCCACGTCTTTTACTTTGATCTTTACACCTAATTGGAAGCATTTACAGACCCCTTGCCACCAAAATAGTGATGGAAAAAAATATTTAAGTATATAGTACTGGACCAATAAAAAAATATGATTTCTGGCTAAACAGGCAACCACTGCGCATCCACTTAACGTACTTTACGCTACGTTTACGTACGCTATTCTTGCGAATTTAATGGATGGCTTTATCAAATGTATTCTCAACTGGTAAATTCAATGTCGAAAATACGCAGAAGGTACACTAGGGTTGCCTACTTTTTCGCCGGCATGTCGTGACATTAAGAAGTATATTGGGGATAAGGAGCTTTACTGATCCAGTACTATACGTACAGTCGAAGGAAAAAATCGATCATTCAACTTTTTGAAAATTTGAAAAAATTCGTATCGATTTTTCCGAGCCAAAAAAAAAACGATCAGCAAATTACGATAAAAAATCGATTATTTTGAAATATTGTTTTATATTATAGAGGTTGAGGATCAGAGGTGTAACAAAAAGAGAGATTTGATTGAAGTTACGTCCAAGAAGCGAATGTTTATTTCATAAGTTACATTAATTTAAGTAAAGTACATTTTCAGAGTAATGAACGAACGGTAACGGAAATGAACGAGTGAGCGGCGGAAGTGGTATATCAGTGTAGCCGCGAGTAGATATAAATAAATGTATTTGATATATGTTCGTGTGTTCGTAGGAGTGAGAGGGGAGAAGGATTGGTGGTCTCAACACCCCCCTACAATCTTTTGAACCGATCACGACTGCGGGTGTTACAAAAGTGTTTATAAAATGAGTTTGTTACATTTAATTACAAAATTACAAAAATATAAATTTTAAAAATTGAAAAAGTGTATATATAAAATGGTAACTAATTTGGACGCTTGTAGTAAGTATATTGATTAATAAATATGAATAAAATATAATAAATATGGTAACATGCAAATAGAGATAAAATATAATGAATTATGTTTTTGTGATGTTTCAGACAAAATTTTGGTAAGGGAGTTGATTTTTTAAGGATCACAATTTGGGGATTCTAGGATTTTACTAGTAAGTAAGATATGCTGCTTACTGGATAATGCTTTTGTTAGTAAGTCAGCTATTTGATCTTCAGTAGCTATTTGTTTGAATGTGAAAATTTTGTCGTTATAGGCCTGAGCAAGTCCATAACATTTGATCATAAGAGCTCGAAGACGTTTTTGTCCTCCGCCTGAGATGACATGAATAACAGATATATTGTCTTCGTAGACAATTACAGGAGTGTCAATTAAGAAGAATTCACGATTTATTAGCCAAGCAAGTTCTATATCTTCGAAAGAATCGTGAAGAGCAATCAATTCAGCTGCTGTGGATGAAGAAGCATGAATATTTTGGCGATGAACGCCCCAATTTATCAGGTCACCATACATAGTAATGAGGTATCCAGTTATAGATTTTCCTTTTTCTAGTTCAGACATGTTTATAGGCTGATCGTCAATGTCGGGGGCATAAGATGCATCGACATAAGCTGATATGCCTTCGGAGTTGGATCTGTAGACAATGGCAAGATCGATCGTGTATTTCAAGTACCGGATGATACGCCGTACATAGTTCTTTTTTGTGTCATCTGAACAATTTTGGAATCTGGACAGGTAATTGACTGAGAAGGAAATGTCTGGCCTTGTGCCTCTAGATACATATAATAGTGCACCAATCATAGATCTGTATTCTTTATTATCTGTGCCTTCAGATTTGCTTAACTTGAGGCCTGTCTCCATAGGCGTTTTGGAAGGATTTGAATCACTCATTTTAAATTTCTGGAGAATCTTTTGGATCTGCTGTTTTTGGGTAAGTTTAATTGTTTGTGATTCACGATTTCTTTCTATTTCGAAACCTACAAAATGGGTTGGGTTGTTTACAACTTTCATAGTGAAACGAGTTTCAAAATGAGTGGTTATTTCATTAACCCATTCTGGACGATTAGTTGCGAGAAGGATGTCGTCTACGTAAATTATCATGAAGGCAATGCCATCTGAGTCATCTTTACGTGTGTATACGCATCTGTCGATTTTTGACTTTGTAAAATTGGAAGTTTGAAGATGAGAATCCAGTAACTCAATCCAATTTTTACTAGATGTTTTAAGGCCATAGATGGATTTTTCAAGTTTCAGTAATTTTGATTTTTCGACATTGCAACCTTGGGGAATATTAAGAAAGATGTCATTTTTAATTTTTGAGTTTAAATAAGCTGTTTTGACATCATATTGAACAAGTTGTAGATTCAATAGATTAGTTACGGATAAGATCCACCTGATTAGCCAGAGTTGCACAACAGGTGCATAGGTCTCTGTCATAGTATACTCGGATCTGTCCATAAAGCCTTTGGCAACGAGTCTAGCTTTTGGGCACATTACTCCTCTGTCATTAGCTTTGGCCGTGAATATCCATCTCGTGTCGATAGGTTTGATATTATGTGGGCGATCTACAATTTTCCACACATTAAGATCTGACATAGATTGCAGTTCATCATTGATTGCCTGAAGCCACTCTTTCTTAAAAGGATTTTGGAAAATATCACTGAAGCTTACTGGCATGCAATCTTCTATAAACAAAGAGTCTTCAGATGAGGCTTGTTTTAGCACATTGACCCTATAGATTGCCTCGATTTCCTCTTCTAAGGGTTTAACTTGGAGTTCTTCTGGTTTATCAGTGAAGTCGACTAATGTTTTCGTCTCATCAAATTTAACATCGCAGGATTTGTAGGATTTCATTTTAATTGGATCTAATATCTGATAACCTACATTCGAAAAGCCGATCAGAATAGTTTTAAGGGCTCTGGGCAAAAATTTTGGGTCGAGATGCTCCTCTTCGTTCTTCTTGGCTTTGACTGCTGATTGCTGTCTTTGTTCAATGGGAACGTGTTTATATGCAATAGCACCAAAGACTCGAAGATGGGAAATATCGGGTTTAGTACCGTATAATTTTTCATAGGGTGTCATGTTCCCTAGATTGACGCGGGTCGGACTTCTATTAATTATATGGGCGGCGGCTAATACAATTGTTGACCATAATTTAAAATCAATTTTTGCGTCGTATAATATGGCTCTAACTCTTTCGAGCAGGGTTCTGTTTTGCCTTTCGGCTATTGCGTTTAATTCGGGGGTGTACGCCACGCCATCATCTAATGTGATTCCTTTTTCGGAGCAAAATTGTGTCATTTTGGAATCAGAGTATTCTTTAGCTTGATCAGTTCTTAATACAGAGATAGGATCATTGGGAAATTTTGTATTGAAAGATAGATAATACTCTTTAAATTTATCGAAAGCCTGGGATTTTCTTAATATTGGAAAGGCAAGAGTATATTTCGAGTAATGATCAATAAAAGTTATTATGAATTTTTCTCCGTTGTATGCCTCTTGAAATGGTCCCATGATGTCTGATGAGATTACTTCCATTCTTCTCGTTGGTCGAGTCCTCACGCCATGGTGACCAAGTCGGGTGGATTTTGCTTTTATGCATATTTCACAAGTGGCAAAGTCATCGTCCTTAAATACCAAATTTTGGGGCATACCTATAACTACTTTTGATAGTGCTTTCAGGCTTTTGCCACTTAGATGACCTAATCTTCTATGCCAAAGAGTTTTATTTTTGTTTATGTTTTTCTTGTGCTTTCTATTTATTCCGACACTCTCTCCATTTAATTCGTCCTCAGATTCGGAATAAATCTCCTGATTGACCGTATCCACTTCGGTATCTTCAAAATTTTGGGGATGGTCAATGTTTTCCTGCTCTCTTTGTGGATTGCTTGTTCCGGCCTCATTCAGTTCTTCAAAATTTTGGGAAGGATCATCTATTTGATCTTCCTGTTCTGCAGACGTACTAGGTACAGGCATACACACAAGCTCCTGATAGACCTTATTTTCCTCTTCTTCATCAACTATCTCGTAATCAATGTAGTACATAGAACCTCTCTTTGGAGCGGTTATAGTAATTTCACCAGTGTTTTTATTTATGATGTCTGCATGATCTGTGTCTGTTATGATTTTGAATATGCCAGACTCCATGATTTTAGCTCCTGACCAAATATCAAGGCTTAAATCAGGATCATAATATACCTCTTTTAGGTGAATAGTGGAAAATTCTGCGTTAGAATTGCAGACATTAACGTACATTGATCCAACGTGGGTAGGGTTTACAAAAACGCCTTTTTTGGCACAAAGTGCTCTACGAGAATTGTCAACTTTGCGTACGTTTCTTAATTTTGAAATATCATTGACCATGTGGTCATCTGCTCCATTATCTAGTAACATCGTATGAAGTTGGTTTTTTGGGGGGGCGGACTTTGATACTGTAGGGGGTTTAGGCCATTGAAATTCATCTTCAATGTCATCAAAACTTAAATGATTAAGGTTTGAGTGTAACATCATAGAATATTTAACACGAAAATTGGATTTATCATCGGACTTTTTCTGGGAGTTCGTGTTATTTGAAATTTGGGGTTTCGAGCTACTGTTCTGGTTCTGGGTTTGTGGAGTATTACTAGCTGTAGATGTTTCATTAGGGCATGTCCTTGACATGTGTCCTTTTTTGTTGCATCTGAAGCATGTAATATCCATTTGGAATACATTATCTTTTGAAGGATAATTATTTTGTTTGTTTTGACTATTTTTGTGATCGTTTAAATAACTCGTTGTGTTGTAATTTGGTTTGGAAAAATTTGAGTTATTATTATTATTTCGAAAATTTCTAAAATTTTTTCTATTATTACTCATTGGTTGATAGGAAGATTTGGGCTGATCAAACCCGGGAAAAGTTTTATTAGAATATTCAATTCGATCACATTTTTCTAATATCATTTTTGTGAGTCTGACAGTAGTTCGTTTTTCTACTTCTAATTGGCGGAATTCTGAGAAGACAGTATCAAATTTTTCGGGCAATGACATCATTAATTGATCAATTTCATCGGCTTCCGATAGGGGGTAATTAGCATCGCGTAGTTCTTCCACAATGGATGAAAAATATTCCAAGAATCTACGGATGGTACCTCTCCTTGGATCGAAGCGAAGGGACTGAAATTTTGACTTTAAGACCATGATGTTAGTAGCAGTTTGATTCCTGTATCGAGCATCTAAGATTTCGAAAATTTGAGAAACTACGTCGCAGGTTTTGACATGATGAAGGATTCTTTTGTCAAGTCTTTCGAATATATGGGCTTTGGCCCGTTCCTGAGTTTGGAAAAATTTAAGCCATTTAGATGTTAGGCGTTCTTCGGATGATGTGTAAATGTAACTAGTTTCTCGAGCAGTAGGAAAAATTGTGGAATGGCAACCTTTACCTATAAGGGTGCTGATGATGGTTGCACGCCATCCCTCATAGCCATTTCCACGGAAAACATTTGAGATCCTATCATTATTTTCAGTGTTCATAATTAATGAATTGACTGAACTAAAAAAATAAAAAAAAATTAAAAAAAATAAAACAAACGGATGTCAATCCCCAGCAAATGCCGCAAGACTAGGATTGCCGTACCTGTGATAACCAAACAATTTGTAGATTTAACGATAGTATTTAAATTGTCCTTGTGTGTGTCTCGAGTAGGTCCACTGCGGGCAAGAGATCACACACGTTAAAGATGAGACTGGACGCTTCCCAATAAAAAAATAAAAATAAAATAACAAGACTTTTTAACCCAGAATAATTCGTATTAGAATTCAATATTTAATAAAGTGATTAGTTAAAATCAATAAAAATGAAAAGGTGAGGGTGAAGATGAATTAGCTACCTTCAGATCGAGGGAATTAGAAAGGAATAAAATTATTGAAAACAGGGGAAAATTTTGTTTGAAATTATATACCCACAAAATAATTCGAAATGAATTTGTAGAAAATTAAAAAAAAATATGAAAGGTGATTTATAAAAAAAAATAATTCACCAGGTATTACAAAAATTATTTCTACTGGTAACTCGTAAGAAAAATAAAAAAAAAATTCACAGTAGAAAAAAATAAAATATTTAAAATATATTCGAATAAATGATTAAAGGTGTTCGAGATAAAAAAAATATTTAATTTAGGTGTTCGTATAAGAAGAAAAGTATTCAAAAAAAAAATCGTTAATTATTTTCGACAAAATTGTGCAACTGCAAAAATTTTCAAGTTGCAACAAAATGGTGGTTTGAAATTGAAAAACCGCGCCAACGTATTTAATGAATGGGCAAAGATAAGCGTTCGTAGGTTCGTTGCACTTAACAAAAGGTTAATGTACAAGTTCGAACGAATGAACGAAACGAGCCGTGCATACGTCACGAGTTGTACACTCCAAGACAAAAGTGGCTGCAAAAATTTGCACACGACTTGCCAAAATTTGTACTTAGAAAAATTTTGAAAAGGCCAAAATTATTCGAAATTAACGGTATTTTCAAATATACAGGTTAAATTTTGAATCGAAAGAGTTAAGTTTCACGAAAAACACGAAATTGAACACGAAAAAATACGAAAAATTACGAAAAAATTATGAAAATATGTTTTTTATTACCTTTTTTCAGCAGAAAGTTTTTAGGTTATACTTTTTTAAACCGTTGATTTTTTGTTTTCAGGTTCGTTTTCTGGAATTGATTAAGTTGGTGCTCTGGAACTGCTGTTTGAATTGCGCTTCGGTTGTTTTGAACGTACTTCGATGAAGATGTGAGTTAAATTTTTTGAGTTTTAAAGATGATACCAAAATGAAATTGAGTTGTGACGATGAATACCAATTTTGACTTTGTTGAATTGAAGCTTTTACGTTGGTTTCAGATCAATTTGTGACTGCTCAAGGCGATTTACTTCCAATTGATGACTTCGACGAATTAGTTCATACACAAGCAGGGCAGACACTAATGAATTTACTAGTTTTCAGGCAACACAAGCAGGGTTCCTGAACAACTTAGCAATCGACGAGTCCTGGAATTTTCGATACACTTGGCTGGATTATACACAAGCAGGGCAAATCCTTTTCAGCAAACGACGAAACTCATTGAACGTTTACAGCATTCAAGGTGGAATTAAATTTTCGAGAACAAAAAAAATTTAAGACTCGAAAAAAAAATGGTACGTTGGAACTAAGTTACCCAACACAAAATAAAATTACGAAAATATTAAAAACGCAATTATTCACGAAAGATTTTTTCAAAAATTTGACTTAAAGCACAAAGAAAATTCACAAAAGTATAAAAATTTTAAATTATTATTTTTTTAAAATTTGTTACAGGTACAAGGATTGTTACCGAGCGATGCTACCATATAGAGGTTGAGGATCAGAGGTGTAACAAAAAGAGAGATTTGATTGAAGTTACGTCCAAGAAGCGAATGTTTATTTCATAAGTTACATTAATTTAAGTAAAGTACATTTTCAGAGTAATGAACGAACGGTAACGGAAATGAACGAGTGAGCGGCGGAAGTGGTATATCAGTGTAGCCGCGAGTAGATATAAATAAATGTATTTGATATATGTTCGTGTGTTCGTAGGAGTGAGAGGGGAGAAGGATTGGTGGTCTCAACATATATTATAGAGTAGAGAAAGGAAATTAAGCTACGTATGTTTACGAGTGATATGAAAAAATCGGTTTTCAAGCTAATCGATAATCCGATTTTTTTTTAATTCCTTAAAAATGGATTAACTGCCAATCACTATTCCAAAAATCTTGGACATCGCACTATGCGCATTGCCAGGAGCCATAGATCACAAGTGAGCTTCGTTGTTCAGGGCTGGCACCTTACTATGAGATTCCGTATTTAGATCCAATACTACTTCTGGTCTTGGATTAGAAATTGTTCTTCTGGTTTTTTCAGTACACTTGTTCGAAACGGTTTTCAAAGATTTGCTAGCCAAAAAAAAATTTCAATTTTTTTGGTTGATAAATTTACGTCATAATATTCTCCGTTGTCTCAGGCCCGATAATAGGCATCCGTGAGCCAAAGCTTACCCATGTCTGGTACAATAATGGATGAAAGCATAATTAAATTATCTGCGTCCGAGAGAGTACACCAGAATGTTTGCTCGGGCGCGCAGCCACTCGCTAATTTATCAAGTCGTCGAAACGGAGCGACAGAGAGAATTTGCGTGTCACAAGTTTGCGTAGGTAGTAACTAAAATGCAGTCCACGCCTGTCGTAGACCTTCGCAAAAAACAAACACGAAAGTTTTTAGCGAAGGAGAGAAAGATACAGAGGTGAGAGAAGAAGTAGTCGCTGCTCCCTTCAGGCGAATGAAATTTGTCATCGACCATTACACCGGTAAATAATTCAAACCTCAAAGTGAAAAAGACGAAAAGAGAAAAAAAAGAAAAAAAAAAAAAGTCACCTGCATCCATAAAAACCTATTTACACGTCTTACGCGATCGAAAAGGTGGAGCGGGTCAGAATAATAAAAGGTGAACAACGTATGCATTATGCACACACAGCAGGTAAGCGTTATTCAGTTGCCTAGCATAAAAACTGGAGGCAGTCCTTCTTACACTACACTTTTGAAAGCACACAAAGTATATATTTTCACGTATTCACGCCAGAAGTAGATACGTACACACTTATTTGAACTCTCCCCGCTCACTCGTACATACAAATATCTTAACACACACACACACACACACACACACACCGACCATTGTTTCACGATGCAATTCGCTGTGAAAGCTTTGACGTGATCCCTGCACTAATTCGCTCCAACATGCTTTTCTTCGTACTTACCCACCTTTAAAATCCTGCGAGTGTTTTGTCCTTCGTCGAACCATTTCCCAGCCCCCCACCTCTCACTATCTGCGCTACCGTCATTCGACCATGATTATTTTATCAACTCTGTACGACAGTCATTAAACGGGAGCGAATACACAAAAATAATACTTATTTCATCGCAGCTGCTGTCGTACTCATCGAGAGGAAAAAAGACCAGACAACGTGAAAAAATGAAAAGAAAAGAAGATAGAGAATGAAAAACCAGACGGAAATAAAAATTAATGGTAGAACGGCCGGAAAATTTTAGTATTGAAAAAGTAGCCAAGTGAAAATTCGGTTATAAGGATTCTCATACTCGAAAGTAATAATTTACTTCTCCGATGTAAAAAGTCACAAAAACCAAAGGATAACACCGACAGTTTCTCACAGTCGCAGTGCGATGATAATTTCAATTAGCGGTTACGGTTTATGAGCTGGTAGTCTGGGACATGACTAAGTTCATACCTATAAAAACCAAACTGCAACTTCTTTAACACGTTTAATTCGTGGTTAAAAAGGCAACGAATGAATTCACGTGTTCTTGCAACTTACTTTCATTGAAAACAGCTAACGATGAAGAGAAATCAATCTTTTTATTTGACAAAATTACATCAGTTTGTTTTGTTTGTTTTTTTTTTGTTTTTTTTTGGCAAAAAATCACCTACTCGCCGCTCAACCTCTTTTTCAATTGCCACTGTGGCAAACGGGTGAAATGTGTACGCCTATCACCCAACAGATCGAACAGACATGGTCAAGTTGACAGCGAATTTTCACACCATATTTATTTTGTCTGCCGACAAATCGACCAACTTGCAACGACAATCAGAAATAAGAACGAATGCATTTTTTATATTTATCAACTGCAGATGGCATATTAACCAGAGAGACCGGATTCATTATGCACGCTGTCGACATTGTATCGCCACCACATTTCTATCAGCACTGACACACGCTTGCCCTGGTTTGGCATTTCACCAGCAACATGATAGCTATTGCCGAGCATAAATACAACAATAGCTTGAAGGTCTACGGTGTTGACCACAATACCACTATAATTGCGAACATTATAAAGAAATTAGCGTTGACAACACGCATTAATGGTGCTTAGTCGTGACACTTTTTTGACACATTTTACACAAGTCGGTTGATCGTATGTGTTTACTTCCTTTCACAGATACGGTTTAGCCCTCGGACAATAATAAAATTTTTAAATCATTTTTCGAAAAACAAATTTCTTAAAATTAATAATAAAAACAACTGGAGTGGCTGACAGTTAGGCTAGCCACCTAACTTCAGTACGTATCTGGTATGAATTTTCTTTCTCTTTTTAATTTTTTTTTCTCTCCGAGTCAGTCTTTGCTTTGCCTCTCACACTTGTAGCACCACTCCGTATTTGGTACAGGGTGTTTGTACCACTGGTAAATTGGTACATATTATTAGAAACCTGTTATTGGCTTTCCTCGCTTTTTTTTTTTTCTTTTCCACAAAGCAAAAAACACATTTAAGACTTTGTAAACTTTCTGTTGCTCCAACAACCAGCGTTTGACCATCTTACGATTAGGTACATTTATTTTTCTGTTTGTAAATTTTATTATTTATTATATACGTTGTATTTCAAAATGGCTTAATTTTCTTAAAATTTTAGGCATTGGGCCCAACTTGAATTCCCTACTTGGTGACCTTTTTGGATCAATTCTTTATAAATGACTTTCCACTCAGTTCTCTCACTCGACTGGATTTGATTTTCTTTTAAATTAATGCATGGTTTAAAGAGGTAAAATGGTCGTTAGCTAGCTGAGCAAGTTCAAACTAGCTATTTTTTCATTAATTTCATTGAAGGTGAATGCCTTCATTTTCACCAAAGGGGAGTATTTTAGGAATTAATATTGATGTGTTTTGGTTGGATTATGCCACCCATGATCACATGCCACACCTCATTTCTTTATTTTATTTTATTCATAATAAATTTAGGACGGATTTATTCACTTACGTTCACTCTAATAGCTTTTTGATTTCACAATGATCGTGCTAGTTGATGTGGTTATGTAACTAACATAATAAATGTTAACTAAACATCACAAATGTCATGTTTGAGAACCACATGGGAATACTGGCATGTCAAGTGTCCTAGGATAATGTTTTGAATTTGACAGTAAATTGACAAGAATAATGTTGGTGAAATTCTATTTTTTACAGTTTACTTGGAGTTGGCACTGAACTGGCAGTAAACTTTTCTCAACTTTTGAATAATTTTTCACTCATATCTTCATCACTATCGACTTTATTGCTAAAATAGTTCAGTACCTGATTCATCATATGACTTCTGAGAATAATTGTAGCAATACTGGAAAAGTAGGTAGGCAATCGACTCTACATTGTCCTGAATAAAATTTCTTCGAATTATTTTGGTTCTTTAAAGTTAGATAGTTGATAAGAATGAGGAGACAGCAACTGAATACCTTTGAGAGAAGAAAAAAAAAAGTGGTTTCACAAAAGAAGATCAGAAAAAATTGGAAGTTTAGGCATAGGGGGTCTTTTATTCAAAAAAATTCGCACCAAGATTTTTGTTCGGACGATGTGTTGTACTGTGTTGTACGGCAATAAAATACCGCCTCGCAACAAACACTCAGGCATGAAATTACAAAATGTCTTCTCGCTATCAATCAACTAAATACCTACGCTTAATTCACTCATTTCTCATCACAAAAAATCATATTATTTTTTATTTAGAACTCAGTTTTTTATGTTTTGGTAAAATTAAGTTTATGATAATGATGGCTTTACTGTCTTAACTGGTTAGACTCGCATACCTCACTTTGTTGTCTGGGTACTCTCTCCCAAACAGTTCATCTTTTTTTTTCAATATTTTTATAAATTTTTTAATTGCTATATATTTCTGTGAATAATAAATTCAGTTGTATTATATTAGGTCACTGGGATTTAATTATTACAAAGCACAACAGAAATGGAAGGAACGAGTCATCAATTACAGTTTTTTTCTGTTTGTTTCATTCACGTAATATGCTTGCAATTGCAATTGATTGCTTAAAATTGTGAATGGTCGTCATAATTTTAATGAGTTTCTTCCTTAAAGGATTTTTGTAAATATCACAATGATTGGAAAATTATTGTTACTGCAACTATGCAACTAAAATAGAGGTTTATGGACAAGTAGAGAGCACTATAAAGAGCGAGTTACACATTTGGAAGATGGAGAATTAAAAAGAGAGTGAAATGTTTGGATGAGGAAATATTGTAAATTTTGTAGGAGTCTGATCATTTTTTTGGTTTGTAAGGAAAAAATTTCCAATCAGTTCTGTCACTTCTTCTTCTATTTTCTTACAGCTGTTAGAAAACATTTAAACATTAACATAAAATAAAATATTGCTTCAACTCTTCAATGCAGCTACTATAAGAAGTATGAGTGGGACAAAAAAGGATTTATTTCAATTAGTAAATTTTCCAACAGCCAGTGAGAACTGAAGGTAGGCTACTCCAAAATGAGAATAATGCGTATTCCGACGTAGTTTAATACTGAATATGTCAGATCACAGTTAGAATGACTTCACACTTGCATCAGAATATATAGAGATTATTCTCCTAAACTGAGAATACGTACTGGTTGAGAATGATCAATAGAAGCTAACAACTAGATAGCAATTGAATATTAAAATTCAAAAATCTTTCTTATCGCATCATGCAAATAGATCTTGGAATAGAGATACCATTTTGTCACCAGACAACATAAGAGCTCTGTCAGTTTTAAAGTGACATATACCGATTGAGTATGCAAATTTCTTATTTACCAATAAAGAACTGTAATCTCTGGAGAAGAAAATAGTTCGACTGCATTAATTTGCATTTGGTGATCAGACAAAAAAGAAACCAAAGGTGAATGTGGAGAAACTGTACATTCCAGTTTTGCTGGGTATCCCACCCGAAAATCATTTTTCCTCTACCCGAATACCTTAAAACACACGAAGGCAGATGGCCAGTAATGAATGACCATCCATCAATAAAGCGTTGGAACTTAGTATTCTTCTACGATAGTGAAGATAATAACTTCTACGCATACAATTCGTTAATCAACAGTATGCTCGACGACAGGTCCAAATATTCTACAGTCACAATTTATATAAGGTCTTCAAATGAGAAAGTTACCCACTCACCCAATCAAGAATGCGCCATTCGGCAAAAACAAATCGATACTAAAATTTCGCACTTACCTTGATCAACTTGCCCATGCCTTTGGAGCAAAGGTACGATGGCGGCAAGAAATCCTCGATACGACGACCAGCTGGCAGCAACGAGGAGACCTGATTCGAGCTGGACGGATAACATTTGCGCAATAAACTGTGGCCCGAGTGCTTCGCGTGTGACATATCTTCTGCGAGCTTTGCAGAACTGGTGGATCCGGCAGAACCTGCACTCAGGCAGACTACCTTTTTGGTGGTGTCGGAGACGAAGTCAATCTCCTCCTCATTTTCGGCATCTTCGGCCAGTGGGCTAACCGGTCGCACAATTTTCGGACCAGTATGGCCGCCAAAAGTTGGCACCTCCAATAAAAGGCTCTCCTTATCCTCTGATATCGGTTTCAAGGTGGTCACATCTTCGTCGGCATACGGCGTCAATGGCATTGGTAAATGAGTTGGCATTTGGTTAGGTCGACCCCAAGTTTCTTCGATGCGCAGATGGATGCCTGCCAGCACAGCTGCTTCTTCTTTACTGCAGGGAAGAGAACCAGAGATAATTTGGTTCACGAGCTGTAAAATACAGAACAAAAAAGGCACCGGATAAGATCGCAAATTTGCAGATCCAACAGGCATGAGGATAGGAAAAAAGATTTCAAAATTTTCAGAAATTTTGGACACGAAACAATGTCAACGAGCAGAAAACGGGGTGGTGAAATATCACAAAAATTTTGTATAGAAAAAATTATAGAAACACATTTGGAACTTTTAGTTAAGACCGTTAATCTCGACTTTTGTGAAATATGTCTTTGAGGGAGAATGTGGAAAAACCGTAGAAGTATGAAGCTGATTTTCATAAATAATTGGATTCAATAGCACTGTTTGATAGCATATGTTGCGGGAAATTTGTCTTTTGGCACAAGTTTTCCAAGAGCCCAAGTGAACCACACTAAACCACATACCGTCTTCATTTGTAAAATTGTCAGGTACAGTTTTAAATCCTAAATAAATTTCACCTAGGTGACGTCTTGATACAGTGGCAATAGAAAAATGGAAAGAATTTTATGCGATATTATTTGACATCTCACTGGTAATTTTTTGAAGATTTATCTTCCAGATTGCAAGATGAAAATTTTACACGCATCATAGAGCTTTTTCACTACGCATTATCAAGTATTATGTGGAACAGTATTCTGATGCTCTTTGAATCTTCAAGGGTGAAACTTATCAGTAATTCTATTACGTTAAAAATTATGTAGAGTAGTTGTGAGAGAACTAGTAGCTATGTTCTTTATGTCTGTATGCTGCGAAAAGATGTGATGTAGGTCAACAACAGTTCGGATAAGTTGTAACCATGGCGACGTCACTTTTAACAGCTTTTGTCAAAAAATAAACAAATGCTGCAGCTTTTATAACTTCCCAAACCAACTTTCGAGTAGGTGTAGAAGAATATGACAACATTCCACAACTTTCTCACAGAAAATGCAAAATGAACAACTTCTCTAACATCATCAAATTTTACCAAATATTGATAACATACACGAGTGCAAAAAGAACACCTTATTTTCACAACAGTTGTGAAGTTGCCACAACTTTCCACCACAAAGTGCAAAAAGAACACAGCTACTATTGGTAGAAAACTGAAATTTTATAAAAACATTAACATACATAAGCTAAAAATTCGGTGAAAATTTGGCTCAAATTATAAGTTTAGTTCTTGAGATATCTCTAAATTCTTCAACTGGATTGAATTCATATTTGAATTACACAGTCTGAATAGGATTTTTGTGATAACTCAAGAACCAAAATATTTGATTGAGCTGAAGTTTTGATGTTAGTTGAAGATATTGTGAAACTTTGGCTGCAATTGTACTTTTGATTCTTGCGATATCATTCAAATTCTGTTCAGGATTGTGAGGTTCAAATGATCTAAATTCAATCAGGTTGGGAAATTTCAGCGATATCTCGAGAACTAAAAGTACAATTTCTGCTAAAGCTTCACAAAATCGTTAGCTGATGTACGTTAATTTTTTGACAATATTTCAATTCAAAATTTTGTTGCTTTTACACCCTTGAACATGTAGAGCGCAAGTTAGACTGTATGCATAACAATGATAAAGCTCTATTAGGGGCCATATTCTTAGTCATAATGGTAATTCAGTATTCACTTAATTATAAATGCATTTAGCTAAGTGAATTCACTCAAGTGACTTCCTGACCAGACTTGATTTTCCCTTCATTATTCAAACTAAAGTGGAAAAAATGTCGTTTTAAAAATATCAGAACTGTTAGGTACACTTATTTTTCCCCGTAAGTAGTTCATCTAAGTGAACTGAACGATTAAGAATATGGCCTTAGACCTACATAAACGAAAAATTAGCCATAAGAATATTTGAATTGTCAATTCTCAAAAATAGGAAAAATGAAGAGTTCAGAAGGCTTCGAGTCAACCTTCCCCGTATTCATTAAAACATTCATCCTGAATTCAGTATAATCTCATCATGCATGAATGCATGTGTCTTATTTGGATACCGAAATCAGAAAATCAACTACTTTCTTTTTTACAGAACACATTTTTCACCTTCAACCAACGCCGTTAGATCTGCCATCCATAATTTAAAATTCAAGACAGCTCGCGAATATTAAATGTACGAATTCATTGATATACACCTAACTTTCGAAGTGGCTTTATTAAAACTCACCTCTTGACAATGACTTGAGTCAAAAATAACGAAAGGTTTTAAATCTGCAAATCCATATGAGAGAATGTAGGGAGTTTCTCGTCTTCTGTCCACATTTTTTTAACATGACATTAACGGCACATCTGATCACACGGAATTAAAACATCATTTTAAGCAGGAGAGAAATAACGATTGTAAAAATGATAAAATAAAAAACTTGCGAAAAGTTTTCCAAACGAATATTTTAAAATTCTCCTCCTGGCCTTCTTCTTTTATAATTACGTTGTCGTCATCACTTTTGAATTACCGGTTAGGAAGGGAAGAGCGGAAGGGAAAAAAAAGTAAATCTATTCTCAATGTTTCCCTTCGAGCGGCAGCATTTTTAGGCAGGTTTTCAAGAAAAAAATCTACACAGTAGTATTGAGACCTAGGAGTGAGTGTAGGTTCTTTTTGCGTCTCATGACCCAAAAAAAATTTTAGCACTATTAACCGAAGTTTATGTATATAAACCATATATATATATATAAATATACACACATACATTTCTGTTGAACTTTGTACTGGTCAAAATTTTTATCCGATAGTCTTGAAATTTGGTTCACTAATTTGGATTTACACAAGGACAAACCATATTGCTTTTGGTCCAGATCTGCTCAATAGTTCATCTATTACATTCGATTATGTTTCATTTTTGCGATTTCAATGGTTCTAAAACGTATAATTTTCAATTAATAGTGACGAAATTTAATAAAAACATTGAATATACCTATTATATTCCATTATTCTGCAATGTTGGCTTAACGGTTCATGCATAGAAGTGATCTGAAAAAATCCTAAACTACTGCTAAGAAAAATTTACACAATTTGCATTTCATGCACAGTGGAGGATACAGTGAAAATTATTTTGGTATTTAATTTGAATTTTGTTGAATAAACATTACCCCTACTTGAAAGTATTTCGTAATCATGATTTTTTTGTGAACTTTGTTTTCACTTACTATCCTATGTGACGGAGGCTTAAAAATGGATTATCTATTTTTTCTATTTGTAGGTACCTAGTAGCCTACTTCAAAAACCTTTTGGATTTGGCATATTTGATTTTGAATATGTAGGATAGATATCTATGCAATTTTTTTGTGGGGTTTACGACATTTTTATCAATTTTTGTTATAAACTTTTTTTTTTCATTTTTTGTTGAAAATTTTTACTTTTTGTTGCATATTGTCGGAATTATCAATTGACCAAGTACATTGATGTGATACTACTAAGAAAAAAAAATTTGAAATAAGACTCAAATATACGCGTAGCCAAATATATCCGTAAAAATGATCACGTGATAGTGTTACAGAAGTGGCTTTTATTAGCTTTATTTATATAAGATTAATTTTTTTGCATACTTTTCTTTAATATACTGTATTTATTCATTTATTTTTTTTGAGAAAACCTACATTTTCTGACGTGGCTTGCTGCGCTAGAGTTTTTATCTTGTTTTTGTTTTCAAAGTTTTTTCTCTCTTTCCCTCCTTCGTAAATATAATAACGGAAAATGCGCATTTCTTGAAATTCGAATCGCACACAAAATACTCTCACGAGTGTACTAAAATATATGAAAAAAAAAAAATAGGGGAAGCAAGGAGGCAAAAAGAAAGAAAGAAAAATAAGAAAAAATTAAAGTTTAGCGACAAATTTTTAATTTACAGCGAAAAAGTACGGTTCAACGATGCTGAGAACACAACTTAGCACCAGTTTGTTCAAATTTTAAAAGAATTAGAGGTAAATAGTGGCAAAAAAAAAAAAAAAAAACAGGCGAAGAAGAAACGACGAAACTGTCTTCAGTACTTTTTTGGGGAACTGAGAAAAAAATAGACGAATGCTAAGGAACAAAAGTTTTAGATATCTCTTCGGATTATCTGAGAAAAATAAAATCCATTAAAAACATTTAAATTATTTTTCCTGGAAAACTCAGATAACGTTAACCCCACTCCTCAATCCTCCAGTTAAGACTTTGACTCTGACAATTCGATAAAAATGGATTAATCAGTAGTTAAATATTTACGTAGAAAGTTGCGAATTTAGTTGACTCCAATTCAACAAATACTTTACAAAGTATTATAAATAAAATTTTTAACTGAATTTTACCCAATGGGAGAAGTAGAATTATTAGATCCCTTCCACTCTTTCGACGACATAAAATGTAAGCTCTCACAAAATGCCGTCAAAACGATCCCAATTAATATCATTAAAAGAAGAACACGGATTTGCAACACCTTAAAATGTCAATTAGAGAAGAACAGCACAGTTACTACAAAACAAGCAGACAAACAGAATTTAAGACAGTCCAAATGTTTCTCAGAATAAATTTTTACAACAATTACCAACTAAAAGTAACCATGCATTTGCAACTGAATTGAAAAATTTTTATGCAGCATTATCATTTAAAAAAAAGACCACAATGAACGACTACCTTTTCATTGAGCACCGGGAAATCCTGCTTCAATTATACAAAATTCAGAAAAAACACAAACGACTTACAAGCATTACTTTTAAGTTACTTTATAACTATTTTTACCTCATAAATTTTTCACCACAGTTTTTTCTATCTAAATTCTAACTAAAATACTAGCTATTATTACTGCATGATTTCAACACCAAAAGTGACTTTCACTTAAGCAAATTCAGCAATTTAATTTCATCTATCTTGCATCCTTTTAAATCCAGCCAAAATAATTCTGTAATATAACTTGGTCCCACCGGATAGATAACGTGGTACATCAAAGATATTTTAGTGTCAAATTAACACCACCGGGTAAATTAAGGGTAAAAGGGTAAATTTTTTATCCGCTACTGCCTGATTCTAATGATCTTAGCAAATACTATCACAGCTGATATTCATTAGGAGTAATTTACAGGTAGAGCATTACAGAAATGTATATGTCTACGCCTCAATTCGTTTAATTAGTAACGATATTTGACGTGATCTGTACACGTATTAAAATAACTGACAAGAATCCGTTCCCCTTTAAGTTAATTTCAAATATCCGGAGACCTATTAAGGTCAAATGACTTATTCAGGCTCAAAACACACGGGGCGATAGAAATTATCGTGTGACTCCTTATTTGCCCGATTTAGTCAATTGGGACCAAAGTTACAGACGAACATATAGAGAATGACACTTCACAATTCCGTCCACCTTTCATTCAAACTAGAATATGTTCAGACCTAATTAAGCTACTATGGCACACAAGAGCACATAACACTCGAGATGTAATCATATTACCCCTAATTTACTAGATTCGGTACAAAGTCTTTAAAATCTTTACAGGTCAGCTAAGTTAAACATAAATAAAAATACAAAACGTATGACACATGACGATGATAGTTCCATTGCCTCGATCTCACTCTCTAGTTGGATTCACCAATTTAAATCAGATTACATTTAGACAAATTTTTGGAATCTTCAGAGATGAGCGAGTGGTTAATGTGTCCGCAATAGCACTGTGATTGGCCAATGGACCAAACATCACAGAACACAAAACCAATTTGTGCTGGAGAACTTGACCGCCTAATGACCTGATTCAGTCTACTCTAGTGATGTTATATCAAAGCATTTTTGAGTATTGAAAATCCATAATTTTTTTCTTGATAAAATAGAAATATGTCTCTTCCCTGTTCCGCCGTTCCATGAATCAAGTCATCAACCGTGGTAATTATTAAATATTAAGAAGAATATACTTTCATAATCTGTTCTGTCTGCTGGTGGTTTGGCGCACTTTTTTGTATTTTTATTTATTTATTTATTTATGTTTTTTATTTTGAATGTATAAAATATATCGATACAAATAGTGAGTATCGAGCAATGTATCGATACTTTGATACAGCTGTGTGTATCTATACATATCCATGTAAGTTCGTTTCCGGGCATTCCACTCGATCTAATTTGCACGTAAATAAAGTTTCGTGAACTCGTAATCAAAAAGCAGAGTTTATTGACACGATTAAAAACGGTAGTGAAATTAGAAAATTCAAGATTATTATACACAAAGAAACGAACGAAGATACGACTGAATATTATCTGTCTTTCTGAAACGACAATTAACGGACGAATGAATGAATGAATGAGTTTGATAAATGAAATCGACGTTCGTTACAAAAAAAAATAGTCATGTTGAGTATGGTCAAAAATGATGTCATTTAACAATAAGATGGTCGAGTCAAAAATATATGAAATGACGTAACGTAAAGATAACATGATCGCAAACGGTAAATATTAGATAGTCGAATTGTGTCAATTTCCAAATGTGGGTCAAACAAAAATAAACACCACAAATACATGAAAGAACGAGAGTAAAGTGTGAGATTGTAGTTATTTGAAAAAGAAGAATGTTCTTTTTACATTCATACATATTGAAATTTTTAACATCACTAGTCTACTCGTATCGAGACCTAAATTACCAAGTAATGTAGGAAATGACACGCTCAAAATTTTATCCCCTATTCATTTGAACAGGAATATCACAAATTTAAACAAAGGTGTAATGACACACATGTGTTGAGCTCAAAACACTCGAGACGTTGCGCATGATTAAATCAACCCATTCATTTACTTGAGAAAAGTATGAAAATTGCCAAGACTAGAGCATATGTACTCAAAGCCATGAGAGATTTAGGATTTATTGAACAAATTTATGTTATACTGTCCTAGTGTTGTCAAACATCAATATTTTTTTTGTATCGATACGATATCGATATTTCTGGGAAAATATCGATAATATCGATACGATATCGATATTTTATAAAATTTGATAAAAAATTTTTGCAAATTGCTCACCTGAATTATTGTCATTTAAAACTATGAAAATAAAATGTAAATTGGAATTTTATAAATTTGAGGAAAAGAATAATGGAAGCGAAGTAAGTCAGGGTATTTACTTGACATTGTTGATGTAGTTGTAGATATAGATATATGTGAACTATGTTTGAGAAATCTCCTCATTTTGGAATTTGGACTGGAGTCAAGATCAAGTTATTCTTAATTCATAATTTCATAATTCATAAATATCATAAATATCATCTGTTATCAGTTTCAGTTATCACTCATTCCCTCGTAATTTTGTCAATACCACAACCACAACCAGAGAAAAAATAATTAAAAATTGGCATTTGAAAATATCGATACGCAAAATATCGATATTCCTGGAAAAATATCGATATGTATCGATACGTATCGATATTTTTGACAACACTATACTGACCATACTTACTTCACACATGAGAGTATGCAGGAAATGTTAATTTCAAGAAACCACTGACTGGGTAAGCGCTGCAACTCCACCTCAATTTCCATTGGATAGGTTTATTCGCAGCACTATCCCAATCAAAGTTTTACAGACATATATTTGTGAAAATGAATGCTGTGGAGCACCGTAGATTTGTTATCTGTGGTTAATTATTGAAGCTGAGGTATTCTAATGAAATTTGTAACCTTTATTATCAACATTCAAGGTTTCTTGAATCTTGACAGGTAACCAGGTTTTAAAAATACCGATAATAATTTCTCTCTTTAAAATGCATATGTGTAATTAAAAAAAGGAAATTTTTATCTTGATCTGGTCTTATCTCTTGTGATTTTGGTTCATACGCCATCACAATTAATTTGGCCGATCACTCTCCATTCGCCTTTGATATTGGCATGGTAAAATGTAATATTTTGTTTACTTTTTGCATTTGTACTTTCTGCCAGCATTTCTATTTCATTTATTCCTGTTTATGAAAATGGACCCCTGTATATGAAAATCTGTTTTGGTTTGTACCTTTATAATGTCTAATAAAGGTCCAGGTATGTTCCTTATGTCTTTTATTACTTTCATAATGTGCTGATTTCTTTTATACGTGGGTAAAAGGGTGGGGGTGGTCATGTTTTCCACAATGTAGTGTGTTTTCCTTTAGGTGGGGTTACAAAGTTTCAACACAGCTGTTTTGGATTTTGTTTTTGTATTTTCAAAATTCCAAGTTTCAGGGGTTTTTGAGAAACAAGCGTTGAAGTGACTATTCAAGCACCTTAATCTTTTGGCTTTTATTTGGTTTCTGTCATCCAACATGTGTTTTTGGGACCTGATTCTGTGGATCCTAAGGACCTTTCAAGAGATCCGAGTTGTTTGAGTGTCTTTTTGTAAAAAATGTGCAGTTAACTGGGTTTATTTTGTTGCGACGTGTTGCCACCCGGGTTGGCATACCACAAAGCGTACTAAATTCATTCGACTTTATTTTTCAAATTCTCTTAAAGATGTCTCGTGATGTACGTATTGTTAGGAAACAGTCTACATATTCGTGAAAATTTGATACCTACAAGAAAAACTCAATTAAAAGACATAAATTTATACACTTTACAAATATCGTAAAGGTATGGTTTTTTTTTTTGTTAATCGTTCGAATTTATTCTTCAATTTTGCTTATTTGCAGTCAAACGAAGGACCATACGAGAGGAAACGAGATGGCGATTGGCGATGCTGCAGATGTAACAGGAATGTACGAGTTCAAACCGCTGGAATGTTCGAAATATGCGAGAATTTAACGGGAAAAAACTGAAGCTAATTTATCGAACGTGAAGTAAGTTCAACTTTACCTACATCTTAACTTGTGGGCTTAATTAGCAGATCGAGAGGCTAACTAAATCAACGCGATAGACGTACCTAACCGAAGCACACCATCAACATCTATATAAAGTAACATACAGAATTTCGAATGTTGCTCGTCGAGACAAACATTAGTGGTAGCCATCGGGAAAAATGGGCCGATGAAAGCATTATTTAGAAACGAAGCCGTACAGTTTTCAACTTCTATATAATTATGCGGATGTTTATCGAGTTGAAACTTTGGCGCCAATTTGTTACATTATCAACGCTTCCGCATAGGCTAGAGAGAGAAAAGTCTTTCTGGACGCGACCTAAAATAAAGAAACAAATGAGAAACCTCTCAAGAACAAGTCGCCTGTATCACATGCCGAGGCTGCTCCACAAAACTCATCGCACTCTCCGTCGAATAACACCATCACTTTGTTACCATATAATATAGCCGAATGCATGCACGCAGCACTCAGCACACAATAATCAAAATACTTCACATTGAGGGACGCGTGGGCAACATTTAATTGGAATTTGAAAAATTCAATTAATTAACGCCCGACACTCGTGGTTTTGAGAGTTAACGAGAAAAAGAAGCAAAAAAAAAAAAGAGCACAATTTAAACGATGTTTTCTTGCCCAAGTTTTCTTTCTCTTTCTTTCTTTTTAAACTGTCAGCCGATTCACCTCATTAACGGTTACAAGCCCTTTACTACCTTATCCCCTAAACAACACTGTTTACAATGGCTAAAACACTCTATGAAAGAGATGTTTGTTTCGAAACCAATTTGTTATGGAATCTTCTCTATTCGACAAACATAAATAATGTAAATTGTATATCGGCCTGTTGTTTTGATGGAAAATCGAACGCAGATGTGCGACAAATAGAAAATAACGCTGACGACGGGTAAATAATCAAAAGTTCGTTAGTCAGGTTCCTTTTCATTATGTTTTGCTGCTTTTTTCAGCTTCTCGTTCACTTTTAATGTTTTGGCATCGGGTGGAAAACGGCGCACGTTGTTTAATTTATGCTAAAATGTGACTGAGGCAAAAAAAAAAAAAAAAAAAAAAATTAAATCGTGTTGATGTGCTTTTGAAGAGGTCATCGGTTTCTCTAAATGCCGCCGACAAGATATAAACGCAATCCACTCATTTTAAATTCGTCTGCTGAAACAATGTTGCTCTCAATGAACAACACAAACAGATGGCATTACGGAGGGTGAAGGTTGTTAACCGATTTCGTCCAAGCAGACGAACAAAAAAACTAGCAGCGTGGCAAACTGACGTAAATGAGCGTTGGTATTTTTAGTTTACATTTTTGACGAGCTACGGCAGAGGCCCTGAGGATAACCTATTCCATGGCATAAATATAAGGAGGCGCCGAAAATAATTGGACATCTCGATAAGACAAGAGATTTTGCAAGTGTGACGGCAACAATTTGTGAATGCAATTGTATACGAAAATTGTGGAAATATATCGAATATTCGACAGATCATAGAAAAAAGTACGGCAGAAACACTGAAGAAACATTATTTTGTCACACTAGTGAAAACTATCGCGGTAACATTAGGTACCTACTGCAACGTTCAGAGGCGTTGCAAATGAGGGCGAGGGGGTCATGTCCAACCCTCAAAGGTTCTTGTCAGTCGAAAAAAAAACTTGACACAGTCAGAAAAATCGGTAATAGGTAGACTATTCATTCGTAAAATGTGAAAGACAAAAACGCTGGCACAGCAGAACTTCGCCAGCAAACCCAGTTTTTCAATTCGTCCGCAATTCAAAATTTCAAGTTCATTATCTACTGCCATTAAAATAGAATCGCAATTTTTTCGAAAAGTTTGAGAAAAGTACAACTTTTCTCAGAATTGTAGAAAAATCACTTTTCTAGCAATTTTCTCGGAAACTACTCAACCAGTAGACACCGAATTTCTACCAGGTGTGATCCTACACGAGGATTAATTTTCCTGAAAACTTCGGCTCTATTTCTTTTGTGGTTTTCTCAAAAAACGTGATCAAAAAATTTTTTCAGACAACTTTTTGTTTTCCAATTTTCTCGAAAAATATAATGAACTAATAAGCACCAATCCTCTATCAATCTTGAGACCATAGGAGCATTATTTCTCGGAAAAATTTCAGCCCAATTTTTTCTGCAGTTTTCTTAAAATCGTTGAAAAACCATTTTTTCACGAATTTTTTGTTCTCAACTTTTCTCGGAAACTACTGAACAAAAAGGTACCAAAACACCTATCAGACTTGGTTCTATATCAGGACTACATTTTGTAAAAATTTCAATTATATTCCTTTTCTAGTTTTCCCAAAAATGTGAATATAAAATTTTCTCACGCAAGTTTTTCTTTTCTAGTTTTCTCAAGAACTGCTGTACTAATAGGCACTGATCATCTATGAGATTTGCAACTATATAAGGACGACCTATCGCAGAAATTTTATACTTACCCCTTTTCTCGTATTCTCAAAATCCTGAAAAAACCATTTTTCCAGGAATTTTTTTGTTTTCCAGTTTTCTACGAAACCACGACATCGATAGAACATTGTGGCATCCGAGCTACATATATCGGAAAAATATCACTCGTCACTGGTCATAGGTACTCATAGTCTAATTGGTATAGTACTATGATTTGGGTGACCAATTGAGTTTAGTCGAATTCCATCGGTCAACAATACCAATCCCTGGGCTGGCGGAATTCACCTACAGACACTAAACTTCTACCAGACCTTGTTATTTATAAAGACTGCTTTTCTCAAAAATTTCAGCCCTATTCATTTTGTAGATTTCTCAGAACTGTAAAGATGAACAGGCAGTTGTGAAATTCAAGCATTCGTGAAACGCCTACTGATTTGAGGGGAAGTGTGAAAATAGTAAAATATTATACAATTGGCCAGGGCATTTCACACATGCCTGGCGACCTAACAGACGACAGTATGAAATGATAAATTTAGATATTCGGGTGGTATGTAGATTCGAACACGTAATGACCAATTCAGAGGGGTGGTTCACAAATTTTCAAAAAATAAAAGTAAGCTTTAGGGTACCTACTTATATAGGTAGTTTGGTAGAAAAAAACCGTGCTAGTTGTTTCAAGTACCTACATTATTATTTCCTCTTCTTCACGAGTGCGAGGGGAAGATGGTTTACGAAATGGGGACAAAATTCTGGTGAATTATTATTGAAATATTATTAAGCTACGTTCACATCAGACATTTATCGCGCCACTTTTCTGTCTGCCATTGAAAATCGCAGATGTAAATAACAAAAAAGTTTACTTCTGCAATTTCTAGCAGAATTCGGAGAGAAGTATCAACAGTTTTATCGCATCAATGTAAACTCCTTTAAAGAAATTCCAATACTTTTATCGCAAAAGTTGACCACTGTTCTACTTTTATCGCAGATAGCAGACAGTTTTGTATGTTTTAAAACGTCTGTTTCTTGTGCAGGGGAATACTTTTTGGCGCTTTTTTTTTTGAGAGATGTTGTTCAATGTCGCAATACCTTAAGCAATTTTCAGGTAAAGAAAAACAAAATAATTTTTACCCTACATTAAAATTTGTTTGAAACGTAAAAATGTAAAACTCAAAATTTAGGTTAAACAAATCGAAACTTCGGAAGAAAATTAAAATTATAGTGGAACAAAAGTGTTTGACATATCTATTTGAAAGAAAAATGGAGAACTTGGCACACGGTTAAACAAATATTTTTAAATCAGAGAAATTCAATCTTCAGTTCTTGCAATTGTTGGTGATGTGCTGCAAATTTACATCATCGTAAAATCCATTTTTCTACCCAAACGGATCTTTTTCTTCTTTTTAAAGGAGCAGCAACATCTGCCTCTTGTAGAAATATTAAGCACAAAGCTGCAATTCGTTTTTTTTCTTCATTTTTTCGTTAATTTAGAAAAACAAAAAAACACTTTTTTTAAACATTGAAAACACAGCAATAGAGGAACAGACCACAACCTTCCATTTAAAAAACTGAATATAAAAATTAATTATAGTAAAAGAAAACGTCATCAGGCAAAATAAAATTTTTTTTTTATTCAAAAAAAGTGACGCGATAATTATTGCAAGAATTTGCTGTGTCAAATGTAAACTCACATTCTATAAATTGCAGAATAAATCTCGATACTTTACTCTCGGATAGAAAAGTCGCAGAATTTATTGCATAGATGTAAACTACATTGCAATTTTTCTGTCGAGAAGTTGTTATCCGTGTCGAGAGTTTTCTGTCAGATGTAAACGTAGCTAGAATACGTTTCAAATGTTTCAAGTCTCACCGATTCGAACGAGTTTGAAAAATATTAAATGTTTCGGTAAGCATTTTCAGATGCTGCGTGAATGTTGCAAAACTGATTCAATGTTATACTGGAACACACGAAAGAAAATGAACCAAAAATGGAACTGGGTGGTAGGTGAATGAGGACCGCCTTGGTGGATAATATGTAACGTAGAGGAAATAGCGAAGATGATGACGACGTAAAAAAAATGACACATTATAGACAGACGAAGAAAACAATATGAAATTTTAATGAAGGGAAATGCAAAAACTGCGAGTAAAAATAAAAATAGCGACTATAATCTATAATAAATACATATCAGAACCTAGATTATCTAGTTTTCTAAATCATATCTATTCGAAGAAGAAAACGTGATTAAGACGTGAAAAGATTCTTTGCACGTTAACTTCTCGTTTCTCAGATCGATAAAAATGGCCAACGGTGTAGGTATTCACGTTCAATCGTAGCTGTTCATATCCGTTATAAAGAATGCGAATGAATAAGCTATAATTCAACAGTATATAGGCCAACATCGTCTTTCAGACAGCATAATTACAAATTCATTCTACATAATTCTTCGTAAAATGAACAACCACGATGACCTCATTACCTATGATGTATACAGAATAAATTTCAAAACAAATTCTGAAATATTTTGCAGAATGGAATTAAAGACATACTACCATAATTCAGATATAAATATTAATCTTGTCCCTCCAAAGTAGACATGAGTCAAGAACCGAGTCCCTGAGAAACGTATCTGGAGATGGACTTTATCCAAGTCACACGCGGGAATGAATGTATTATTAGTTTTTTGATGAAGAAGGGAAAAAAGTGAGACGATTATCGAGTAAGTATATTGGAAATAACCTAGATATGGCGACAGTACAACAACAAGTCGTTAAGTGGTTTGTAAATGAATTTTCGAACTAACAAATAGAGAAGAGGACAGCCTACTCGATGATGGCGGGACCTAGGACGATGCACGCATGCCACAAGTGGTCCTCTGATATCGCACCACAAGTCCCAGGATCACTGTTTCGGTCCTGAGTCTATGAGGGAAAAGAGATAATGGTTTTCTGCTGAATAGTCAAAAATTGTCAACTTATTTAGATTCCGATTTATTTCATAAAAACGTTGAACTCACCTGATAATATTCCCGATCTATATCATCGTGGTCGTCAATATTTTCCAAATCTGGGTCTTTATTCTGAAATGAAGAACAGTTCAATAATGATTAGGCAGAAAAAAGACAACAACGAATAATACATTAAAACAGTTCAGATTAGCTGTTTAAAGCTAAATGAGTGAAAAACTGATGACTCATTTTAAAATATAATCAAAGAAATTAGGTCGAGTTGTAGCCGATGAAACCATTTTTCAATTTTTTTTGATTAACAGAAGTAGGTAATAAAAAAATTTAAAAAAATTAAGAATATTCGTCGCCTTGAGCATTTGATCGTTGGAAAATTTGCAAAATAAATTCTAGTAACAGAGATAAAATTGGAGAATGAATGAAAAAGTAGAGAGCATAAAGTGAATTCGTTTCAAAAGCTCTACCTATATAGGTGACGCAGACTTGAATAAAGTATAATTTATTGCCAAAATAATTCATTGTTAAGGAAAAAAAAACTTCAACCTTAAGTGAAATCATCTCCCATGAGTAAACTTCGGCGAGTAAATTTACTTTCCATTACGTTTTCTTTACAAACGGAATTAAACAATAAAATTAATAAAAGATTCACATTAGCGTAATTTTTCAAATTTTGTTTATTTTTTCACTGCCTTTTTATCCAAAACACTTTTTCATTGAAAGAAAGGAAAAAATACAATAAACAGCAATGACGAAAACTTTCCAGCATTAACATTTTTTCTGTAGATTTGAGACGGAGATAAATATTATTTATTCATAAATTAATATGTATAGAAAAAAATATTTGAAATAAAGATGTTCTTAATTTGAGCAATCTAAGGACATGAAAAGGGGCTGGTACAACACTTTTTAAAATAATAATGGTGAATAATTTTTTGCGAAATTAAGTAACTCATCAGATACACATAGGCATCGGTGGCGGTTTCAGGATTCCCTGAATGGAGGGCCAAATCATAATTTCAATTTTTTAACCTCTCAAAAATGGCTTTACTGACATTTTTCTTCCACACAGTAATAGTCTATAGGACTACTATTCTGGTGCAACCCCATGTTGACTCCCACATGCCAAATTTCTTTATCATGTCACACTGAAAAAAAAAAAACACAATAGCATCGTAATAGTATATTACACACCAAGGTTCAAAAGTGAGTGTTTTCATGCAAGGGAAAGTTTGCGAACGAGCGCAGCGAGTGAGCTCAACCGTGTTAACAAATTGTGCCATCATTTTGAAACCCTACAATGGAAAAAGATTTCCTGAGCATGTGCAGAAGGTCTTTTTTCGTATGTTTTAAGTCTGTTGGTCCTGTTAACCTAAAGCTAACTATTACAGACGTTCCTCTGATTCCAGTGAACATGAGTGAAACAAATGTCCATTTTAGGGCTTAGGGTATTAATGTAGACACGGATTCTAGCGTTTACCGGAGTATCCATACATCCTCTATGTGACTGAAGCCCACTGCATACTCTGATAAGTACGACCACAAACATAAAGAGATTTGTATTGTATTTAGTGAGGACTACATAGTACTTTTATAGCAAACAGCACACTGGGCCATATATGTTCTGAAGTATTTAGAGTAGCATGCTGTACAGAGCCCTATATCTCTTACAGACTTAACACCCAGCGCTACTTATAGTGATTTCCTCACTATAGGGTTATCGTTCTTTTTGTAGGTATGGCTGACATCTTTCCTTCTTCCCATGTGGTGCAGAACCTTTTTTTCAAATGTGTCGGTAAATATTTTTTCTTTCGGCTTCAGTATCCATAATAAAGGAAGGGGGTATAAAAATTGAAAAGTTTTGTAGGTATGCTGAAATTTGACAAATTTATTTATTTCTTTATTTTTTTAAAGGAAATTACAGTTACCGAGTTTTTGAAATTTTTCTCGTCATACAAACAGTTTTGTGAGGTTCAGTTTGTTTGCTGCACCACAATTAATGCCGGCCATGCGTAGGATATTATTTTCGCAATTGAAAAAAAAATCAATACTGACAACTTACTGAAACTAAATTTGAGTTTGAATCTACACGGTAATTAGAGATATATCATTCGTAGCGATTAGAACGTACCGTGAATATCGAGTGAATATGAAAAACATCAGACAATCATATTTCTATAAGAAACAAACGAATATTAAACACTACGAACCAGAGCTGGGAATTCTTGTCGCATTTCGGCACACCACTGCTGATACGGAGCACCACATGTAGTAACCTTGGATAAAAATTCTCTCAATTCGCGATTTAACGGTGTATTGTGCATCAATTCTACTCGAGAAATTTTCATCCAGTCCTGAGAATAAAAAAGAAAAAAAATGTCAAATATAAGCACGATGATCAAAATTTCACATTCAGCAAAATAGAAAGAAGAAAGAGGGCAAAAGCTTTCGCAATTAATTAAAACCTCTCTAAACACCGAATGGGAAAGTAAACTTATCCATATTTATGAGTTATTATTAGGTACTGTCGGGATGAAACCCAACAAGGAATTGATTGACGGTAAAATAAATTAATTTGAGTAAAAAAAGAAAGAAAACAGTAGAATATTAGTCATACACCTCAAAACAGGCTAACGGTCAAATAACTCCAGAAACTAAGAGAAAATAATTATTCAACGGCTGAAATTTTCATTTTTATGACTCAGTTTTCATTTCAAATTGAAACTCTTTATCTTCATACCACCTTATTTTGTTAAAAGTATTAATACAAAGACAAAAAACGTAGTCAAGGGTGAACACTCAAACCATGAAAAAAAACGAAATGATACCGGCAAGACCGTACTGCGATCTGTATGCCAATGTCAGAATCAGAATGAATAGTTTTACAGTTTACGCCTACTTAGAAGAACAAAATGACAAACTCATTTTAGCCGAAAAATACAGCGCCGTTTATTTTTACGCAATTTAATACGTGTAAGTATGATTCAAAAATGTCTGGACAACGATAATAAAATAATGAAGGACACATTTCGACGAAAATAGCGTAGGGAAGAAGACAAGTATCGAAATCTTTCTCTCGGAGGAGAATATAATAATTTTAGAAACTCATAAATGGCGCGCGTAGGACTGTAAAAGGTATCAGGCCATTTCATTCAATTCGAGGGCACAGAAGTTTAGGACAGTTACGAATAAAGGGGGAACATTTTCGAGGCCATGATCTACAAGCTAATTCGGCTTCTTCAAAAATCGAAAGAATCTCCTTCATTATATGACCACAGTGGAGCAATAAATGACTATATAGGTACCTATATAAGACCATCCAAAAATAAGGCGACTAAAAGGACTCATTTACACATGGTGAAAGGATAAGACCAATTTAAATTAGAAAATAAAACGACGTATATTCTGAAACAATGTGAAATATGCCAATATATATATATATATATATATATATATATATATAATGTAGGTACAAACAAAATAATACTGAAATATACCACTCATTTTTAATGAAAAGGCTTGAAACCAAACAACATAGGTAACGTTGATATTGAAGTGTAGGTAGTGCTAAACAAACAACTACACTTACCGTTTCAATTTTCATACAAACTGGGGGGCAGGTTATAAAAAGTTGAATAACAACATTTTTAGTGCAGAATATGAACAATTATTATGTCGTACCACAGTATTTCACGAATTATAAAGATAAATTCTTCGTCCGATGAATGTGGAGCAGTTATAGGTTCAAAATAAACCAATAAAAAGACTGATTGAATTCTATTAAATCTAATTAACTTGGAAAATTTGAAGAAAGAAAAACATTACAATAAGACGTAAAGAAGAATTTTGCTCTGAAGAATCTATGTTAAATCTTCAGAACACTAAGAGAAAATCAAAATTTTCGCCAAAAACGAGTATAAAATTTTTTAGAGGATGGAATAATATACTTCACTGACCATATAAGATTGGATTCTTGGGGTTAGCCGAACTCCCAATTCTACTCTTGTTTACATTAATTGAATGCTATACAATACATCATTATTTGTGCATTGCGGGAATGAAGCTGGTTAACGCTGTTTCACTCAAATTCCTTTGGTAAATTACAATGACGAATAAAGACTAATGTTCTTTTGAAAAACAAAGCCCCTCAGTCAACAACCGAGTACCTACAAATACATGTAAAGCGACTGATTTCACATTAGTAGGGGTAATTTCAAGGCGATCGAATCATTCTTTCATCTGCTAGAAACGAAAATGTAAAACTTGTGTAATTTCCTTCCACCCTACGGAAAATATAGTTGTCCATAAAGAAAAACTAAAAAACATGTTTTGGAAATGAAAAAACTAGGCAACGAATTTATGACTCATTCAACACCTGAAAGAGTGCCTGCATAAAAGCGGATATATGGAATGTAAAGGGTCAGAAATATTTAGTTTCATATACAAATTGGACTAACACAAACATATACAGTCATACAGATCAGAAAGTATTTTCTTTAAAAAAAAGGATGGAACATTTGTAAACACTATGTTGTCACACATAGGCCCAAAATTAAAAAATTTTTCAAAGTCGAAAAAAAAAGAAAAAAAAGAAACAAGACGAAAACTAAGATAATTTACCCAAATATTCACATTTATCGTTCCCGAGCAGATTACTCGACTAATTAGGTAAAATTACCAGTTCAGTAACTACTTCGAGATAGTTTCGACGTAAATCACAAACAAAAGCTCCAAGTTCGAATTTAAAATTTTTAGCAACTTTTTGTGCAGGTTGCTGCGCCATCGGCATTTCGAAAAATCGCAAGCGAGAGCACCCATTCGGAATTAAACTGAATTGGGATCTGCCTTACCTCCACAAACGACAAGATAGCCCGATGGCGAGACGGCACCTCCATCTGCAAACAGGCCGGACTATCACGTCGCCGATTATTGCGGTCGGAGGCCGGAGACAAGGAGCTTCGGCGGCTGTTCGAATTGCACGATGCCAGAACCTGGGTGCTGGGCAGGGCGACGGGTTGTACGCCGGAGGGTCGACGATCGTCGGTGGGCGTCGTTACCGGACTGCTGAGCAACATTTGGCCGAAGGCGCTGGGCAGATCGCCCTGAAAGCCCAACGTTCCGGCCGATCGGCCGCGCGGCAGTCGACCGCCAAAGCCCGCATCCGGTAGGGCGAGGTAGCGACTCGATTCGTAGGTGACGCGGGGCATGGAACGCGATCTGGGCCGCAGCAGCGACCGGCCGGAGACGAACTCGCTGAGCGCCAACGCCGCATCCAGAATCTGGTTGCTGGGGTTGTCCGGCGAATCGAAGTCCGGTAGATTTTGTAGCTGTTTCTGGAAGGCGAGAATGTCTTGCTCGGCGGTTTCGCGGCCCCGGCCCGCGTGCTCCATCTGTGGCACACACAAACCACCATTCGCATACTTATAAGCGCTTTGGCGTGACAAAACAAACGAACAGACGTATCTACGGCTCGGCTCGGCAGGCTTACCTTACAAATGTTCGCCTGCGACTTCGACCGACGTTTACTTTGATGTTTAAGGCTCGAAAATCGAAAGGCATTTCTCGCTTTGTGGTGAAGATTCAGGGCTGAAATCAAAACAGTGGAACGAAATCATTAAGACTTCAACGGACGTACAACGTAAACTACACCCGGAGAGCAGCACAACTGAAGAACCATCGTTTGGATGCCGATGAAATGAAAGACAGATTTCGGAAAAATACGAAGAGAAGGGATGAGAATTTGAATTTTCATCAGTTCAAATAAATATGATAGGACAAGAATCATAAAATAGGCCCACACTATACAATGTGTTGCACGAGCGGTTGACACTACCTAAAACTTACTTAGTGGACGTCAAATAAGAAAAAAAGTTCGCTTAAGAACATGGGTCTGCAAATAGTCTTTTATTTCCAGTTACAGATTCTCAGAGTTCCAAGCATGTATTCCTAGACAAAAATCAAAGGAGGAAAAGTCAAAAAATCATTCGAATTCAATTTCTGATGATGGAATCTTGTTGTATTCGCGAAGCACAACAAAAAAGGTTCTTTCCATCTTCAATACTCACCGAGTTGAATATATTCAATTTATCGCCTTATTGGAGTTGTATAGGCAACTTATCACGCAGTAACGTATTTTCAAATGGACAGTTGGTTAAGAGAATCTTTTTGGTGCGCTCGATGAGTACAAGATTTCATCATTGGGAATTGAATTCGAATGATTTTTCGAATTTCCTCGTTCGATTTCACTGTGGAAAATTTAAAACTTCGGCACCCTGTAACTCGAAACAAAGGATTTGTGCACCCACGTTCAGGAGGAACTTTCGAGTTTATTTCGACGTGTGCCAATTAAATTTTAGTTAGTTCCGACCTCTCCCGGAGTACACTGTGTACTTGCACTATGCTTTTTAATATTTTTGATAAGTTACCCGAGTAGAAGGCCGAAAATTTAAAATGTATCTATATAATACATTAGTCAGTTGCGGCGAATCCATCACATCTCCCATTTCGAGGTAGTGGGATGGAGTAATTAATAACTCATGAAAGAACTTTGGCTGCTCGCCAGTTTTCAGAAGACATTATTTTTTCACAATTTCCCGCACATTAACACAGACCCACTACAAAATGAAAAACTTGAAAGAGGGAACGATAGTTCGTATGTTTATTATTTGCTTTCTACATTACAAGTTGGGTCATTCTCCGACAAATGAAGTACCTAATCCATAAATTCATTGGCCTCCGGCTTCGAGGAAAAAATTAGGTCTCACAACCAACGAAAAAAGCCAACGAAATAAATTGATATTTTTTGCTGTATTTCACGGCGACGATGATCTTAGAGAGAGGCCACTAAAATGTTAAATGCATCGGCCCCCAAATTTGTGATCACGACCCTGCATAACACGGTCGATAGAGGATTGGAGTTCTATGCATCTGACAGTGTGATAATGCGAATAAGATGCCGAAAAAATTGATAAACTTTTCTAGATTTTTACATTTTACGAATTAAGAGGATACCTATCTATATAGGTAAGGATGTGTAAGAGTGCGCAGATGTTATATTTCAAAATCTGTAAGGTGTTTGGGTCAAGTGACTATGTGGCAATGTTGCTCCTTCAATTTGACGATAATCACGAAAAAAAAAACTTTGTTTTTTTTTTCTTTCCCCCATACCCCTTCACTTACGCATGAGACAGATAATATCGATGCATATCCACGAGGAGACCGTCACTCACCCAAGTAGTTCCTCCGCTCATCACAGCTTCCAGTGCTTCTTATACTGTCTCTGGACGGAGCGTATCTCAACATATTCGAAAACACGCTAATGGCCTGCATGGCTGGTTCGATTCCCAGTCCGGAAGCGCTGCTGATGCTGCTGTCGCGGCACTGTGACGGTCTAGGTGTAGGGCGACAAGCTCTGAAAGAGCTACTTTCCTCGTTGGCAGCGTTAATATCGTTTGTCCAGTTGGCGCAGTCTAGCGTCAGATTGACCTGGAAATAAGGAGTTTTGTTGTTGTTGTTGTTGTTTTACGCGAAGCAGCACCACACACGAGGTGACAGTGTGCTGAGGTTGGAGACAATACCTTTCGACGTTTGCGGAGGGTACTCGTTTCCGTTTCGGTCGACGATGCGCGACTACGCGGACTCCGCGGAACGTCGTGCGTTATCACAGAGCCGAAGCTCGACCTGGAGGCGCTACTCTTCCAGCGGTGGAGCGGAGCCGTCGTCATGAGCCGGTGGCTCAGCAGCCGCAACACAATCACTGGATTCATGACGAACGGGAAACAGAACATGAAATTTTGAGCAAATAACATCGTATTCGGGTCGGAAGGTAATCGGCGCGAGGATAATTGGCCTGCAACAATAAAAACAAAAAAAAAAAACTGGATCGATTGTCCAATATAGATTGAGATCGCCAAGTTTAATTTTTATTTTCTCTCTCTCACCTCTCTTCATTTTCTTACTATACCCATGTCATTCATCCCTCAAGTCATTCGCTACTTATTTCCACGCATTTTTTTAATTAATTTTATTTTACGCTATTACCTATGTCTTTTTTTCCACTTCATTGTGATTACTTATATATGTTACGTACCCAGCCCGAAATTGTGCACATTGGGAATGGTACAAGCATTTTTGTACCATGTGCGAAATGAACAACCCAATTTGTACAGACTCCGAAATGTTGGGCTCGGTACAAGTACTACTGCACAATTCGCGATATGTATAAGAGTTTTGTACCGAGGTGGAGAAAAAAATGGACTTCGTACAGAATTTTTGTACCAAGTGCGAAATGAAGATATACTGGCATTATTGTTCGTCTCTCGCATCGTTATTATTATTATTGTTAATGTTACAGTTATGTACAGAGATTATTATAACATACGAATGTGTACGAACGTTAAACTACAAATTAAATTGAAGAAGGCCTACTTGTTACAACAGGCTAAGGAATTGTGACACCGATAATTGCATAGCACATTTGCTTTTTTGCATGCACACCAGTTGGTGCAACATTTAGTAGTACACGCGCACCTTAGGAACCCTTGTCCTCCGACTAATGAAGTCTGCCTGCTTGCTGCTTGCAAAGAGATACTGCCTGATGGTACGTTTTTACTTTTCAAGAACAAATTTGAGCATGGAGCAACCTGACTGCGACTGTACAGCCGTGGAAGCACGCCACTCACGGTGCCAATTTTATAGAAGTGACTGCAAGAAAACACTCGCCCTTCCTCTGTAACTTCGTATCATGCAGTAGATAATCATGTTACACTGCATTCAAGCATGCAAAGAATGAACGCTTATACATGACTACTAATATGGTATTTCGGAGTTGGTACAAAACATTTTGTACAATGTGGTTTCTGTACACTAATTGCGAACTGTACAGTATTACTTGTACCGAGCCAGACATTTTGGAGTCTGTACAAATTGGGTTGTTCATTTCACACACGGTACAAAAATGCTTGTACCATTCCCGATATGTACAATTTTGGGCTCGGTACATAACATATACACTTGCTTTTGCACGTTTATGCTTATCTTTGTTCCGCATTTTGCATTGCTTTTTTTTTATTTCTGCTTCGCCTAAAGTTTAAATCTCACAATTGTTTTTACCCGAATTTGCTGCCTTTGTTTGAAATTCAATGTTTGTTGGCAGCGGCCAATGAAATTATTTTTTCATTTAGATATTTGGCTGTAAAGTATTTTGTACGATGTACGAAGCGATGTTGTTCGATGTGGTGGTAATGGTTCAGATAGCGATACGGACCACTTTTCAGTCTCCTACTTTGTTAGGCTAGTTTAGTTATTTTCTGGTTCACAAATTGTGCTGTGTGGGAGTCTATACTCTGAATGTGCTCTTTTGAAATCACACTATTTCTCCCCAAATCTTATTTGTTTGCTTTTTAAAAGTCGCAACGTTTAATGAAATAATTTATCAAATGTGAATTGTATTTGTAAAATTTCTTTATTCACAAAGTTTCAAACTAAATAACCGAGAATTGTCACACCATTATGCACACCACTTTTTCACCCAGTTTGGGCATTGATTTACAAATTTTTAATGTATAGTTCAAAATTGTGTTTTTATCAACTTGATCTAATTACATTGATCAGTGGCGACATTTTATTCTGGTAGAATCAAAATTTAGTTTTTCATGGCCTCACAAATCACAATTTGTGTATGATACTACGTTAGCTACTAGGCAGATCATTTTGAGCGAGTGCTTGAATTTGTTGTTTTTGGTGAATTTTTCAACTCTTGCTGTCTGCAGCTGATTGATCGTCAATCATTGGGGGCTTGTTCAGTGGAATTGACTTGGGATTGATGCTGTACCATACTCACAAAAGATTGCATTGTTTCAAGGCCATTGCTACGTTTGTAGACTGTAGTACCGTAATATAAACTTCAATTTTATGATTTTTGTTCTATCCTGTTCATTTGCTTGGGAATCCGAAAAAAAAATTATAGCTAAATTAATATGCATATGATAGGAGGGGGTGATTGATTTTGCTGGTTCATTTGGTGTTTTGTTGGTTGTGGTGTTTCCCCCTTTCCCTCCTAAAAACATATTTTCTTACATTTGGCCATGCAGGTATCTGTACTTTTTTACTTTCTTTTCTGTTGGTTTCTTTTGTTGTGCAACTTTCTCAGATGTCATAAGATAGCCTACCTATGGTAGGGTATACCTCATAGTTTCACAAATAATTAAAACATTAAAGTAGCACTGCAGCCGTAATATTTCCAGGAAAGGATTGCGTATTAAGGAAAAACCGTGTTTGTATTTTTTACATGAAGTAATATTATATCTTCAATTATTCGTCAAAGTTTCAAATTTCTTTTTCTTTTTTTTTTGCACATGAAAATTTCAAAAGAAACAAAAACTTTTTGAAATATTTTAAGAAATTTTAAACATAAGAAATGCAATCTATTTTTATTTTTTTTTAATGTGCAACATATTTTTAATGTTATTAAGAACTAAAATGTGAAAGTAGCCAGCACAAATCTGGGTGCAAATATTAGTGTAAATCTTGGTCCGAAGGAGAAAAGAAAGAAATGTGTCTGTGTGAGTAGGTGTGTGGTTGTGTGCATGTGTGCACTGTGCACACAAACAATCGCATCACTTATGGTAGGTCATATTTTTCTCTCTCTATTGTTGTCTTTTGCTTCTGCCACCACAACCCAGAGAGAGACTGTAGGTTTTCAATTTTCTATTGAAAATCAACTTATTAATCTTAGTGTCATTGAACAACCTGAGTGTGGGGGTGGGCATATTTTTCATTTCATAACTCAAAGAAAATTTTAAAACAAAGTACTTTAATTCATATAATATATATTCAATTTCTTGTTTCCACAGCACAGGTCACAATTTTTGTCCAACAGTCATGAAATTTAGAATGAACGTTAGTACTAAGCAAAGGACCTGACCTATTTTGTTGTGGATCAGCAGTACAGTACTTTTAATATCACTATATCAATTTTTTTTTTGACTATAAAATCTTTAATTTCCAAATGGTAGCTCCGAAATTTGTAATGAATATTCATTAAAATCTATTTTAAATTTCTATAAATTTTGATACTCATTGGCCACCCGTAATTCTGGCAACACCATTTTTGTTTTTTATTTTAGATATAAAATTTCTAATTTTGGACCAACAGGAATGTAATTTGAAATAAACGTTTATTATGTCGACATATTTTAATAAGTTATCAATTTTGGCGGTGATTGGCTAGATGGTACTCACAGAGCAGCTACTTTGGATATTATTTTGGCTAAAAAATGTTTGATATCAAACTAATAACTAAAAAATTTGCAAAGAATATTAACTATAATTAATTGTAACATGTCAGAAATTCTGATGCGCATTGTGGAATTCCTTACATCGTGGAAGATATTCCAACAACAGACAGTTTTTCGCAGTTTAGTTTTATGTGTTCACATATCATTCACTAGGTATGGTGGAGCCAAGGCCTCGGCAAATACTGGAAATTTTGTAGACAGTTTTGTGAGCTTATATATTGGCATCTTACACACACACATAGACACATACATAAGAATTACGTACGTATGTGTGATGACTAATGCTATGTATTTTACCATTGCTATGGCTATGAGTAAAATATGGCAAGGGTACTGATAAGATGGATTGTGACATTATCCAAAATGTAATTAATCGATCTGTTACAGTCTGTACATTATGTCATAATTGCAATGTGTTGCAAATATATACATACAAACATAGTGTGTTTTATGTACAGTGCACAAATTTGGTCATCTTACAATGATGACTGTCATCGGGAGGCTGAGCCTCTAACCTCTTACAAGTAGACTAATCCCCACAAAAGGTATTTCAAAAAGATTTATTTTTGTTTAGATTTTGAAAGAGATAATTGTTTTTAAGTTCACTCGTATAACCTGAAGACTCCACAGCTATTAAAATGTGTACCACATTAAATGTTATAGTCCAGTCCAGCAGGTTCTGAAGCGCACTTTTTTATTCTTAAATAATGTACAATTCTACAGATATAATTAATTCAAAAACTGAACAAGTGGTCAACAGCTGCAGATTTGGTATGCCCACAAAATCATCCTTTGGGGCAATAAAAGTAAATAATTGTTAAGCTTTTATTAAACATTTTAAATTCTTGTATTAGCTGTAAGTTTATCACAGCATACTATTGTAATTGATGGAATTTGAATAAGAACCATAATTATCATATTCTGATGAAAACACAAATATATGTCAGGCCCGTACCTAATATTATGTCTGCAACTGCAACAATAAACAAACAATACTCATTGTGGGCTATGCTCACAATCTTCTGCATGCCTGGGGGCAAGCAGGACACTTGTCTACTGAGGGAATGTAGATAGGCCACTGGCAATCGTTGTCAGACCTAGTGAGTGAGACTGGTGTGTGAGGACATATATTTTATAGTCCACTGGACATTAAACATATATTCTTACATAAATTCCTTTACTGTATTGATTCTGCCATAACAATACTCACCAGTGTTATTGATTTGACTGTAAAAATAACCGCTAACGACCCAATGAAGCGTTGATGATTCAAATGGCACTGGAGGTTGACTCAAGGTAGACTAAAAGACAAAATGGAAAAAAGTATAGAAATCGACAAAAAAAAAAAAAAAATTATTGTAGGGTTAGAAACGTAGCTAAGGGGGTAGGGGAGGTTACCCAAAATTTGTTCGAAAATGGCGCCAGTTAATGATTTTTTTTTTAGTTGTTGGAAATTTAAAAAATTTTAGCTAGCAATTTCCATTTTTCTTCTCCCCCGACCAAAAAAAAAAAAACCTTTCACTACACTGCTCAATGTCGATGCAAATCTTCTTACATTACCTCAATCACTCGCAGCGTGCTGTACACCGCATTTTCTACAGATATGCCATTAAGAACGTCGCACTCTGTCACCACAAGGCTCGGACAAATTGACGTGAATGTAATGTAGTCTTTTTCGTTTTTCGGGGTCTCCGATTCAGTATTTTTAGGTTTGTCGTACTCCGGTATTCTCGTCGGCTCCAGCTGCAGCTGCTGTACCAGCAACTGCGTGAGAAGCTGCGGATTTGTCGTGCGATTTTGACTCGTTCCTGGCGGCAGTTGCTGCGATTCCAACAGTCGTTGTTCTCTTAATTCTTCTGAAAAAGTCCGTACGAGCGAAACATTTCTCGAGTTAGAGCGTTGAAGAATAAAATTATCAACCAAATAAAAATATGGACAACGCGTTCCACCATCGAGGAACAGTTGTGCTTCGATTTGTACTGGGCTACACCAGTACGAGACGTTTTATTTTATGACAAATTTCACTAGCATAGTTCATCTTGTAAATTTGCTCGTAGGGTTCGAAAGAAAATACCGAAAGCAGAAAATTTTTGTCTTAAACGGCGAGATTTGTTTGGATAATCCATTTTAACAACAAATTAAAGTCGTAAAAACGATAACATTTTTTCTACGAGTTTATAATAACTTTCAAAACAAATTTTTGCAACACACGCACAAAAGAACGAGTTTTACATGCATACCTACGTACGGCGAATGTAAACAAACAAATTTTTGGCCTGTGAAGGTGACGATAATTTTACAATCTTTCGCGCATCCAAATCCTACGCAAGAATGTGTAAAGTACTTTACGCATCCCAATCCTGCTAGACAGGGTGTAAAGTTTTTGAACATATAATTATTTTGATATTATTATTTAGTTATTTCGCGAACAACTATTGACCAAGTTGCCAATCCAATCAAACACAACATTTCAATTTTCAAAAAAATAGTCTCAAATGATTCCTCAGCCTCTAATTAAGTTAGAGAGCCATGGTTTTTAATGATCGAAAGCGGATAAAATTTTAAAAATTTCCATATAATTTTCTAATTATTTTTAGCTATTTGACAGCAAATAAACGAAAAAAGCACAAATAATTGGGAGATTTGCCATATTTTGGAATCTAGAAACTTCTCCTCTTTCCCTCAATGATTTCTCAAAGGTTATTTAAGCTGAAGAGCTGAAAATGGTATCGCTGAAAAGAGGAGAAAATTTATCTGAATTTAGTTTTCGTTTAATTTTTTAATCATCTTTAGCAATTTGAAAATAAGCAAATGAAAAAAACGCAAATTGATGGAAAAAATGTTTTTTGAAATCCAGAAACCTCTCTTCTTTCACTCAATGATTCCTCATCCCTGTTTAAGCTAGAAATCTGGTATTAGTACTGCTAGAAAAAGGAAAAAAATTACTTGAAACTACTTTCCTTTTAATTTGTTAATTGTTCTTAGCTGTTTGAAAATAAACGAAAAAAAAAAAAAAAATGCAAGATAATGGGAAACTAGCCTTTTTATGTTTTTTCAGCTATAATTTCCAAAATTCATTTCCTTTATGAGTTTTTTTTTTTTTTTTTTTTTATTGGAAGTGAGAATTGTTGCGATACTTTTTTTTTTTGTGTACTAGTTGCAAAAAGTATGGTGTGCGACAAATGCCTGTCGGCTATTTTAACTCGTGTCTAGTTTCCTGTACTCGCCTTCGGCTCGTCTGCAAATTCATCACACTTATTAAAAAAATAGCCCACATTACGTACTTGTCACACAATATACTATTTCGCAATGAAGTGTCCCATGAACGATTTGGGCGACGAAAATATAAAATTGTAGGCAAATTTTTCCTTAGAAAATTCGGTAACAATGACTCAACGTACGACACACATGAAAAACTAAACTTTACGTAGGTGCCTACTGGTAATTAAATCAGTTTGCGAGAACGCAGGAGAATGAACATCTGGCATTTAAAATATAATTTCCAGTCGATGGAATTTGGGACAAGAAATTCATTAAGTTGAAAGGTTCAGTGGCTCGAGTTCATAAGAAAACTTTAGAAATTTAATGTCAACTTCGTCGAGACAATTTCATCCCCAAAAGTTTTCAGAAAAGAATAGAATAAACGACGATTTAGAATAAACATTAAAACATATTATTTGTTACAACTTTTTTTCGAATTAGATATTTAACACTAAAATACATTTATAAGCACAATTTTTAAATCCCAACTTCCGGCCCTTACGTGCGCCAGTAACGCGAATTTTCCATCGACAATAAAAAGAAAATACTTGAGAAAGTGTCAACACGATATTCATTAAATTAAATACATAATCGAAACGAGAAGATTTTCGCAGGATGCCGACTTCGCACAAACTCTACTACGTATAGAGGCTTACTGGATATTTTCTCATCTTCCACACAATAATGGATTTTTTTGCACTACACACATTCCATACAGCAGTAAATGAGGCGAAAAGGGAATGGATACGGTCACTGAAAAAGAGGAGGAAGCAGGTAAAACTTTTTACCATCACAGAAACACCGACAGCCGACCAGTAACTATTTTGGTAAAAGTACATAGGTATGCATGGAAACCTAATTATTTCTTCAAGACTCTCCTTCACGTGAACGCACCACTAAACACAGAAAATCGTACACATAGCTAATCACACAATACGAACCTTGTACGTGATAGTCGAAAACTGAATATTTATGATTGACACGATGCTGAAAGCCCAGATACACGAGAACACGAGATACGTGGTGTTTAACAAATAATCCGTACTTGGTGCTATGTGCATTATAATACCAATCATCCGATGGTAACAACAGTTGACTTAAAATATCTGGTATACCGTGGTCCACAAGTATTCTATGGTGTTTCGGATGAAGGGCAGCGTTGGCGAAAACCTGCAGCATCAGCACTAAAAGTTGCTGCGAAAACAAAACGATTAAACTCGAGGACGTTCAGTTGTTAATTATGAATACTGAAAAAACAGATTATTGAGCATAAAATAACAGTTTCGGGAAAGAAAAAACACTCACATGACTTACGACAACAATATTAATAAAGACATCTCACCATTGCTTTTGCTATTGTTAAAATAAAATGAAGTACCTACGTAACGGAGACTTTACGAAATTCCCAATTATAACTCCCATGCCAGCCTACACCTAGTAGATAGATAACAGACATCGGCTCACACGATAATAAAAGAAAAACGAGGAATAAGTACCTATGAGAGAATATTCACAATGATACTTGAAATCAATTTTCAGCATTAACATAAAATCGCATTTTGGCGAACAATTTCAGAGGGGAGGCTCTGATAAACAATTTCGTCGAAACGAAAAAACTTGAGCCATTAGGCTGCTCCTGATACAGGAAAACTTTAAATGCGCCTAACATCGTTGCAAGAAAAATGCATTTGATTGTTTTATTCTCGGAAATACGAACCTACTTATTCGATTAAATGAAAAATTAAAGATATTACGGTACATGGCTTGCAATTTAAAAATTATTTTTTCAATTTTCGGCTATCAATACTGCAAATTATAATGCATAGTCGTTTGACATTTGCCAACCTAACTGACATACTACCTACAAATTTCCAGTACTTCACGAGGTACCTACTTACTGTAACAGTTACCTACATAAAATTTGAAAAAACACTTCCAAAATTAGCAAATATCAAAAGCATCAAGTTTTGGACACATTTTAGTTTTTTTGCCATTCGCTGATGCACTTCTGAGTGCTCAACATAAAAGTAAAAGAATTTTGCTTTGACTCGATTTCAATTTTCACTTGCGATGTATTCTACAAATATCCGTTCAAGAAACAAACACAGTAACAGTTTACAGTCGTTTCGTATTTCACAAAAACCCATAACACCACCAGCGGATCTTGTTTTAGGCGTTTTACTTCAATTTTTTTCTTTATAGTCCAGTTAAAGTTTTAATGTAAATTTTGAAGAGAAAATGGTGATAACTGAAAATTATAAATCAGTGAAAATAACATTGTTTTTTTCTTCATTTCGAACATAGCCTATTGGTAAAATTAAAAAAAAAGTATATTGTAGGATGTGGAATACCTTGTCGTGAGAGATATTCTCACCAGAAGCAAATTCTACAGAATTTAAGCGTGTTCAGCCACTTTGTACACAAGTACGGGTAAGCCAGAACCAGACCAAACACTGGTGATTTTAGAGCCGGTTCGGGTGGTTTATATACGGCTTATTTACACGCACACAAACACACGTACATAGGATAATACGTACGTTGGTGAGAATAGCCAGAGTTTGAAGTTTCCGATGCTAAGGCAGCCATTTTTGCTTTTTCATTAGCTGCCCTCTCCGCTGTGAAGAAGAACTTCATGGGTTCCCGGGTCTCTGCGGGGGTTCTGGAATCGGGTCGGTTCTGGTGGTGACTGGGGAGGAGAGATTATTGGGGAAGTGGAGTCGTCATCTCCGCTAGGAAGTTCTCTACTGGAGGAGCTGTATCCATGAGCAGCTCCTCCTCTATCTGATCCAGCTCCGTTTTCTGCTCAATTTTCCGCTGAGTTTATGAGAGCTCAGCGGTTTTTGAGCAGTCTGGGAGGGTGGCAGACTTCAGGATGGTAGTTGGCAGCGACATTGGAAATAGGTTTGCAGGAGAAAAGGAACCAAAAAATATTTTAGAAGACACGTCTGTATTATAAGACAGCTCCAAAACGGGTGAATCTACTGCTGTTTTTGATTTACCATTACAGTTCTGTTATAGCTTTTTTGCATCTTCTTATCATCTCGTAGAGAAGATAGCGCTTAAAATTCTCGGCCGTATGCAAGTTTTCCGGTTAAGTTCTGATCAGTTTAAGCAAGTTATGCCTGAAATAAACTCAGAGAATATATTTTTCGAATTTTATTACAAAGGAATCTCCGCTTGTGACGTCACAACTGTTGAGATTATCTTTGTGTTTGACAATAAACGCACGTTGCGATGTTTATTTCTGTATCGCACGTGGATTTGTTTATTCCTGTCGTTTTCTTTTTATTGGCATTCCTCGTTTGCTTATCTCCGGAGTTTCTTTTGTCTCGTGGAATTCCGGATTTTTTCGCATATTTTTTAGCGGGTTTAAACTTACGTAGCGGATATTACTTTTTCGGGAGTAAATTTTATTTTCTTCGCATAACCTCTCAGACTTGCGAGAGGATGGAATTTTTACAATTTTTTTTACTGCCCTAGGGGCCTGCCTCTTTTTGTGGGCATATGGGGGCCTCCAGATCGAATGTTTTAGTTGTAACTTGTCCAAAAATTTCACAGACTTTTTTATTTTGGTGTTTCCTCTCTAATTGTGAATTTATTGTTGCACGAGTTTGTTGGTGAATTGTCTTATATTTTCTACGTTCTTCCTCTGCAACCTTTTTATTCTTTATCGTCGCTTACCATGTATGCAGGGCTTCAATCTGTCGGTTGAAATTGTTAGGTTTGCCTGCAATGAGTATCACAAAGTTCTTTTCATCTCGTGATACTACTTTGTAAGGACTGGCGTATGGTTTCTCCAGCGCAGATCTCATTTTTTCGTCTCTAACAAATACGTGTGAAGTATTGGCCAAGTGTTTTGAGACGTAAATCTTGGGCTGGCCATGACGAGCTGCCTGTTTTAGGAAATTATTGGCGTTGTTTCGTATATTTTGCACCATGATTTTGGGGCTAATTTCCTTCAATTCTGTAAAGAAGTCCCCTGGGAGGCGTAGCTCTTCGCCAAATGCTAATTGCACTGCAGAATGACCTGTATCTGTTTGTAGGGCAGATCAAAGGCCTAAGAGGATGGTAGGAAGTACATCTACCCATCTCTTTGTATTATGTGACATGATAGAGGCTTTGAGAACTCTATGCCATCTCTCAATTTTGCCATTGGCTTGAGGATGGTAAGCTGTGGTATGACTGTGTTGAACACCTAGCTTATTTGCTAACTCTTTGAAGAGCGAGCTCTCAAATTGGCGACCTTGGTCGGAATTATGACTTCTGGTAC